>VWZX01002796.1:1022814-1365865 GCA_013399015.1 Galbula dea
TTCGAGGGTTACGGGTCGCTGAGTGCCGTTTGGGGCAGGCTGAGGCGGAATCATCGGCACTAGGGGATGGAATTTTTGGCATCTCTGCACCTTCTCTGCCCTTAGCTGCCCTTGCTTCTCTGCTTCCCTGACAAGTCAGGTAGTGACAGGACTAGTGGGAATGGATGCAAACTAGAGTAGGGTAGATTTAGGTTAGATATTAGGAGGAAATTCTTCACTGTTAGGGTGGTGAGACACTGGAACAGGTTGCCCAGAGAGGTTGTGGAAGCCCCATCCCTGGAAGCTTTTAAGGCCAGGCTGGTTGGGGCTCTGGGCAACCTGATCTATTAAGAGGTGCCCCTGCCAGTCAGGGGGGTTGGAACTAGATGATCTTTAAGGTCCCTTCCAACTCTGACAATTCTATGATTCAATGATTCAATTGTGCGCCCTCAAAGGAACACAGGACAATAAGTGGGTGTGGGAAGTCATGGAATCATAGAATAGTTTAGGTTGAAAGACACCTTTAAGATCATAAAGCCCAACCATGAACCCAGCACTGGCAGGTCACCACTGAACCATGTCACTCAGCACCACATCTACATGTCTTTTAAATCTTTCTAGGGAGGGTGACTCCACCACTTCCCTGAGCAGCCTGTTCCAGGGCTTGTCCACCCTTTCAGGGAAGAAACTTTCCTAATATCCAACCTAAATCTCTCCTGGGGCAACCTGAGGCCCTTTCCTGTTTTAACTTTTTACCTGGGAGAAGAGACCAACTCCCACCTCACTATAAGCTCCTTTCAGGTAGTTGTAAAGGGTGAGGTATCCTCCTCTGAACCTCCTTTTCTCCAGGCTCAACAACCTCAGCTTCCTCAGCTGCTCTTCCGGAGACTTGTGCTCTAACATACACATCATACCCTGCCCCTCTCTGGAGCCACCAGCACAGCAAAGGTCCATCTCAACCAACCCATAGGAGCACAGGGCAGAATGGCAAATACTGTCTTGATATTGGAGATTCCCCTATATTAGCATCTGTCTCAAAAGGGACAGAGTTAAAAACAGAGCTGGTTCCAGAAAGTGCAGATGATCAAAACACCAGCCACTCACTGCAGATGGGCAAAGGGCATCACTTGTTGGAATATCGACCTGTTGTCACTGGTGTGACTTATGCATCAATACTTATCTCTCTTTGCTTTCCTCTTTGAATAAGGAATTTCCACAGCCAGCTATGCTGAGGTGGAGAGTTATAGCTGAGCTCATGTACTGTCAGCTTTGTCTGCCACCATTTCTACTGATGTCTTGGCCAACTGTGGCCAAGATGTACTAGATGGAGTGGTTGTGAGAGCAGCAGAAAAGGTGGGGAGTGCGGTTTGTGTGAGAAGAGACAAAATAGGGAGAAGAGTGTGGAGGGAAGATGGAGAAGTCAACAGGAACAGAGCTGCTGGGAGGAAAGAGGGTATTGTGTTCATATCTAGACTTGTTACCAAGAGCAGCATGCAAGCATCAGGAAAAATCAAGTAAATACCAGGCAGAGAAAAAAAGCAGACAGGGAATCAGAACATCTCTGAGCAGGTGAGATGAGAAATCACCTATGTTTGGGGGGTTATTATCTACTTCTCCAAAAGTGGAGAGATTACCATAGATGAGGATGCAGGGATCCCAGAAGATGTGTCTTCCCCCTCCTTTGGCTCTGTACTGCTGTTATCACTTGGTGCAGCTGATAAACCTGGCAACTCTTCATTACTCTCATGCTTTTGCAGCTCAGTGTGGCCTCGTGGAGCAACACTTGGTAAGGGTGCAAGGACAGAAATGTGGTAGTCCTGAGACTGTTGAGGTACCCAAATGAGTGTGGGAATGTCCCTTACAGACGCTGTGCTTCAGCATGGTTAATCTGCTCACAGTTTGTAGCTCAACACAGTTCAGGTACTGAACACAGTCGAGTATGTCTGAAGGAGCAGATGGGATCTGTATCTGTGACAAGCAGTCACCTTGTTTATGACTTTTAACATGACTTTTTCTCTGTTTTTCCTCTACCCTGGATTTTACTCAGCTGTAGATTAACTGGTGCCTTCTTGTGCTTTAGAAGTTGCCATAGGGTGAAGGTGGGTAGATGAGGCACTTTGGGGGCTTGTAGAATAAGCACATTAGCTTAATGCATCTGAAACAACCTGGCAGTGTCAGCACTGTCGTTAAGTGTTCCCCTTTAGTTTCCAGAACTAATCCCTCACGGAGGGAGGAAGCTGCTTTTATACCTTTTGGAGTGCTTTTCTTGAAGATGTGCAATGTTGTAAACGTGCTACAAAACTGCCAGCAGAGTCAACAGTTTCAGGTGAGTTTGTGCTTAGCACAAAGCAGCCGCAAGCAGAGACAAGGACATCCCATGCAGGACACTGCTGGCCCAGAGGGATCGGCGCTTTCCCCGTGCCTTCAGCCACCCAGCCAGGAAGCTCAGAAACCCATTTTCAAAAACAGGAAAAGAAACAAAGAAAGAAAAGCCCTGAGAGCCTTGTTCTGGGGAACACAGTGGCAAACCTCACAGCTTCACAACTGCTTTATTCTGTGACACAAAGGCTCACACCTGCCTGCTCCACTTGAGAGGCTCACACCTGCCTGCTCCACTAGAGAGGCTCACATGGGAAAGTCTGTGGAAAATATAGTGGAGTAGAAATCAGAGTATTCATCACAAACACCCACTGCACTGCTCCCAAGTCAGCTTCTCTTGTGCTGAGAAATGTAGGTCTCTTCCTTCTGTAGCTCTGCTCTTAGATTGCACTTCCCCTCCTAGGAGTGCAGGACTTACATTTTTTATTCTTTTCCCATCTCTTATTTAAAATCCACTTCTAATACTCCACTTCCTGAACTCTAAGCATCCCTAATCCTTCTCCTGTACTCCAATCTACAGTCAATTTAGAAAAGAATCAGAAGCACTGAGAGATATAAATGTTATAGTGGCTCAGCCTAGTCAGTGAATATTTACTTCAGGTTTAAAGCTGGTGATGATGACAGAAATCCCACTATCTGGGCCAGGAGTCTCTGGTGAAAATCCAACAGTAAACATGCCACGTGAGGCAAGCATTTGACATCTGCAGATGGGTGCCATCTGTTTCTTCCTGTAAGAGTATTAGCTATCTAAGAAAGGAAAAGAAAGGGGTGGCACTTGGTCTGAGGTCAAGAGTGTGAGTGAGATCAAGGGTTTGATTGCCAAGGAAAATGGAGCACAAATTCACAATCCTCCCCACAGTGCCTTTTTCTTTTTCCAAGTGGAGTGGAGATATTTGCAATACACAGTCATGCCACCCAGCTTTGGAGGAAGTCTGGATGTAGAGGCAATGATACAGCCCAGGCTTCTTTTTTGGGGGGATAGACCAAAGCCCTTTCTAAGTGAGGAACTGAGTAACCTCGGAAGCCGAAAGTTTTGACTCAGCCTGTTGCAATTCTACTTCTGCTCCCACATCCAACCTCCAGCCACTCATCTCTGGGCAAGAAGCTGCTTGTTGCTTCTCTTTTCATGACATACTTTTCTCCCATAGTTACTAGTAAAGCCTGTTCATCTCCTTGGTCAGTAGGTAATGGAGTTGCTGGGCTCACTTCTTGTCTTTCCCCCCTCTTGGCATTGCCATGGGAGCTTCAGCACTGCTTGGCTCCCCTGCAATCCCACCTGGCTCTGCCTTACCCAGGATTTGGGACTACCTTCCCTGTCTCTGTTCTTAAGGGCTACAAACCAGAACTTTTCACATTCTAACAAAAACTCTTGTTAATTTAAAGGCTTTTACAGCATGTAGTGGTGGAGTGCCCTTGGTGCAAGATTGGTGGCTGCAGGGAAGCAGCAGCCTGTTCTGTAGGCACTAGCCACCAGCTGATGTGGCAGCTCCCAGAGGTTTTGCTGAGCTGTGTTTTGCTGTTGCAGCAGGAGTGTTGCTGTCCTCAGGCAGACTCTGGCATGTTTATAGTACAGGACAGTTATATATTTATTAGACAAAGCAGTCCATGTTGGGAATGACAGGGTGGCTGCAGTGACTATGGGAAGATGGTGTTAAGACCCAGAGGAACCCAGAGTGAGCAGTAGATTTAGGACTTTCATGATTTCTCTTTTGAGTGATTTACTTCTAAGGCAGAAGAACTGAAATTTCTGGCCACAACCTGTCCATGCAAGCTGCTCTAGGCAATGCTGGCTTAGCTGGCCTAAGGAATGGTACAATAATGTGACTCCAGTTTTCAAAAAAATACTTTTTTAAAAGAATATAAAAATTAGAATACAAGGTGATTATGCAGCTAAGGAAGCCTACACACTGCTGAAAGTGATGTTTCTTTTCACCAAAGGATCAAAAGATAATGGAAGTTTCTTAAACAGGACAGAACTTTGCTGAAGAGAGAATTACCTTGGCCCCACTAAATGCAGTAATGATACAGTACAAGTAGGAACAGAGGGTTATGAAAGGACAGACTCTGTGAGCTCTGATTTTTGGCTGCAGGAGAAGGATCAGAACCTCCCATTAAAAGAGGAATGTAGGACTTTCTTCTTAAAGCCCCGTGCAAGCCACACATGGTCTGTAGCACTCACATCTTCATTAAGCACAATGAGCAATTACAGATTAAAAGCTGCTGGTGTCTCACTTCCACCAGGCAAAATGCTTTCAGGGAAAAGGAAAGAATTTTGATAATGAGAGGTTTTCAGGCTGCAAGTTTAAATGGAAAGGGGGAACTCTTTACCCCCTGGACAATAACTGTACACCTGCAGGTCCTCTGCAAAGCCTCTACACTGACAATAGATCACGCCTCTGAAAGCAACTGTGTCCATGGCAGCTGCTTTGCACAGTTCTTGTTTCTCTGAAGCAGTTGACAACTGTGGGCAATAACATGAATACCTTGGTCTGTGAAATAATTAAGCTCTCTGTTGCTGGTGAAATTAGTTTGGCTCTTGCTGCTCCTGTGTTTTTTCTCCCTCTTCTCTTTACAAGGTAAGGCTTATTCTGCCACCAGTCAGGCTGCACACTACTTGTCTCTGTGTGCCTGAAGCCATTTAGGCCTGGCTTTAGTGAGTTGGCCTGAAGACTCACACACAAACCCCACCTCCTCGTGCCTGTCCACAGTGACTTATTGGTCCAGGTTTGCCTGGAACATGTCCTAAAGACAGTTTTGGTTCACAGCATATCTGAAAGATCTGGGAAGCAGGAATAGTCATTATTTTTTCTCCTGCATTGGACCAGGAAAATGTTTTAGGGGGAAATTTGGCACCAAGAAGCCTTGTTAATGCTTTGTTAATTTTGCTCAGCTCCTACTATCAAGGCCACTTTGTACTAATGTATTAAGGTAACATATATACAACAATGCAAATAATCAAGGCTGCATCAGGGATGATTCATAGTTCTATATTTTGTGAGCATCACGATATCTCCACATAAAAATAGTTACCATCAGCCTCATATTTGAACTTGTGTGTGGCTCATACAGAGCTGCAGACACTGCCCCTGCTCTGTGATGCACTGGTGTGGGTGTAGCTGAAATGGTCACTCACACTGAGAGCTTTGTTATCCACCCGAGGATCATTTTACCCTCAAATAAAAAAGGCCAGAGCCAGAGCTGCTAAAAGGTGATGTTTCACCTTTGCATTTGGAAAGCAAAATACTGGATGTAACTGTTTATGTGAGCTCTTTGTTTATGCCTGACCTGCTTTTGTCCAGCAGCCAGGTGGGTGTTGCTGTTGAGGGTTCTGCCCTGAGCCTGCCAAGCCACCATCTGCCAGACAGTCTAAAGCACTAACCTGAATCCAGCTGATGGTCTCATGGATACAATCCAAAGCTCTTTACAGCTCACAGTCAGTGCTCTGAATATGTGCATGCAAATATTTATGGATTCCCTGGATGGATATGGATTTCTAGCTGATACAGGACATCAACAAAGATCTGCATGCACACATTCAGATCCTGCAAATATTTATGGATACCTTGATTAAGCTAAAAATCCTGGAGGTTGAGGGGGTTGTACATCCTTTCTGTCTATCTTCCATGTTAATTACTCCATGGCACATGATGGAGAAGAGGCAGTTAATCCCTCAGTGCCAATGCTCTGCACCCAAACCAGCTGCAGTGGGTGGAGGTGCTGCCCTCCAAATAGCAGGAGATGTCCACTGTCACTGTGGACAGTAAGGAGCCCTGTGCTGCCAAAGTTCATAATGTACCAACTGTTGCAACTGCAAACCTTTATCTTTTTCTAGCAGCTGATACCTCTAATGTATCTTCAGATCAAAACTGGAGCTGTTTCCCTGGCTGTCCTTCATCTATGATATTTAGGTTGTAAGCTGCTCGGGGCAGCTATTGCTTCTACCTGTGAACCTATTCACAGCTTTGGCTGAGAGAAATCTTGCTCTTACCATGGCCTTCTGCCAAACCTGCACTGGTGCTGGGCTGTTTGAAGGCAGCATAACCCTCTCCAGACACAGCTACACAAACAGCAAGGCAGCTTGGATCTCCTCAGATTTCCAGGGCAGTAGCCCATCTCCAGCTACACTGAAGAAACCTAGTGGCATAGGATCTCTTGGGAGGAATTCTTTATTCCAGCTTTCTACACTGTCTTTCTTGACCTGTTGCTTAATTGTGTTGACTTACCTTTTGCCTCACTGAGGAAAAGCCTTTAATGTTTTGCTGCCAAGGATCCTCAGTCAGAAGGGCAGTGATCCACTTGCTCGGATGTAAGTCGAGTGACAGCTCCTGCATGTGGACTTCTCTAATTGCTGCTGCGTCAGCAGTCACATCAGGCTGCCCAAGATGACGATATGAGGCTTTGTAATCCCTGCAAATTCCCCCCCTCACGTGAGCCCTTTGCGTTCATGGTTTGGATTTACCAATCTTCTCTGAAGAGCTTTCAGAGTTTAAAAGCAGCACTAATGGTTGGAGGGTTCCAGACCTTGGTGAAGGTATCACATACCTAATGTTCTGTAAGGATCCAGTTTAGCAAGAGTTGTGCTGCTCAGGGCTGTTAGATTGCCTGCTCTGTTTGCTGCACTCAACATTACAGGTCATCTAGGGGCTCACTAGTATGAGATAATGCATTAGAGGAAAACTAGAAGAGAGAATTATTCTGTAATACAGATTGCTTCCAAACTCTTCTAAATCATGCTGAAATGCAGGGACCTGCCTCAGTGCTGTGCCTGAGAACTTGCTATATAAAAGACTGTAACCCACTCCTTTTCACTGGAAATCCACCCCAGCTGGGACAGGCCCATCTCTCCAGGAACTCCAGTTGCTCTCGTAGGACGATGAAGCAAAGGCAATCAAACAGTATTAGCATGTGCACCTTGCCCATCATCCCAGAATATCCAGGCTTCCAGGATGTTAAGGTCTGTATGCAAAAACTCTCTTTGTAGTGCATGATAACTAGTACCTATTCTCCTGTTAGAGTAACAATTCCCCTCCTTCCTGCTAAGTTGATATGATAGTAAGGTTGGGGCTGTGATTTGGTAAAGAAAAGCTTAACTTGAAAGATGGTTATTCTGCCACTTTACTAAGTTGTTCATTAATTTTTAATTTATTCTTTTTCTAAGTTGATTATTAATTAAAAAAAACCCATAATTGAGGTTTGAGGTTAGAAGGAGAGACTTTTTAGTCAAGTTTTAGTGTTCTTCAATTACCTAACTTACTCCAAAAGTACAACCACTCTAGGCAGGGTCATTAGATTTTCTGGGTCCCTTCCAGAATGAAGTGTGATGGAACAGTGAGAAATCAAAAACCTGATTGCTTTTCAGTTTGCATGGTGTGTCCAACCCATGATTTCTCATTTGCACTCAATGTTTTTCATTCATTACCAGTAGGCAACATGCCAAATGCTGATGATGGAGTGTCCTACTGAGACATTGCTGGGCTCTGAAACCAGATTTGTGGCTGGACCCTTAACAAGTATCTAGACTTAATTAGCAATTGTCAAAACCTGCATGAATTATGGCCTTTTTTTTCATACATAAAGCCTTGTCAGGCATAATAAATGATTTCAAAATGTTCTGTGATCCTGCTGTGGCTGTCATCTACATACAGTATAATCTTTCTTTTTATTGATTTGGAACAGTAATATAATACTAACCATTTATTTCTTCAAGCTGAACTGCTGAAGTTTTTCAGTCTAACTTGGTGTACAGAAAGCAGCTGTTGCTTCTGGTAGCTTGAGACTGTCTGGGGAGTCTTGGAATAGCTGTGAGGAAGGTGGAAGTGGCAGAGCAGTAACTTGGAAAACCCAAAGGACATTTAACTGTCAACACGGAAAGGCAATCTTTAACATGGAGGATTTCTAGCAAAATTTTCTCTTGCAGTCAATAAAAGGACTCACAGCATGGATGCTCTCCTGAAATCAACCCAAAGACACCCACTGATGTCAGTGGGGGATGGATGAGGGCTTTCTTTGACTATTCAAGCATTTCAAGAATTAATTTGGCTGCTTAGAAGGGAGATAGGCATCCTATGATGAGAAAGGAGGGAAAAACTCCATGCACTTTATGCTGTGGGGAAATAACAATAAACTTCATAATTTTAAGATGTAGAAATGTACTGTGTGTGAAAATTGCATTTCTTGTGATAATATACTGTAATTCAGAGCAGAGTTACCTGGGGGAAAAGAATGGGGGGAAAAGGAACAAAATCTCTTACAAGTGGGATCTGGTTTTACCATGGGAAACTAGCTAGAGGCTAATGAGATTTAACAGGATAAACCTGAAGTGCTGTTAATACAGACAGGTGAGAGATTCTTTCAGAAAATTAGATTTTCAGAGAGGCTCCACAAAATTGTGGCAGTACATTAGAGTCAGTGGGAGGTAAAAATGCTCAGCATTGTTTAACCTCAGCCTAATGGCATTCTGTTCCAGAGAGGGACTGGTACCAAACTCCCAGATCCTCAGGGAATTTGGGTTAAGACTCTAAATCCTTCTCCAACAGCTCTTTACTGTATGGAGCCATGTTCTTAAGATCCTTTTCTTACTTACACCAGCATATTCTAATCCAGATCCTTCTTCTGTCCCTGATTCTGCTTTTCCCTCCCTATTTTAAATAGCTATCAAGAAATTATATGGGAAGTCCAGCCTTCAACCGGCTTTTCCAGGATTTGGAAAGAGGAAAAAGCTCCTCATCACAGCTGAATAATTCTCCAAACAGAGCTTCTTTAGTCCATTGCCTGGGGAGCTCTTCAAGAAGCTACTCAAAAGGCCACCCAACAACCAGCAGTGGCTTCCATGACAAACCCTTGCAAGAGTATTTCAATGAGAGGCTAATGGAGCTCAGGAACTATGAAAGTAAGAGGTCTAGTAGGAAGACAAAAGCATTTGCTGATAAGAACCAGAACCCCTTCCTGACTCACAGATTCCCTTGGCGCAGAAGCAGTTGCAGTTCTCTGGTAGCGGTCGGGCATGGCAAGGGGAGAGAAGAGTCCTGCAGCTCAGCAGATCAAGGCAATAGAAAAGTGACTGAGTGCACCAGTCAAGAGGAAACCCAGAATGTTCTGGATATCTGCAAGGGTGACTTCTTGGATGTTTTGACTATGCTCATCACTGCTCCCCTAGAAGCATTTGTGCAAAAAAAATGATGGCTGGAGTTGGTTACAGCTTTTTGTGCAGTTCTGAAAACCAGGAATAATTGTTCCTGTTCAGCACTGTTCTGACTTAAGTAATTGATGTGTGTCAGTCCACTCTGACACAGAAATGTGCTGGTTTGTGGGAGAAAATATTCTCTCATTGTGTGCTCTTGATTAACATTGCATATATTGGTTTTCAGTTATTTTCTGCAAAGAATAAGTATAATTGAGACATAGTTGTGACTTGTATACAGAGAGCAGTGTTCTAAATGCACACACATATTACTTGAATTCTAAAGGCCTTGAAAAAGATGATTAGTGTTAGAGGGGCAGCTTGGTTTCTCATTGTGCAGTTTGTATTAGCTAATCTGTGGAAAGACTGTTGTGTTCTGCCTAGTTACTTCGCTTGTTTTAGGCCTCAGTTTTTTTTCATGTCACTTTGGCTCAGCTTGTTTGTGGTGTTATTTTGCACAGATGTAAATAGTTAATGAGAATTGATTGTTTTTTTCACTCCTTGCCATGTGTGATCACCAGGTGGATCATTGTAAGGGTTTGACACATGAAGAAGCAAACACAGAAGTAAGTTTAACTTTTAAATATGATTGGCCATTATGGTTTCATCTGACTTAAAAAGTGCTACAAGGAGAAAGGAAAAAATGCTAGATTTAAGTGAGAATGATGGCACTAAGTATTAAAAAAGGCTCCTTCCCTCTTTCCTACTGTAAATGTGAGAACAACATACAAATTCCCAGTGTAATTTGAACTTCAAATTGCTTACTGTATTTTAGTCTTTATTCTGGTCATCTACATATATCATGTCAGGTGCAGCTGAATCTTTTTAATATGTGAAATTTTGTTGTTTAATTCCATAGTACACTGAGTGTCAGATCCAAAGCAGGGCAATTATTTTAAGCTTTCAGAAAGAACTACTAATGCCTGTGGTATCAACAATAAAACCCTCATTACAGTGTTAGTTTGAGTTGCTGTTTCTCTCTTTGCTTTCAGACTTCTTTTAATGTGAATCAACAAGTAAACTGTGCCCTTGGCTAGACCTCCTCTCTTCTAGTGCTGGCTTTTCTCTACCACTTTTACCTCCTTGTTCCTCCCATTTCTTCAGCCCTGGTGAAACTTACCCCAAAGTGTGTCTTGTTCCTTCTGCAGTTCATACTCGCCCTCTTCCCACTACTCACCTATTTGCAGAAATATTTCTTCTACTGCACTGCCTCCTCAGCTCTTGGGCCCTGTATTCCTGCCTTTCAGAGTGAGCAAGTGAATATACATGGAGAAGAGAGGGCAGATTAAGGAATGTCTCACATCCTTCCTGCCAGTCCCCTCAGGAAACAACCAATAGTTTCTTCCCAGAAAGGGACGGGAAACAGATAACAGACTCATTCCACATTGCTTCCCCACTCCTGTGATCAATAGGATCTAAGGGAACTGAGATGGAATACTGAGAGCTCTGGGTCCTTTGTGTGTGGCAAAAAGCATTATATACTTAGGCTAAATGGATTTTTCAGAATCACAATTGCCTTACTGCTGCAAATGGAAGGGAGCAGCCAATGAGGTGAGATTTTCCCTGAAGGAAAATATTTTATATAGATTTAAATGAAAGTCTGAAACACATAATGTATTAGCAGATGCCATAGAGGGGATGCATCTGGTTTTCATTGTAAATCTGCCAGAGGTTAGTTTCTCTTCTAGGACTGAGTGTGTAATAATAACATACTATTATGGGAGGGTATAATAACAACAGTGCATAAGGACAGTGGAACAATATTAATGGAACACAGGCAACCTTTGTTCTTTCTTTGCTTAAGCATGTGGCTTTGAGCCCTTGAATGTGTGCTTTTGAAGTTTAGTTTTGCAAGTCACTTCCTACCTACAACCCTTTTTAAAAAGGTAAACTGTCTGCCTTCCTGCTCCTGGTATTTTTATCATTATCACACTGGAATGAACCCAGATTAGCAGGTCTGAAGCATCCAGAGCTTCTCTGCAGACCTCTGCCATACAAACTAACAGAGGTACAGGGAGTCTTGCACTCTCAGGGTGCTACTGATGATGCTGACAGCAGAAGAGTAAGCTTTCCTTGAATTAAAGAAAAAATTATGGTGATAAACCATAACTAAAAAAGAAAATCAAGTAAAATTTACCCAAGAGTTTGTAAATGGGCTAGTCAAGCTGCTCAGCCTCTGTGGCAATTACTCTTCTCTGCTCAGGGCAAGTCAGAGCTCCAATTTTTAATAGGTCCTGTTTTAATTTTATTTTTTTACTTTTACTGGATAGCAAATATGAATTACAAAACCCAACAAATTAGACTCTGACTTGGCAGAAGCTTGTATTGTCTCATCCCTCAAGAGAACTCCACAGACCTGAAATTGCAACAGCCAGGCCCATTTATAGTATTTTTCATCTAGAAAGCACCCTAAGGGTTTAAAAAAGTTGTCTTTTTTTTTTTTTTAATTAGATTTCCTTCAAAATAGTGTCATGACTTTCCTCTGAGAAGCTGCACATCTCACACCAGAGATAGTGGAAAAGTCTAAGGAAGATTACATCTCCCAAGAGGGAACGTAATAGTTGTTGCTGTACAGAAAGGACATCAAGTTACAGAGAGAACAAAACCACCAAGAACTGTTAGAGAAGGAATAAAATTCCATTTCATATCCTCTCAGATTGTTAAAATCTTGTGAAAAATGGCTTGGGTTTGTTTGGAAAGTGATAATATGCATGGCCTGAATTTATGTACTCTATTACTTTAGGTTTTACTACACATAGCTATAGAACATTGGACGTAGCTGCTGCTTCCACACAGGCAATCTGTTTTCATAATGTTCTTTCATGAAACTTGACTCAAACAGTGTTTGCCATTAGCAGTCTCATAAAAGTATTCTTTATGCCTCTTTGAAAAGTTCTTCTTTCTCCTCTTAAAGAAAAAGCACTGCACCACTTTCCTTCTGGTGATTTTGCAGCTACTCTCTATCTTCATTTCAGATCTTTCTGTGCTGAAGAGCACATTTGATTGGTTGCTGTTGTTGTTCTTCTTCTCTAACCACTTTCTCTCTGCCTAGTTGGAGCTTAGGCAAAGTCCTCTGTAGGGCCTCAACTTAAAAAAAAATCATCCATGTCTTCTGAAGCCTGGGTCCCTATCAGAGATTTTGTCATCCTTTTCTTGAACTTATTTTTAAGGTCATAAGGAGATGGGCTGGCTGGCTGTGTGCAGTGCAGAAGAAGGCAGGTGATGTGAGGATGAAAGGCAGAGGAAGGACATCTCAGGGGAAGCACAACCTGCCTTCAGATGAGAATCTGAACCTCCACAAAGTGAGATGCAACCTCAGTTCAGTTCCCTTAGTCTCTGTGAAGATGTGATGGGACATAAAATACAAAAGACAGTAATATTAAAATATATAAAGCCACAAATGCTTATAGTAAGACATGGGCTGCATCTCACTCTCAAGGTAATCCACTTTGAGATCCGAAGGACTTGAGGAGCTCCGTTTCATTGCATGCCTCATTAAAGCAAAACATATAGTTTTCATGTATTTAAATTAAGGAATTTATTTAAAAAAAACAAACAAAAAAACCCCCCCAAACCCAATCAAAACAGTGGTTTGATCTAGATACAGCAGCACTGTGACATTACTAGGACATTATGTACGAAGAATCCAAGCAGCTTATAGAACACAGAAGCCTTCATCTTCAGTAACAATCTCAAGATGAAACTAGCTCTATCAAACAATGTTAAAGATCTCCCTGGAAAGAGAAAGAAAACCAAACAGACCCTCCCCACCCCTGACCCTTTGGATACTAGAATGATATTTTTCTTTTGTACAATACCAACAGCCACTAGCTCTTCTAATTGAAAACACTTGCTTTAATTTATTACAAAAATGATCTGTTGACTCAATTACGAAAGACAACTTTGAACATTGCTTTAGAAGTGTCTGCTCCTCTTATAGACTACAACAGTATTAGAAGTGCTTAAAAACATTTAATCCTGGATATGCTCTTGAAACTCGATCAGAAGGATATTCTGTGTGTGTTTATATACTAAATATGATTTTTAATTTTAAAGCAGGTGAAAAGACTAACCCTAATATGAAACTGCAATTTTACAATTTAATTGCCAGTCAGATATGGGCAACCACATGATAGTTCATGAAATCTTGAGGTCTATCTACATTGCTCAGAAACACAAAATAAAGTTTTTACAACTTTCACCTTCAAAAGGCTAAAATGTTAAGTCTTTTAGAATAAGAGTGTCCAGTGTTTAAAAGAAATGCAATCGAGGGAGACCACACTCAGTAACATGAAACATAACTCGTTGGAGTTTGCTAACAAACACATCTAACAGCTGCACGTGGGGTGATGAGAAAGGAAAACACATTTGTCATCCAGCCACTACCTGAAATATTTCTTCTCTGGAAGTGAATCTTCTCTACAGGACCACCAACTTCCCAGAAAGCCTGGCATTGTCCTTTGGAGCCCGCCGATCCCAGGTATGTGGTTGCCTCTCTCATTTCCACAGCTGGGCAGTGCATTGACCCAATGTTTGCCACAGATGCATCTTTGTGACTTCACACAGCATCTCACTGAATTGGAACCTAGGGATTCGTTTGCAAGCTTGGCCAAAAAAGTTGAATTGATGAATCTTATTTTGTTTCTTTCCCCATATCTATTTATTTCCAATATGAAAAAGAGGAAGTGTTTGTGTGAATGCTGCAACTACTAGCTAGCTGTTAAATAAGAAACGGATACGCTAACATTTGCACTGTCATCTTGTCTTCTGTTGGAGAAGTCTTTACAGAAGTGCAGTGCATTCTCTTTCAGTATCTCTAAGGAACTAAGACAAACCAGTCATAAAAAAGAGCCCTAACTTATAAGAGCCATCTCCCTAGTCATGTAACTAAGAGCAGCTATATTAAGCCTATTTCACTTAAATAATAATACAAAGAGTTGATATTGATCTGTTTTATGCACAGACTCCAAAGTGCTTTCTATTGATAGAGAGAGCATTTCTCCATGTTTAAGAATGGGAAAGCAAAATTGCACAGAGGTTTGACCACGACAGAGAAGAAAACCATGGGCAGAATAGGAATACAAACCACCAATTTTGGTTCCAGTACATAAACCAAGGAGAATACCTATGTGCCAGCAGTAATATTCACTGTATTGAATAGGCAGAAACCTGTTAATTAATATAATTTTTTAAAGCCCATTTGTCAGCACACTAGTTTAGCTGATCCAACTGCAGCAGCTTGTATTTACATTATGACAGAGATTTTTGGGGAAGGTGTGCATATAACACTGTAGCATACTGATGGCTTTCCCCTTCTTTCGTGGTTTCCCTAAAGGAAATACTTTGTAAAATTCTCAGAACCATTTCTTTTTCTTTTTGCAGTTAAGGACAGAAACTTATTGCCAGCCAGCACTGCAATATTATTTAGTATAAAAGAGATTGTGTCCTGCCCAGCATGTGAAAGAGAAGAATTGTTTTAAACTCAGGCAGACTTTCTCTCAGCTTTAGCACAAAAGTCTTAGTCATTATTATTCTTATTCTAAATAGTTAGTAGTATTTTAAACTGCAGGTCATTTTTGTGAAAGGCTTGAGATGGACAACTCTGGAATCTTCTGTTTTCCATGGAGCCACTAAACAGACTAATTCTCCCAAACTTCACTCCTGAATGTACCTCCCCACAGCCCCAGATAGATTAGGACCACCCTTGAGCAGGAGAGTCTGGACTTCTAGTGCTCCTGCAGGCCACTTTGTGCTCCATGCTACATACATGAAGGAAGTTGATTTGCATCCCAAGGGGCAGACTAATGCAAGGATGTTCTTTCAAAGAAAAGTCCAAGCTTTTCAAAGACTGTTTGGGGAATGCCTAGAAACACCTAATAAAGGATTTCTTCTTCACTGAGAGACTTAGCAAGTGAGTGTTGCAAATATGAATTGGGAAAAAAAAAAATCACAACTAACTGTAGAGCAGAGGTTAAAACATTTGTATCTCATCCTCAACAGAGTCTGGTCCTGTAGCCACCCATTCCACAGATGTCCATAAGAAGAAGCAGCTGTGCTGTAAGGGTGTGAATTTATTGCTCTTCTAGAAAAGCAGTAGGGAACTCCTGCCTGAGGATCAGCTGCATGGGAACAGAGACCTGTGTGATGGCTACTCATCCAGGCTGAGTGGACACCTGCTTGTCTTGTCAAACAGTTCCATCTGACCCTCATAGAAATGACATTGTCTATGAGCCACAGGCCAGACCCTATGCTTAATATGACCTTTGTGTGCAATTTCCAGGTTACTCAAATAATTGTGAGGGCTATGATGAACCAAAGAAGAACGTGCAGCAATGTGTGATAACAACTGCCACTGGACACTTGCTGAAGATACACATGTTATGGTGGTTTTCACACTGTCCTCCAGAGCTCACAGTTTGTCAGTCTTCCTTGTCCAGTCCATGGTTTTACTGGTATTACAGATTGATTGTTTGGTTTTCTTTTTAGCTGAGCCATCTCTACAGAGAAAGGTAACCAGCAACCATATTTGAAGGGCAACGCTTTGATAGCCAAGGCAAAGAATCCAAGCTGGATCCCAAGGTCTGGTTGAAAAACATTAAGAATCAGTATCTTTCAATCAGAGGCTTTACAGTTTTGATTCCCTACTGCTGGTGGCACTCTTGGCCACAGTTTCTGCAGGAAGGGATGACTGCAAATTGGCATGGTATCAAACTGTTTCTACAGATAGCCAATATTGTCTCTGAACTGCCAATTACTAGGCATCCCTAATCAGTAGGGCCAGATGAACACTGGGATATTGAACTCCACAGCTCCCTAATGTTCAGTTTGATCTCCAGTACCTCTTTGGTTTTATTATTTTCACACCTTTCCAAGCTTCACAAGCAGGTTTTTTGTTCAGAAACAACATCTGAGTCATGGTCATTCTTGTAAAAAATCTCTTTTTAGATAATCCAGGTCAAAAGTGCACATGTAAGAGTTTATTATTTGTTATTCTTTCCTTCAGTATCCCTTTGTTTAAAAAAGCCTCTCATCCAACCAGAGAGTGGGAGAAAAATGCTACAAGACTTAGTGAAACTTGAGATATAGAAAATGAATAGCAAACATCTGAATCATAAAAACCTGTAAACTAATTAGTGTTCATCAGACTACTCAGTAAAGATTTAAAAATAAAAATCATTCTTGCACAATTCAGGATCAGACTGCAAAAGATTCCTGATTCTTAAAAAGAGCTAAGTTTGCTTATCTGTCTACTTAAAACAAGCAACCAGATCTAAACACATGCCTCATGTTTTGGAACAGATTTGCATTGTAATCAGAATTTATTTTGTAATTGGAAAGGAGATATGGAAAATTAATCAGTCTGGAAAGCTATTAAGGAGCTACTCCTTTCTGCTTCTTTGTTATGTGCAAACTCAGCTCAAAAACTATTCATTAGGCATCAAAGTACTGAAAATCCCATTGCAAATGCTCTCCAAGGTTGTAGGAGGAAATGCTGTCTTTTTCTTTCTTTCTCTTTCTTTTTTTCTTTCTCTTTCTTTCCTTTCTTTCTTTCTCTTTCTTCCTTTCTTTCCTTTTTTCTCTCTTTTTTTCCAGAGTTCCTGAAGACTCACATCTCCCAGTGTTTTTTAGATTATACTCCAGAGAGCCAAATGCCAAGTGTGTGTGTAAGCCTGGCTGTGCAGGGCACTGCCTTGGCAGGCCTTCAGCCCCAGGTTCTGGGCTTAGAATCTGCCTGGTCGCACAGTGGAAGTGAGAGGACTGTGGTCCTACACCAGTCATGACTGCAAAGTAAGCTGAATAATAATAAAATTAAATTAAAAAGTAAAAAACCCCAGAAAATCCTGCAGGTGGTGGTGTTGTAGGCAAATCCTGACTAGAAGATTTCCAAGACTGTATGATACTGATAGAATCTTTCAGGGCTTGGATACTGAAAGGGTACAACAGTTCTGCTGACCCAGCAGAGTAATACTGTTTAAAGTTTGTCAGACAGGATAGCAATACCTTAGGGACACAGCATGAAATCTCCCTCAAATGGTCTTGTTTTCTGTCTCTCCCCTTACTCACTACACCCAAGGGGCTGGGATCCAGAGGGACTTTGTCCCAGGCTTGACACTTCAGGTGCACATAAGCATCCTTCCTCCATACCATCTTGAGGGTTCAGGATACCTAACCTTAGCACAATGTCCTCCAAGTATCAGGACTCAATGAATGCAGCTCTTGTAATCTGAGGACTTTGCAGTGTCCCTGTGTCTCCACTTCTAGAG
The DNA here is from genome assembly GCA_013399015.1 of Galbula dea. Taxonomy (NCBI): domain Eukaryota; kingdom Metazoa; phylum Chordata; class Aves; order Piciformes; family Galbulidae; genus Galbula; species Galbula dea. The sequence continues at coordinate 1,040,617 of VWZX01002796.1, forward strand.
TCCTAGAGGTGTTGAGTAAGGAACTGTCCCAGCTGAAAGGAGAGCAGGAGAAGACACACTATCATTCACTGGTGTCATAAAAACCTCATCCAGGACTAGTCAAGGCTGGTAGCTTCTAAGAAGTAGAAGGCCATCTACAATCTATATTTGCAATAAGTTCACCAGCTTTCAGTAAGGGGTTTATTGTTATTAGGATTTTATTTCCTAAGTGGTAAAGAAAGAAAATTTAGTCTTCACATACCAAATTGGTAACATGTAGGAGAGGAAGCCCTTGGGCCAATAGCTGCAGTTTTATCAGATTTATCCAATGAAATATTAATGGGCTAAAGACTTCCCCAGCCATCTTTTTTCCCTTCCTCATAGTGGTAAATAGATGTTATCAGCCATGTTTTTTCTGATGGGGGAATACAGTTGTCTGCTGCTGCAAAGAGTGAAAAAAGGAGGAAAAAAGAGCTGAAGTCTTTCACTTCCCCACACCCAAGCAGCACCCTCTTCCCCTAGCATCAGTGTAGAGGATGAAATCAACTGAGGGTGCATAAACCTATTGTATACCACACTGTTAGAAGGTGATGTATTAGACTGATAGAAACAGACTGGAGTTGCACAACATTTGCAGGACTCTAAGATCTAATATGTGTGTCTTGTCTTGTCTCTGGCACACTGGTATACATCAGTTATCTGGCTACAATCTGTTCCTAATTGAGGGGACAAGTCCTGGTGTGTTTGGCGTGGCACATGTGAGTACTCTAAGCACAGACACAACCTATAGGTTAAACTACTGCCCAAAGCAGCTCAGATCCTGCTTGGGATCTCCTCCATGGCTCAGCTCTAGAAAGCCATTGTGAATCTCATGGATATCACAAACCAGACTATTGAATTTCTCTCCTGCTACCTGTTTGACATGAGCAACTGTGGAAAGGCCTTGGGTTTTTGACTGCAGAATGAAGAACCCTTTGAGTTTTGCTCTCATTTCAGCAGGTGCAGCTTTTAAGTCCTTGTAAAACAAAAGGTCATTTGCTTTCATGGTCACCTCTCACTCAGTTTTGTTCTTGCTGTCATTAGAAACAACAGAAAAAACTAGTGAAGGACAAAGGCTTAAAATAGGATTCTCTTTCTAACTAAAAAGTTTTTGATGAGCTAACAATGTAAGTAAGTGCAAATCTCAGCTGTGCTGGTCCCATGACATCACAAACCTTAGGCATAGCAAGTAGCATTCTTGAATGCACCAAAATCTTGTCTTAGAGCATTTAATGTGAGACATTACAAACTAATGAAGAGGAGAAATGTATGCAGTGTTGCTGTAAACCAAATATACAGATGTAAAATAATTAAGAATAAACTGTTCCATAAAAATGCATGTCAATAAAACCCAGTCTGACAAAGTGATTTATGAATATTTTTCTGGAATTACTAAAAAGAATGATTTCTTGTGTGAGGCTCTGGAAGTCTTGAGTCACATTTTTTTTTTCTCTTTTAAAAAAAAGTCTTAAAACACATGGCTTTACAGCTGCTGCTTGGAAAATATACACCTCCAAAGTCTGACTTTCATTTAAATACAAATGTACAAAATGTAAACTGAGACAATAGAGAAATTTACAAAACTTTTCTTTAAAAATAATAAAGACAAAATTCAGTTCTAGTATGATGCTATTTAAATACGTGCAAGTAGTCATGTTCATTGAATTTCTATTGCAATGTTCTAAATAGACAAATTTGATTCACACAGTCTTGAGTGCCACCTCCAAAAACAGACCTGAGTGGAAAATTCTTCTTAAAATGTGAGGCTCCACTGGAAGGAATGGACAGAAAATCTCCATTTTGAGGAGATCCTTTTTTTTTTTCACTCAATGGTGGAGGCTCTCTCATCCATAGAAGCTCCAAAGATTATAGTGGAAGGATGCAACATGTTGCTTCATAAAACTGAGTTGGAACTAGCTGCTTCCAGTGGAGTTTGAACTTACATGATTTGAATTTATGTGGTGATTTAAACTGGCCTTTGAATTTGGAGAACTCTTTGAATTGTTCTGATGCTGTAGAAAGAAGAAGACAACGACAATTAGATTCCCAAAACATGCCATGCTTTCTCTTAGTCCAAGATTGTCTATTTTATGATAATAACATACTGTTTGGATTGCAAGAGTTTTGTTGGATGATCTTTGGATGTAAAATATTCTTCACTTTCGTACCTGAATTCTCCCTAGGTCAGGAAGACCATGGCAGTTCTTGAGGAATGCAGCAAAGAAGACTCACTCGAGCTCCAGGAGTCAAACCAGTTCACTGCAAAATGTGAGTATCTGCTAAACCTGACTAATACAGAGCACACCTGCCAGTGCTCAGGCATGGTTCTAACCCTGCAGAAATGTATCTGTCTAAGAACATTATTTTGATTCACAAGTGGTGCCATGGTGCCTCATGAAAGCTGTATATCATCACACACTATCTGGTCTGTTCTCTCCTCTAGTGTCTTGCTTTCCTGCCATGACTACCTCACTCAAAAATTTGCAGCATTTTTTTTTTAACATATAAATCAAGGATTTTCACAAGGAGCCTATTAAAACCATATAACCATTTCAAAATGCATTTCAGCATAACCCTGAAAAATAGCTAGGGTAAGAAGTTTTCAACTGCTGGAAATAAAGTTCGTGAAAAACACTGAAACTTTTAGTGGTAAGAAAAAACTCACAAGAGGTAGATGGGAAATTTGGGATATGTAGTATGAGTCAGAAATTTACCAGGTAACTGTGAAAGCCAGCCCTCTCTAAGGCACACTTTCTCCTAGCAAAAATACCACCAGCACATGGCTGTGACACTGGGCACCTGGGGGAGTTTCCTTGTCTTAGTCATAAAAGATCTCACCTGACGTTTAAATATTCTCTGTAGCAATCCTTTCTTGGGTGGCTCTGGGGGGTAGCTTTTGTTTAGGTCTGGTGAAATAGTACCATTTGGTCCAAATACATTCAGTTCTTTGAAACACTCTGTTTCTATCATCTAGTGGAACAAAATAAAAAAGAAAAAATGATACATCTGCATTAAACATATTCCAGTAGTGCTAGGTTGTTCAAAGTCAGGATTAGGACCGGAGGTTTGAGCAGTATGTTAGGAGAGTGAACAGTCAAATTCCTTCTGGTGGCCATAGAAGGTACATAGGATGTATGAAAAAGAGAGGCTGAGTCTGCTCTACATGTTTGCACATCAATCTTATTAGAAGTTGCTCCATAAAGCTTCCCATTCTTTAGCACTGTGGAGAATATTGGCTAAGGACAGGCATACTCACAAAATCCCAGTTATTAGATCCTTACTGGATCTGCTGTTTGATCCAGAGTTGGATTATGAAGTCCACTGTTGGCTATGTTTTGATATCAAACAGAAACAAAGACCCAGATTTGGAAACCCTGGAGCAGTTCAAAGTCCAGAGTCAGCTGCTGCAGCTGGGACCTGCTGCAGGTACAAGGGTCAATAGATGAGATCAGGATCACCAACAGGGAAGCCTCCTATTAGGAATTCCAGCCATCCTACTGAAGTTCCTGAGAGCTGTTGTCAAAACACCTCTGAAGAAATCAAGGAGAAGGAAGTACAGTAGGATCCTTGCCAGTTTACACAAATATGCAGAGCCAACAGAAACAGTCACCTGAACCTGACATCTGTGGTACATTATAGATCTTGAAAGGAGCCATTTGTGATGTATGAAAGCATTAGAGTCTGGCAAGTTATCCAGTAGCTATTTATTACTGGAAATATACAGCTCTTCTTAAACCATCTGTGTTAGGGGTTTTATTGGAGCAATTTTACTATGACACATCCTTACCTCATTTTGCCATGGAATAGACACTGATCCTGTGGAAAACTTGGAATAGAAATCATCATCTGTTTGGTCCAGGTTAACTCCTTTCACTGTGGAGAACTGCTCAATATCTAACACATCCTTGCAGTATACTGCTCTGGGCTATCTCAGCAGAAGAAAAAACAGCAAGAGAAAAAATATTTTTGAGGCTGAGCATGTGCTTTCATTCACAGATTCAGTCAAGTGAAAATGCCTCACAACAAGTGACTATCTGCATCCTGCTCCTCTAGACTTGCTTTGCCTGCATGTTTATCATCAAAGGCTGACTTCACTTTAAGCATGTTAAGCTTCCCACTTTGAAGTCCTCAAAGCATCAGTGCAGCCAAAGCAGGATTTAGTCATCCATATAGCATATGGTTAAGAGTTGAGGGGAAAAGGACAGAAAGAGCAAGACAACAAAAATAAAATCCTGCAGTACTCCTTCTTTTTAGAGAGGGAACAACACACAGCCAGAATGTTTATGAGTGACACATTGGAGACAGCTCTGAACATAGCTGTGGAGCTTGCAGCTTTAAAGTTTAAAGGAATGTATACTAATTGCTAAAGAAAACAGAAGAGGTTTGGCATTTTTCCATTGTTTTTATTAATGTCTCAGCTGCTGGAAGCTGTCCAGAATCACCTCTATTAACTCTCTTAACTTGGCTGCCTTTTTTTTTCACACACAGAGTCAAATGGCTTTTACCTTTTTAAACTACTTAATTTTCTGGGATGACAGAGGCAGGATTATTTGCAGTCATGCTGTTTTAGCTCATATTCCATCAGTCATCCGCAGAAAGCAGAAATAGTCATCACTGGCTACCTGTCATAGTCATCTGCATCCCTAGAGAGTTTCCATCAACAAAAAAGTTACCCTTTGATGTGCAGGAATAGTTGAGGAGTTGCTTGTGGGACTAGCCTGACCTGCTGAACTCAAGCATGTGTTGAAACCTGCTGTCTACACACGGTAACATGACAATACAGACCAGGGGTCCAACTGTGTAGGATTTTACCTAGATGAGAGCAGTGTGACCAAACAAATCAAGTTGATTTCTGACAAGAGTCCTATTTGCAGGAGGCTCTCTGCCTCTGCATTCCTGATGGTTGCAAAAAACCATTTTTGTGGAGACAGAGTAGTCTAGAAGAGGATGGAGAGACATGGGTTGGATTACAAGCCCTGCCATTGGCTATATAGCTTTGGGTGATTCAGCTGACTTCAGTAAATACTTGGAAATCTAAGGATGAAGTGCCAAATAAATTAAATTAGAGGCAGCTCTTGAGTTCCCAATAAATTGCCATAAAAATTTATGTGCCTCTGCTTTAGCAAACATGTCTGTAAGAGGTGCCTTCGAGGCCTTACATGCCACAGTTAAGTTTTTAATACAATCTGGCAGATCCCAAATTTGAGACCAAAATTTTCTAATCTTCTACATCAGAAAGAAATAGTAGCTTGTCTCCTATTTCTTTCCTCTGAAGCAGGTCGTAACACCATGGGCTAATTGGCAGGAATAATTAGGCCACATAGTAAAATGTAAAGCGAAACTAGAGCAGCTAAAGTAAACTTTTGTAGTGTTCAAACCACTTTGGTTTGGTTGAGTTTTCAGCAATGTGAATGAGAGCTGCCAAGATGATACTTTCCTTAATATGTTTAAATGGCCATGTTTACTTAGAACCATATGGGAACTTTAAGGATAGAAGGTCTAGCCAGAAAGAAAGCCCTGCAGGAGGAAAATAATCAGATAACTCTGTGTGCTGGGGTGGAGACCGATACCACAAAAGTGTGGAAAAAGTTTTGTTATTGCTAATGGAACAAAGACTTTCAGTATGTGCAAGACTGGTGTGTAAACCTGAGCAAGGACTCAGTGCTGGGTCCTGTGCCCTATGAACACTGACACGTTCAAACTGCTCTCTCAGCTCCAAGTCACCTCCTCTGCTTGAGATGACACTCGATATCTGAACCTGGTTCAGGCTCTCTCTAACAAATGTCTGTTTTCACAGTAATCTAGTCCATTCCTCAGTTCCATGGAGCTTTGGGCTTTGTAATTTTGGTTTCACTGCAGCATATATATCTGTGTGCATACATGTGGCTTTCATTGTTGATTGTTCCAAGCACCAGCTGGTCCTGAGCGTACTTATTCTCCCAATACTACTGTGGATAAGGGAATGCAAACATTCCCAGTTTAAAGTTTGGGAACTGAGGCATGTTCAGACCTGGTGTTGCCACCAGTATCACACGGGAAGACTGTGGCAAAGTGAGCAGGAATGAATGAAGCCCCAAGTTACCACTCTATAGGGAGGCTCACCCACTTTCCATGGACATGTCTGCAGAGCAGCTTCTTCCTCCTATCCTCCCCAGGCCAGCCCTACCTCTTATCATATCTTCCTAGAGCAGCTACCCCTGCAGAGAGTGACAACAGCTCCAAGAGAGAAAAGTTATTTTAGAAACAAATCTCTTGAAAGAGGCCACTGAGGATTCTTCCTATTGTACTTACATCAGGGACAAAGGGAGGATCCAGCATTCCTGCTTCTAACCGCTTGAAATTCATACTCTTGAAAAAGGGGTGCCTCTTCACTTCTGCTGCACCTTCCCCTTGACATCCTAGCCGCTGCTTCACATCTTTGGTGAGGAGCTGAAACATGCCAGGAAGAATGGTAAGGCTGTCAGAAAAGCAAGAGCTCCATAAAGATATTTTTATCTCCACTTATTTTTTCTGTGTCCAGAGGCAAGTACAGAAGGGAATGGTAACTGCTGTTACCTAACAGCCAATGTTAAATGGATTAAATGCAGTGTTCTGCATGCTGGTGTAACCCTTTGAAAATTACCTGCTGTAAAGACTTCACAGTCAAAATAGAGACCATTGCTTCTGCTTATTTTCAATGAACACTTTCAAGAAGAGGTCTGACACACCCTAATAACATATGCAGATGCACATTTGTAAGTCCTACACTTTTTCTCAGTTCCTTTTTTCTTTTGTTACTCTTGTAAGAATAATTTTCCCAAGTTGCTTAGGCTGAATGACTTCACTAGCAAATTACATTTCCCTCCAACCATTGCAGTATGTTGCTGTATATCACATCACATTGAACCACCTCTTTGTGCCCATGGGCTTCTCTTTGCTGAACTCAAGAACAGTTTTGTTTATGGAGCCAGTGTTGATAACCACCCTCAGCTCAGCCTCATTTGTTTTCAGAGAAGGGCAACACACCACCTCTACCTGCTACAGCAAGTCCTGCCTGAATTCTAGGTACCTGTAATGGAGCAATGGACACTAACTGAACATCCTTGGTCTATTAGATAAGCAGGTCCAAACACAGAGGTTGTAGGTCCTAGAAGACCTTGTATGGGTGGATGAATTGACCCACAAGAGAAGAGTTCAATGGAAGAACAACTCTGGCACAGACTAGTTGGTGGATGAGGATACAGAATGGGTAGCCAATTCTTCACCAAGATGACTCTTCTTTTAAATTATATGCATGGGATCAAGTAGGCTAAATCAATGTCTTAAGAGATTACATCTAAAGAGCTGAAGATAGGCAGAGCTCAGCATGCAAATGACTGGTGCAATAAGACCTTCACTTGGGACAGGGACCTTTCCAAATGTACCACTGACTTTGATCTGCTGAAAAGTGAAGGTTCACAAATTTGTTTACTCTTTTTTCTTCCATTCATCTTTGACAAAGCCTACATAATGCTCTCTTAGATGGAGGGATGAAAAAATGTACAGACCAGAACCACTAAGATGATCAAGAAGCTGGAGCACCTGTCTTATGAGAACAGGCTGAGAGAGGTGGGTTTGTTCAGCCTAGAGAGGAGAAGGCTCCAGAAACACCTTCCAGAAGTCTGATAGCCCTTAAAGGGAGCCTACAGGTAAGAAGAAGAGGACCCCTGCTCAGAGTGTGGTGATAGGACAAGAGGTAACAGTTTCAAACTCAGAAAGAGTATATTTAGATTAGATACAATGAAAAACTTATTTACTGTGAGGGTGCTGAGACAGTGGAACCAGTTCCTCCATGAAGCTGTGGATATTCCACCCCTGGCAGTGTTCAAGGCCAGGTTGGATGGGGTTTGGAGCAACTTGATCTGGCAGGTTTGGATCTAGATGATCTTTAAGGTCCCTTCTAACCCAAACCATTCTAGGATTCTATGATTGTAAACAAGAGCACCAGCCCTTTTCCACAGGAAGGCTGTACTTCCTGGAGCCGGGCACGCAGCCAGGCAGACACCTAGTCGTGGCTCAGTACTTTTGGTACCATGATTTTTTAAAGGGCTGCCGAAGGAAGGTGGTGACCCAGCCTGTCCCGACACCGACACCGCGCGGCGGCCGGTCAGGGTCACCAGCGCTACCACCACCGCCGGCTGGGGAAGTGAAGGGAAGGGCACGGAGGGAGAGGAGCATGGAGGGGAGGATGCCCGGGACGGCCCCGGCAGAGGGAAGAGCAGGTGCCGGCGGTGCCGGGGGCGCCGGGGGCCGCCGGGGGGCAGCAGAGGAAAGGGCAATCTCGGGCAGGACCGGCTCTCGGGCGGCGGCGGAGCCTGGCCCTGCCCGGGAGGAGTTCCGTGCCCCTAGGGAAGGGTCCCGACCAGTAAGAGACCTTGGAGCTGCGTCGGGGACTCTTCCCCAGGAACAGGAGGGGACCGGTGCCTGGGTGCCCGGGGGCGGGGAAGGTTCATACCTTACCTCCTCTTCCGTCTCCATTTTGTTGCTCCAAAGGGTGAGCTGAAAAGCAGCGATCCTCTAACCCCCCAGCCTCCACCCCAGGTGGACTGGGCAGGCAAACCGCACCGAAACGGTAGCGAAACTCGCTGGGACTGCTAGCCCGCGGGGGCTCAGCGGCCATGCAGGACAGGGAGGTGTTTGGGGTTCTCTGAGCATCTCTACAACTGCGTGAAAGGAGGATGGAGTGAGGTGCTACTTCTCCCAAGTAACAAACAATAGGACAAGTAGCGCTAGGGGAGGTTTAGATTGGACACTGGGAAAAATTTGTTCCCTGAAAGAGTTGTCAAGCCCTGGAACAGGCTGCCCAGGGAAGTGGTAGAGTCACCATCTCTGGAGGGATTTAAAAGACATGTAGATGTGGTGCTGAGGGATGTGGTTTAGTGATGAACTGACAGTGCTGGGTTAACATTTGGGCTTGATGATCTTAAAAGTCTATTCCAACTTAAACCATTCTATGATTCTATTCTATCTGGGTCTGTGAAGGGACTGACCCCTTGGGATTCCCCTTAGATATCTAAGTCCCTGGAGATCTTACTGGCTGTGGCTGATAGCCAAGGGCAGTCAGAGCTGCACCTTGCAGCACCTGGTTGGACCTCACTTAGGAGAGCAGGAGGCAAATAGCTTTGGGAAGGTTGGAGAGGAAAAGAAGTGTTTCAGGAGATGGGGTAGACAACCAAGTGCAACCCTGCAGGAGGTTGGGAACAGAGAGCCAGGCAGCTTCTTTGCTAAGGCAAGATTATCTGGAGGTGTTACTTTTAGGCCTTCCAGCTCAAGGTATGCCTCAGTACCCTCTGGTTGTGTTGCTGTCTCAGCCACATCATCTCAATGAGGAGGAACCTTGAAAGAACTGTTTGTTGCTAATGTAAGGTTGGTAATCTTCCCTCTGATGCCTGGCTAGAACTGAGTTTTCTTGACTTTATCACAGGTTTACAGGTTAAAGCTCTTTAGGCTTCTCTGAATGCTCTGCTACCACCTGGGCATCAGTGGATTTTATTTTTTCTGGACTTCCACACCCTCCTCAGTTCTGCATTTTTTTGCTAGGGATGTAATTTCCAGCCTCATACAGCAAATGGCTTTGGCAGTCAGTATGCCCCATGTATGCACAGACCATCCTCCAGCCAGTCCTGAGCAATCTAAGCAGCCAGAAGAGGTGATGGAGGGGTTTGTGGGTCTAAAAGAAGAGTCTTCTGCTTAGCCTGTTTCACCTCAGCAGTAAAAGTAGCAATAGCTACAGGAGACTCTGTGGATTGAGGGATCAGAGAAAAGCTTGCAGTTCTGGCCACAACACCAACTTCCAACTTCCAGATAGAAACATCCCTTTATTCCTTACATTTTGCCTCTGCTGCTGTCTAGGTGGTGACATCTGGTCTGACTGGTCACCATGAATGGCTGGTTCACAGATGGAGAAAGACTTGAAGAAAACATCTCTATACCTTGACATCCTCTGAGCATATAGATTCCTGTGATACAGCAGCACATTGATTCAGCTCACAGGAAGAGATCTTTCTCAGGACACTACTCTGGAGCTTGCATTCCTTCCCTGGGTAGAGTGAAAGAGGGATGCTTTACTTTCAAATCCTTGCACGAGATTTTGAGCTCTCATGGTCTTGAGGAAATGTTTTTGTTGTTTAAATCCAAACAGGCAATATGGATTTAGCCTACATGAAGAAGATTGCTTTTGAATTGCCAGTCAAGGTCTGGTTTGCTCTGTTGTGGCTAGACAGAGAAGACAAAAGTTCTTTTGATCTGTTCTTATGTTGAGAGGACTTTCCTAACAGATTGAAAGAAGAATCACAGAATCACAGAACATTAGGAGTTGGAAGGGACCTTGAAAGATCATCTAGTCCAAATCCCTTGCCCTAGCAGGATTCTCTAGACCAGGTCACACAGAAGTGTGTTCAGACAGGTTTAGAATATGTCCACAGAAGGAGACTCCCCAACCTCTCTGGGCAGTCTGTGCCAGTGCTCTGGCACCTGAACTGGGAAAACATTTTGTCTTGTCTTCACACGGAACATCCTATGCTTCAGCTTACAGCCATTGACTCTTGTCCTGAATGTGAATCTAAAGGACCACTTTTAGTACCTATGTCTCTGATACAGTTTTGGAAATGATACCTTAAAGCTTTCAGGAACAGTGCTGCTGAAGAGCAAGTTGTAGGAAGGGGTAGATTTGAGCTCGGTTGTAGTTGATAAAGGAGACCTCTGCGGTTTCTGCTTTACAGGTCTGCTATGTAGGGAAGAAAAGGGGTTACTTTCCTGTCTGTGCAGCCAGCAATTCTCCTGCCTCTGGACTAAGTGGGAAGACCAAGCTAATCTGGGAATTTACCCTTGCTAGGCTTCAAGTGTTAGAAGTTGTTTGGAGCATGTGGTCAGAGGATAGGTTAGTTGAGGACAGAAAAAGGCTGTCTGAGGATTCCTGAGCTCCTCTCTGATAAACAAGGGAGCATTCGGTAAGCTCAGATTCAGAAAGGAAGTCTCTGAAGCATGAATGCAGTGGGTTGTGGGTGGCTGGCCACTGCAGGCTGAAAAGACACAAAAGGGAACAGGCCACTGAGAATAGGCTGGGACTGAAAGACCACAGGAAGGAGACAATTCTCTTGCAAAGCCCTGCTGCAGGGAACCAGCTGCTTGACTCTTGAGGAAAGTCCCAATGGAGAAAAATAAGAAATTAATGAAATTTGGTTAGCTGTAGCTGCAGCCAGCTCTAGGGATGGCAACAGATGAAACCAGACACTTCTCCTGGCTTCTCTTGTGTATATCAAGAGATAGCATGGACTAGAATCTTTTCCAGAAGAGAAAGTTCTGCATTTCTCCAAGGAAAAATGAGCCTTGTACCATTTCCTGCAGCCCCAGCAGCTTTCTGCAATAGTAAACCTGCACAATAGCCTGAAATATGCATCCCATTTGGGAATCTGACTAGGAAAAGAAAATGGAGATAACAACTGTATGTTTTGAGTCATCTCTACACTTTTGTTTAATTCAGTTTCAAAGGCTGTGTTTAATATGAGTAGAGAGCAGAACAAAACCAACTCCATCAGGCTGATGACAAGCCCTCCTGAGACAGCAGTGCAAATGACCCAGTCAAACATAATTTAAGTGTAATTCCACAGCCAAAGCCTATGGAGAATTCACAGGGCTTCAGATCTGAAGATGGCTTAGGCCATCCAACCATGCCTGAAGTTGATACAGAGCAGCAGAGTTTTATGTTCTGGTAACAAAGGCTCCTGATGGCACTGGCTGTGTGTAAATGAAGGCAGGATTTAGCCCACAGAATTATGGTCAAAGCATGACTAGAACAGGACTTTCAAAGAGCCTTGAGTAGCAGCAGTGAAGTTACATTAAGATCTTTTTCTTGGTATAAAGAGCTCTCTGGTAGTTTCATGTCACTCATTTGAGCCCCGCTGGGGATTCGGCAATGTCTGAGACTTTTTCCACAACTTTGTTTTGCTTCCTTTACAAAAAGAAACAATTGTTGTGAGGAATGCTAAAAAAAGCCAACAGTCCCCAAAGCGTTGCCTTATTTATCTTCATGTGATCAGTCAGTTCAGATCCAGATCATATCATGTAATAAATAACTCCAAGTCTTAAGATGTTAGTCCTAAAATCAGAGGAGAAAGGGAAACTTTTTGTAGGGTAAGAGAGCAAAAAATTGCTGTTCATGAAAGGAGAAAAGGGGAATGGGAAAACTGATTTCCATTGACTCAGTTGATCAAATAGTTTAAGGGATCACCTAGATAAATTTCAACCCTGAAACAGAAGTAACCATACTATTACTAACATTTTTTAGAGAATAGAAAAGTAATACTGTTGTCACCTCTCAATTACTAAATAAGACAACAGTGGTGCGGAAATGAAGATCCCAGAATGACATAAATGGTTGTATATTGCACTGCTTATGCTTATGAAATCACAGCCTAATCTGGCTAACCAAGAGTCAAAACTCTCTCAGGCATGGGTGACAATTAAGCTTATTGCAAAGGCTTACTACAGAAGGCATTATTATTTTTATATTATTATTATTATCATCAATAGCTGTGATAAACTTTTGAAGAGCACCTTGATGTGTGTGAGGTGCCTCTCAAGATAGATGAAAGAGTCTCTATTCTCAGGGAGCTCTGATAGGCTTGAAGGTTTCATACTGTGTGAAGAAGTTGGTTTCCAGGGATGAAGGCAGAGAGGAGGGATGAAAGTAAGCAGGAGTAGTAGCAGCGTGATGACATTGTTTCTGGTGGTGAGTGAGGAGTAAAAATGCTTTTAGGGAAAAAGAAATCTTTCAGTTGGTTGAGGAGGCACTTCGGGAAGGTAATGAAGGTCAGAATCATAGGACAGCTGAGGCTCAAAGGTGCCTCTGGAGATTGTCTACTTCAATCCCTCTTCTCAAAGCAGTCACCTACAGCAGATTGTTAAAAGTCATGTCCAGTTGGGTTTTGGATATCTTCAAGTGTGATGACTCCGCAGCCTCTCTAGTCAACTTATTCCAGTATTTGACTACCCTCACCATAGAAAAGTGTTTCCTGATGTTCAGAGGGACCCTCCTTTGTTTCAGTTTGTGCCTATGGCCTCCTGTGCTGTCACTGGGCACCAAACCAAGAGTTTGGCTCCCTCTTCTCAGCACCCTTCAATAAGAGATCCCTTTTGGGGAGCCAAATGGGAGCAGCAGGAATAAGAAGCAGTAGGGAAGATAGTCTGCAGAAAACACAGACAAACAGGACACCAGCAGAGTGACTGAAGAGCACAGCAGTACAGGCCCATCCAGTACTGGTGATTTGAATGCACTTCAAGTCACATCTTTGGAGGCAAGACTGCACTTGTCAGGGAAAACACACATACATCAATGAAGTACAAGTCACAACAGCAACAAACAGGGAGCATTTCCTAGAAAGATTGGATTTTCTTCCACAGAAAAAACACACCATGAAGCAGTTATGCTATATGGGAACTATGGGTTGGGGAACTTCCCAGAAAGCCAGCTACCCCTGTTCCTAATTATTTATTATTCATCTCTCTTTGAGTCCCAAATGAGGGCTGATTTATGGGAAATGACTTACGAAATGAAACATGGAAATATGGGATGGATGATGATTATGGATGGATGGATGAGACCTATGATATGTGCCTGATAAAATGCAAAGGGCATAAACACCCAGGAGGGGAAGGTTGACATGGGGTTGACAAAGGGCTTTCACATGAGTGAATTAACAAAGACAATATATTTCCTGGTGGAGATGCTATAATCTCATGAAATAAGTTTTGAGGACAAGGTTAGGAGACATGGTGGAAAACATGCTGTTCCTTACTCCTGCCCTCAAAAGTCCACTACAGGAAAACCCTTTGTGTTGGGTCTTTGTGAAGGCTTAAGTTGGATTTATGTACTGAAAAGTTATGCTTCATTTTGCACGTATGATGGGTACTTAATTATTACTTTTTTGTTTCCTTGTTAAGATGCTGTTCTGGTTTTCAATATGAAGAGTAAAAAGTATTTCAGAAATAGATCTGAATAATGAATTTTTAAAAATACCATTTGATAAAACAAATGACTTTTGGATGGAAAACCACAAACATTATCATGCTGTCAGAAGTAAGGCTCTTCCAGCCTTAAGGCACAGTAGTTTTAATGCATTAATGCTTAAAAATGACATGGTTATCTTTGGAACCATTAAGAGTTTGCACAAACCAACTAAATAAACATGCCACCTGGTTGTATATTGAAGCAGTAATGATCTAGCTGTCAGGAGTGATTTACACACAGTTCAAGTTCCCAGAGGCAAGGGAATGAACTGTGTGACTTCCGGAGGTCCCTGACTCCCTGAAAACATCGACTCTATGGTTTGAAGATGAAAATGACCACTGCACTGTAATGACTTTCACTGTCTGTTCCCCTGGGAGTGGTAGGTCATCTCCAGCACTCCCATCAATGCTATTTTTAATTCTTCTCAGCTTTAAGTTCTCATGGGCTTGGTTATTTTCAAAGTGTACTTTCATTCCACTATGCCTTATGTCTGCAACTTGCTACAGAACAAGCAATAAGGATGGCATTGTTGCCTCACAACATTTTCATTTCATGCTAACAGGATACTTGCAAACTCTGCCACTCAAGCAGATGCTGCTCCTCACCTGGTGGGAGTTGAGATGCTACTAGAGCAGAGATGGCAGATTGAGCATGTGAAATAGTCTGTAAGAGCCTGTGGCTGTCCTAGATCCTCCCATGCTGACTTGACGGGGGGCTCTGAATTGCAGATTAAGGGCAGTGAAAGGCCTAGAGTATCTATCAAGAGTGATGTCAGTTAATTACTGCCCCTGGGATTCAGTGCACTGTGAGTTAATGACTTCCAGGCACGATACTTGGCAATGCTACCATTATTATTTTGCAAGGAGACTTCAGTGTCTCTTCATGAAGCCAGCCAACCAGAATGTTGTTGATCTGCTGTTTGCTTGCCTGTTGCACAAGATATTGGTGAAACTCTCACTACCTATTTGTTGACCTTTCTTTCCTTTCATTCCCTCTCTAACACTATACACAGATATGTCATTGTCTCCAAAGGAAACTTCACTCTTTAGCAAACAACATCAAGAAAAGGCCACATTGCTTTCCAAACTACAATTCAGCCTTCTAAAGATGTATGTCGACAAGACACTCATGAATTCAGACACAGCTTTGAGATTTCTCAGAGGGTTTGAGGATTTCCATTGTCAGACATGGCTATTGTGCTATGAAAATGACTCCCAGCTGAAAGAGTGAGAAAACATTTTAAAGGACAGCTCAACAGTATTAAAAAAAGCTGGATACCCTGGCACCCTGGGGGAAGAGCTGCTAACAAAGTTAGTGAGATGGGATGGGACAACATTTGAGTGTCACAATAATTTCATTGCATAATCTTTGTCCTGCTTACCCCCAGCTCTCACCAAAGACAATGGAAACATGGGGTTTTCAGTTCCTTGCAGGAGACAATCAGAGTCTTGCATCATCAAGTCCTTTTTATTTTTCTACATGATTATAAAAGACAGAAATGCATTCTTGACTGCAAACTAACATCCAAAGTCTCATGAGAATAGATACCACTCCTTTGGCCATAAAACTTTGGAGAGGACTCAAGATGACTGTGATGAATCTCATGGAGAAGCAAGCTCAAATAAACACAATTTGAATGAACTGAGAATGCAGCCATCCCAACAACAGATGAACTTGGTTAGTCCTTGTCTTTGCAGCCCCTCTATGGTACTGTGTTACTGCTCAAACCGTGTCAGATACAGCTTGCTAATGAAGCTGCCACACTGGCCTTGAAGCCCCTTACCATTTTACAGATGGACTTGGCCTCCTCAGAAAATTTATGGGAGTATACTTCTTCTGTCTCCAGCACTCTTCTGTCCACTTCTTCCCTCTTCACCTTCTCTTTCCTTCCACGAAATGGTGATTGCCCAGCAATCATTTCATAAATGAGACAGCCTAGCCCCCAGTAGTCAGGGCTGAGTGTGTATCTCTGGTTGTTCAACACTTCTGGAGCTGTGGAGGAGAAAGATGGAAAGATGTCTTTTGTGGAAATGCTTGACATTTACATAAGCAAAAAAATTACATTTCCAGAAGTTTCTTTTTGGTGACTGAACTTGCATGCACACAGAATGGTAGGTAAAACACAGAATACCTCCTGATTTCTGTTGATGGCATTACAGAAAACCCAGCATGCTACATGCCATGTTTTTTTCTCTACATGCTACATGCCATGTGTGTGCTGTCTCCTGTCTTCTCTACCAAGTCAGATCAATTAAAAGAAACAAAGAGAAATTGAGGCTAAGTACTAAGTGAAGGCCTAATCTTAAGAGTCCTTCCAGATTTCTCCATTTAGGGAAGAAATGACATACAAGCATGCATCCTGTAAAGAGCAGTGGCATTTCTTCAAAAGCAAACTCTGTCTTTTTGTTCAATTTATAACTTTTCTGGCCCCTTTAGAAAGCAAACCCATTTATTTTGTGTTGCAACCATCCAGTGTGCTTTGGGGATATAGTCACTGTCTTGAAGACATCCTTGCTTCCATACATGGGTAGGAACATATGCAGATGTGCTCACAAGCAGAGTCTTAGTGTGTGCACAAACTTACACTGAGGTAACAAAATTTAGAAATTACTAAAAACTGATTTGCTTGCTTTCATTAAAGTCTCTTACATAGGGTGTAAGAATGGCTCCTATCAGCTAGTTTCTATTTAGTTAAATAAGCATAAGCAATTTTTACTGCAAGAAATATGCCCACCCAGAGAATGCAGGAAAATAATGACATCAAATTTAGAAAACAGATCTAGTTAAATCAGGGAGTGGATTTTTTGACCAATGTACAAATCTCTGCTCTTCTTTAGTGCAGCCTCCTCTGCACATAGGGTAGCACTTGGTAATATAAATGACTTTTGGATGGAAAACCACAAATGCCAGAGTGTTATCAGAAGTAAGACTCTTCCAGCTTTGAGGCACAGTAATTTCAATGCATTAATGCTTAAAAAAATGACATGGTTCTCTTTGGAACCATTAAGATGAAGATTAAGGTTAAGATGACCATAGGTATGGACTTACCCATTTTATCACAAATGTACAAATACATTTCAAATGGTATATGAAGTAATAAAGAGGAAGAAACCTTTCTTGTGGCACATAACCCTCCTAAAATTAGCCAAAAGCAGTAGAATTCCAGTTGTTGTCTCCACTTTTAATTTTCTTTGCTGATTAATGATTAAAGACCAGTATCTTTAAGAGCTGCTGTATTCCATCCCTTCACCCAATTCTTATCTCCACTGGCACGAATTCTTGCTGGGTTGCTGCAGGGAACTGGACCCAGCTGAATGTGAATCTTCTAAAAATCTTTTTCTTAAGCTGAAATGGCAGAAAGATCTCCAAAACTTTACTCATCTCAGCAAATTATCAAACAGATGAGCTATTGAAGACTTACCCATATATCCTACTGTTCCTACTCTTCCACGGATTGATTCACCCTCAGGGATTTTAACAGCTAGACCCAAATCAGATATTCTGATATGACCTGGAAGGGAAAAAGAAACAAAACAACACAGACCAGCTATAATAACATGACCCAAATTCATCAGAAATACAACTGTTGTCATTGCTACAATACTCTTGTGATTCATTTCTCAGACACTTTCAGAAAAGAGCAGTTTCATTGATAAGAAAACCAGGAATTATTAAGGCCATTACAATTCAATGAGACTAATCTTAACAGTAAAGCTAAGGACTAGAGTGGATTGTGTTAGATGTTTTAAGACCAAACACAAAAAGGCCATGAGGAGCAAGCTGTAGGGAAGTATCTTGGACTGATCACAGGGGATGGATGGGCTGACATAATTCTGTAACTCTCTGATGGCTGAAGGGGCTACATCTGGTCTGTAAGTCAGCATGAGATTTGCTTATCACTACATTCAGCAACAAACAGGTACCTGGATTTGCCTAAAACAAGAGTTGTCTCAGCAGTGGATGCAAGTGCTTTTGAAAATGGAGTGGGAAGCACAGATTTAGGAATCCCAGCTCCCTTTGTGCTGTGTTGGCCTTGCAACAGTAAAGATAGAAAAATGGTGAGAAAAGGCAGACACTTTCAGCAAAGCCATGCTCTCAAGAACGGAGCCTGCTGAGCAGCACAGCTGCTTCATTCCACCCATGCAGTGATCTCCAGCACCTCACCCACAGGACAGGAGTATTAGTGTCTGCTGAGCCTCTTAGTCGCTCCAGAGCATTATTTGTCTTTGTGCAATATATACCCTAAAACTAACTTAATCTACTTTACTGTGAAAGCATCCCTGTAAACCTCTGAGACTTACCATAATCATCTAGCAGGATATTTTCTGGCTTCAAATCTCTGAAAATGAAAGACAGCAGATATTTATATGAAGCTGGTTTTGATAAGATAACCGTACGACAGTGTGTGATTGCATTTATTACTGGTAATAAACCAACTGAGTGTCAACTTAAACAGCAAGGAACTCATGAAACCAACACAACTTTTTACAACTCACTTCACAGATAGACTGAAACCATATGTCTTTTGCTAAACTGGAGTTACATTTTTTCACTAAGCCAAGCTTTTAGTTCCTAATCCACTCTAGAATGGACTCATCCATCTAGTTCAGTAAGCTTTGTAAACCAAGCCCTGTAGCCCTGTGTACTGTTACAACTGTAACATCTTCTGTTACAAAATCTTTTGTTACAAAGAAAAAAAAAATTTCAAAATGTTCTATTTGCATATGAAAATGGCAATAGCAATCCATTGGGCTCAGATTTTCTACTGCTGGTGTCTGACTCAGACTGAATCTGTGGATGTGTGCACATGCACTTGTGCACATGTGTAATAATGTCAGTGAGTCTGGAAAATGAGGGGCAGAGGGGGGAATGCTGTGCCCAGATTAAAATTCTTCTTACAAACATTTGTGAAACTCTAGTGCCTATGTGGTTTGGAAGAAGGCCATGAAAATTGGCAAGGTGGTCACTGTGATGTCAAAGATGTTCCTTTTACTGCTCCTGTGAAAAAAAATTTCTCAAATCTGGCCAAGTTATAAACTTCTGAAAAAAATAATCTCAGTTTTCAAATGTTTAGCAGAGCCTAGGCAGGTCATTCTTCTGAAAGGTTTGTCTGCACCAGACTCACTTCACCAGGTCCTGCTTCTAGATAATGCCCAGGCCATTCATGCTCAAGTCTCCTTGCTTGACCAAGGCTGTTTCCCAAATCTAAAAGCTAAGCACACCTTTGTAACCACCACTGCTGCCCTTGGATATGGTGGGCTGCTGTTGGGGCAGGAGCCAGGCAAGTTTCTTCTAGTTCTCCAAAAGCTGCTTAGGGGGGGATGAGGCACAGCCTGCAGCCAGTGCAAAGTGGGAATGAAGGTGGCCTTCATGGGATAGGACCTGGAGGTGTTGGAGGGAAGATGGGGATGTGCTGGGCAAAGGAGTGTCCCAGAAGGGCTGTGTGACAGAAGTGGGCCGTGCTGGCTCAGAGGTGCCTCAATAAGGCAGCAATGCAGCTGGGTGAGGCAGGGAAAAATGTATTGCTGCAATTCACATCATGCCCTGACTTTTATCTGATCAACTCCTACTGAAACACAGCATTTAGCCTGGTGTAAATCCAAGAATTGCTTGGCCTTGTGTTTTCTAAAGGCCTCCTTGCATTTGGGAACCAGCTTGATTCTGTTAGCTTCTCAGCAAGGCACATTTCTTTTCAAAGAGCAAAGAGACAAGGGCGTGCAAGAGAAACCCTCGTGTGAGGAGAGCAGTGCATTGCACAAAGCCTGTGCAGGAGCCCACCCTGTGTTTTAAGCTGTGCCACTCTGGTGTCAGGAATTTTCCTGTGCATGGAGAGGGGTATTTTATAGTTTTCAAAATGCTGAGATTAAACTTTCAAAACTTGCCTCATTTTTATGTATTATTTCATGTAACAACATAGAACACTATGAACATCTCCTCTTCTTGCTTGCTTCAGACCCTCTTGACCTCTCAAGATAAACTTCACCATTTGTCCAGTGATACCAAGCCTACTTTTCAAATAAACAATATTAAAATATTTGAAGGGCAGCCGAATGCAGAGGAGAAGCTGTGATTTTGTGTCACTTACCCCTTGTGAGCTTTCCTTGCCTATAAATTATGTATCAATTAGAATAGACTTTCCTTTGCTCTGGACAACATTTCTGTTTCCAAATTCCTGGTTCCCCAGGATCAAGGCTGCCTTCCTTTGCATGGCCAACATTTCAAAGTCCTCAGGAGGAACATGATTCCTGTACTGAAATGTCTAGGAGAAATAAAACTCCCTGGTGTACACAGCTACATGTAAGGTTACTTCCCAATGGTACAACTACCCCTATGTAAACTAGCCTTGCCTAAATATACTGGAACATAAACTGCTGGCACTGTGCCCATGCTAGCAAGGCGATGGTACATTGTTTGGCTGTACAGAGCAGCATAAACAGCTCAATTAATCACAGTGAACAAGGCTTTACTGTATATTTCTGCAATGCCTGGGACAATGTGATCTTGATGCTGACAGGAGCTTCCAGGCACAGCTATAGCACATATGTAAATAATTTATATATGTATATACAGAAATATATGTAAAAATTCAAAATTATCTGTATATTTATATAATAGATAAATACATAAATGTATATATAAAAATAATTTGAGGAAAACCATCAGCTTTCTATGTTTTCTTTCCATGAACAATCAACCCATTGACCTTTACTAACACGACACAGTTGAGAAATGTAACCTAAGTGCCATGCTTGGCAAAAGAATTCTGCATCAGATAAAGCTGACTCTGAGCCTGGTTGTTCTCCTGGGCCACGTCCACACTGTGCGTCAGTGGCCCGTGAGATGGGGATATATATTTTCTGATGTTGTGATTTACTCAGAAGCATTTTGTTCATGGAAAATGAAATTAAGTCTGAGGAATAAGTCTTTTGTGATGAATTATTCACCTTGAGAAAGCAGTAGCATTTAGCTGCTATATTTTATTGACCTATATAGCACTTCTCACAGGTCCTAAAACATGCTGTGGTATTGCAAATCAGGAAGGTCTCTGCAGATGCTCCTAAAATACTGCTAGAAAATGTCACCTGTGTGGATATAATATCATTCATTGCCAAAATGAATGTGCCATCTGAGGTATAAATGAGCAGCTCTTTTAAGAGTCATATGAAAACAACTGCTCAAGGAAGTAGGCTGGCATTTCTGTCAGAGCCACGTACTTATTTTAGGTGGCCAGATCTAATTTGTTTTATTAGAAAGTATCATTAGTATGGCATTTTACCAGGCAGGCTATGAATGTACAAGTCATTTTCATCAATAAAGTATGCTTGTGATCTAGTACTTTTTAAAGAAACACTAATATCTCCAAAAACATTTTTGAATCTGGTGGGATGTTATTTAAAGAAAAGGGAATCCAGACATGCCACTCATTATTTGATTTTTCAGTTGACATTAAACACTTAATTCCATTTTGTTCCTTGGGAAAAAAAAAAAAAAAATCTCCTTCTTGGGCCAGTGCCAACTGAATCAGCATGTTATCTGTCTGCCCTCCTTATGCCAGCCAGCAAGATCTGAGACACAGTGAGGCAACCAAGTGGCAGTTTGCTAGAGATCTCCTCCAAGGAACAATGCCATACTTTCTATGCATACAAGCATATGCATAATGCTTATTACATTTGGGCATATCAAGTGATTTCAAGTGCGACTTAGTTTTTAAAAATAACTTATTATTGCCTATTAATCATTGTCCTTGAAAGTTCTTTCATTAATTTACAGGATGACTTCTGCTGTGAATGCCAGCAGCAATGATTTCACAAACTGGGATGATGAAGACAAACATTAAAAGTTGTTTACAACTACATTGTTTGTTGATTAAAAAAATAAATCCTCACGGAGTCACAAGAACTCTGTCTGCAATCACCCTGCTTATCCAGAGAATAAACCCTGTGATGCCCTGGAAAAGCTCTTGTATAGAGCTGTAAGCCAGACTAGAAGCTGAGAATGTGGACTCTGTCCTTCCTGGAGCTGGCTGCTTGTCACTGCACTGGGCAGTGCCCTGCCCGCTGGCTGCTCCCACAGTGGGATGCTGCCAGCAGGATGTCTCGTTGCATGGCTGTGAATGTGCCTCCTTCCATGGCTGGCACGCTACGGCCACCAACACAATTCCATCTAGCTAATCAAACCAGTTCATGTCCTAGAGCATAAATCCATGCCCTGCATCTCCAACACCCTCTTGCACAAATTGTGCACCCTCTGGGATAGGAAAGATGTTTTTTTCCACGTCTGATGTGCTGCAGCCCCTAATGCAATATGATTTAACTAATTAAAATAGAGGCTTGAATAGAATGATTTCTATTTCATAGCAACCAGAAACTAGATTTCTCAGTGAAATCCCTTTAAAGGAACTTCCTTAATTTTCTGCAATTATGACTCTGAGGCAGGGCTTGGGGAGCTTTGTGTTACTTCTGTATAATTTAGACAGGATGTATTTAGTGAAGCAACTGCTTCCTTCCATTATTACTGCATCATACTGTATTCGTACAGGGCTCTGAGAAATTTCAGTCACAACACTGAGGCATCTAAGCTGTACAGCACCATAATGACAGAGGATGCAGACAATTCTCTTCTACCCAGAAAAGATGACTCTAGAAAAAAAGACTCTAGAGGGTGCTTACCTGTACACAGTGTTTTCTCTGTGTAGGTCTTCTAAGCCACAGAGAATCTCTGCTGCATAAAACAAAGCTCTTTCTTCCTCAAAGCCTGGGTTTCCCATGTTGTAGATATGAAACTTCAGGTCACCTCCATTCATTATGGTCAGAACTAAACACAGTGCATCCTTTGTTTCATAGGCATAGGCTAAATTGACCTAGAAAAACATTTGTAGGATAGTTGTGTCAGTTCAGTTAGCTACTAAGAAGAAAGCTTTTCATTAAAGATTTTCTCTAGAAAAGGAAAAAACACACTGTCTGAATTTGATATAAGCCTTTTTACAATAGTAAACACACATTTCAAAAGTAAAGAAAAATCAGATGTTAGGGTTTTATTAGATTTATTTGCTGAATCCAGCCTATTCATCATCAGAATCCTTCCAGGTTAATGCTCAGATAGCTTCACAGGCTGGACAAAATTACTAATTCTAGGCATACTTCTCCATGTAAGAGGAATCTTAATACAAGGGAATCTAAACTTCCTCTTGCACTGCTGTGTGAAAAAAACTATCATCGTAGTAGGTGCCCAGGAAAGTCAAGACAGGCCAGTCCTGTGGTAGTCAAACAGACCATCACTGAGGCATGAAGGTCAGCATCACTCCTGCAGTACTCTGGTGGGTGTCCAGGAATGATTAGACAAGCCAAGAGCTACCCATCACTTTTAAATATCTGCCATAGGTAAGAAAACATCTTGCATCTGTTGTATTCACAGTATTTACTAAAATACATATAAAGAACATGACAGATGCTGAGATAACAACATATTTTTTTAAAAAAAATCTAAGGGAAGTTTTTGAAGAGGCACAAGAGCTGTCACAACTCTGGAAAGCCCTACGTCAGGCAAACAGCTCCATCTCACTGCCTAGATGCTTCTATTAGACAATCTCTTCTGATTTGGGCTAAATCTCCTCCAATCTCCTCTCCCCCAGGCACTGGGAATTCAGGTAATCAAGCTGGATAAAAATAGCTCAGCCTGATGCAGCCCTGATGCAAGTCAAAGCTGTAAAATGCATCATGTTCCTACAGTAGGAACAGTCATCTTGGTTGGTGCATTCCTCACAGACCAGAGACTAGAATGAGTCTCAGCAAAGGTGCACAGAGCAGAACCAAGGTACAAAGTGAATGGAGTCAGCTTCTGGAGCCCTTCCTGTAGTGGGAGTTGGAAGAGACATCAGATTTGGCACGAACAGTGTTCAGCAGGTGAGTAGGGAGCTGAGCACCAGGAAGTTCAATACTTACTACAAACTGGCTATTGACTTTTTCTAAGATCTGCTTCTCATTTAGTGCCATGGATTCGCCTTTCCTCTTTTTTATTCTCTTCTTCTCTAATCTCTTGCAGGCATACATCTTCCCTGTCGCCCGGACTTGGCAAGCACAGACCTGCAAATGAAAGAGAACAATTGCTGGGTAAATGGAAGCAAACCCTGTGTCTGGGTTGCACTTTGCTCTTCATGATCTGATCTGCTTTAGTCCTTTTAAGGCTAGAGATGGCGGCCTGGCAAAGAAAGCACAGAGAGGGGCGGCTGAGGAACCGACTACTGTTTCCAAACCTGCTGTGTAATATTGGTTTAATTATTTCACTTTCCTCCTCTTGCTTCCTATCCCACCTCCTTTTGTCTGTGCAGATTGTAATCTGCTCAGCTAAAGCCTCCTCTGACTGTGCTGCCTAGGCAGCAACCTCCAGCCATCAGTAAAATACAAATAAGGGTGTGACCCTAATTCCACTGTGAATGCAACAGTCGAATACAAAATAGTTCTCCAAAGTGTTCTTTTGAGATTACAGTGTCAGGTGAGGTTAAGTGAAACTGTCAGCAATTAATGAAAACCAGCCTTTTCAAATTAATGAAAATGTCACATCAGGCTCCTGTAACCTGCAGTGCCTGAGAAGTAAGACCCACTCTTAAAAAGGAACTTTCAGAATTACTCACCTCCCCAAAGCCTCCTTTGCCAAGTACCCTGTACTGCCGAAATGTGTTTTTCGTTACTGGTTGCCTGGAAGAAAAGGAAATGAGGAAAAAACCCCCCAAAAAAGCACACTACATTTAGTGCCCTCTGTGATTTATTTATTTCAGAACATACTTTAGAAAAGCAAAATAGATAAATATTATATAATCACATTATTTCAAGGTAATCATATAATATAATATATAATTATGTAATTACATTACTTCAATCCTATGTATGGCTTGAACTTTTCAATTCCAACATATTAAGCTGTAATAAAATACAACACATTAGTGAGTCATCAGTATAATTTCTGCTAGCATCTTAGGACCAGCAAGGGTTCTGAATCTCTATTATATAGCTTTGGCCTTTGTTAAGCAAAGAGGAGGCCTGAGAGTATCCAAAAAGATATTATTTCTCATGATATATAGGAATTCTTTTAAGGGCACTGCTAGGGTAACACTTTATTGCTTTGCTTGGTCTTCAAAATCAGAAAAAGAGATCCAAAATTTGACCCATCAGAAAATACTTCTGGTGTCTCAACCTTAAACAAAACTGGAAACTGACGTGAAACAAAGAAAGAAGCAATCCTGGAAACTGGAGAGGTGGGTCTTGGTGCTGTCTGCAGGAGGTGAGAGCAAGCAACCATGCTCCAAGCCTATCTGTACCCCACCCTACCCCACCCAGGTACCTGTCTCCTGGGAAAGGCAAGAAGGGAGGAAAAGCATGTCTTTACTTTTAAGGGACAAATTAAGGGTTAACCAAGTCTGTCTGTCTTTCTGAGGGCAGAGTGCTCCCTAATGATCACTATAGGTTCTCACAGGATTCTCACAAAATCCTGCTCTACCAAAATGGTTCCAGACCTACATCTGACTTACACTTTGTGACCAGAGAAGTATGTAACATAACAGAAGAAGAACTGTAGATTCAGAGAGATCTGATTTTGCATCCACCACTCCAGCATCGAAGTTTTACAGTTACATTTGCAGTCGATATGGCTACTTTGACCAGCTTTGTTCTGCTCTGGCGAGCAGCCAGCCGGCAGGGGGAGCACAGTAACGTGGCTGTTCCCTCAACAGCAGTGATGAGGTTGATGACAATATGGAATAAATGTTAAACTGAATTGTTACATTTCTGCCCATTGCTGTTTTTCTAAGTGGGGAAGAGGAATAAGCAGAAGACCAAAACTAGAAGTGGAAAAGATGCTATTTTCAGGTCTCAGTGAGGATACTGCAAATGGAACTGGGGTTAAAAGCAACAATTAGCAGTGATAACTCCATGCTCAGCAATCTCCCTGGGATAAATGGACTATGTGACTCCTCCATTCGAGCCAGCAGGCTGCCAGAAGGAGCTGTTGATCACTCTGTGCTACTATCATCTCTTTGTTCATTCTAAAAAGAGTTCTTCCAGCTTCTTAAGCCAGGCATATCCAATAGCTTGTCACGTTTGTTAAGGGGATGGAAAAAAGATCCTCAAAGCATTTCAGAAAATTCCTTATCCCAAATGTGAAAACAGATAGGAAATAGCCTGGCTAGAGATGAATCATCTGCTGGTTTTTAAATTGCAATGGAAGAGTAAATGCTGGATTCAGTAAAGATGGCATGTGGAACATGCCTTGGCATGAAATGTCTCTCCCCTCTGCCCACTGCTTCCTTTCCCTCTTGTGCAGCAGCGTTGTAGCTTTCCAGGGAGAGGAACTGGCACAGCTCCTTTGATCTCCGAGGCGTCATGCTGGTACACACCGCTCATGGATCTGGCCCTAACTCATCTGCTGTAATTAATTCCATTTGTGGATCCTGGGGTTTCTCTCAACTCCAGGTCACTATTACCCACCAGTGTACATCTGCTGCAGCCCTCATTGAAAAAGAGGAGGCAAAGGCCCCTTTCCTTCCAGATTAACACCCACTAAGGCTGCCTGGTTGTTAAGTGTGCTCAGAAATGTCTAGCCAATAAATATGGTGTGAGGACCTATAAGCTGTATATTTGTCTGTTTACAGGGATTTAATAATAGTGATAAATAGACCAGAAAAAAAGTCACCAAATCCAGAACATAGCTAAACAGAAAGACAACTGAAGTTGCTGAATGTACTTTAATCATACCTAATGGATCTAGTTCCATTAAATGGCTGAGCACTTGAGCTTTAGAAGCCAAAACTGGCTCCCCGGTGTCTTGGGGTGGATTTCTGTTTTACTGTTTTCTCCCCTAGTGAGCAGCATCTGTTTCAGTCTTGCTTGAGCATGGTGTTTGCAAATGCAAAAGCCAGAGACTTTTTGGATGTGTGTTTTACCTTTAGCATTATAGATGCAAAAAGATAGGTTGTGAAAAAGTGCAGTATCTCCTTCAAGTTGTGCCATGAGTAGCTCATGGTGACAGGGACTACAGAGAAATTGGCCACAGATGTTTCTCAGATCACAGGAGATTTGGACTCTTATTTTTTAATAGGCACTAGGTCTTTTCCTATTCACCTGCTGTGCACAAGTATACTGTGGGAAAAAGGTGCCCAAGCTGCTCGTTGGAGCATGTCACCTTCAGAAGTGCAATGTCGTTGAAGGGAGTGGCTGAGGAGTATTTATGGGTGTGAGAACACACATGGAGGATGAAGGAGCACTATCCATATCCCATCAATTGCACTCATTGGATGGTCACAGCTGGAGACAGCTCATGGTTAAATTAAGTCTATTGCCAACATAACCATGAATTCTCTACATGGCAGCTTCCTGTGGCTAAAGCCATTACCTCTCATTGAAACTCCTAACAACAAACACTTAAAACCAAATGCTAGAATTAGGAAAGCCTTCCTGGAGCTCTCTTGGAGAGCTTCCCTGGAGTACAACTCAGGGAAATGGGGAATGAGTCTTGATAGACTTTCCTGAAGGAGAACAGTGAAAAGAGGAAGATAATTACTGCACAGAGAGGACCATAAATAGCAAACATTAGGCATTGATAGAGCTGAAGAAAGGCCAAACTATCTTTATCTTGAAGGCAAAGGGAGCAAACATACTATCTCAGCTGTCAGATTTTGAGCATATTCTACAGGCTTTGCATGGAAAGTGAAAATAAACCTTTATTAATGTATTAATTATAATGTATTAATTTTGAATTTAACAAAAAAAACCAAAACACCAAACCACCCCTGACACTTACCTTTCCAACCACTTCCACTGGAGAAACCTGTCGAAGTACATGCTGTTTAGGTATTCTTGGAATGGCTCCACACTGAGGTGATCAAGGACAGATCTATCTCAGATGAAAAGGATATATAAGCATTTTATAATCCTGAACTATAAGCATAAGAGAAACAAATTAAAAGTAGAAAATCCAGACCTCTTGTATGGTAGGATCATCTTAATTTTACTTTATTTTGCACTTTATTTTACTCATGGTTTCAACTGAGGAACAAAGTGATATATTTCATGTATTTCATAACAGAAGGCCTTATACAAGCTGAATAGTAATATGTACTGGTTATGCTTGCTGAACTCAAACAGGGTGTTTCCTACTGCCTTCAATGGACTTTTACAAAGGCTGTTGGTTACTAGACAGCAACAGTCCTTATTATTGTTAGCAAATTAACACAACACTGTCAGCACCTGACCTCCTAAACTTCAGGGAACATTTACATCTGGATTGAAAATTTCTGGCTGAAGCCCATTTCTGCCAAAGAGGGACCATCAGAGGTGTTATTTTGAGAAAAAAAAGTATTAAATGTCAATATCTGCTTTATAGAAGAAGTAGTAACTGTGGTTAAAGTCAAAGAGCATTTACTAACAGCTATGTACATTGTAGAGTAAAACAGAAAAAAAAATCTAAACAGGGATGTGGATTTGTTTCTGGATCAAAGAATTTGGGGCTTACACAGTGGATGAAAAGTCTTTTGCATAATCAAAAGAATAAAGGAATAAAAAGGCCATTCTACAAATGTGAGAAATGTGTTGCTTGTGACAGGCAACAAGCAGCCAGAGACCAATAGACATCCCAGAAGAAAGGCCAAGGATTCAGAGCTAAGAAAAGATGAGCTGAGCTGAGAGAGCCACCTGAGATGAAGGTGGTCACATCATTTAACACGAGGTTGTTGACGTCCTAGTTCTGATTCTTGCTTTCCTCACTGGGGCTACAGCATCCACCCCTGTTGGCAGCACTGGCAGGGACAAAACCTTGGTTTGGGTGAAAAATGCCCACAAGAAATGAATATACCTGGGTTGGTGAACACAGACACTTTTGTGTCTGTATCTAAGGGTACACAGACACATTTCCAGATTTTGTTGGTAGGAGGAAATCCTCTCTGAAGGACTACTCTGGTTTAGGATTGGATAATATAGGTCTTGCCCTGGGGCAGTTTAAGACCTGAGCAAACAATTCACCATGAATAATATGTCTCCTCAATTTAGTTCCTCTATGTTTGTGAGCTACAATTTGCAAGTTCTTGGAATTTCTCAGCTATTCAATTTTTATTTTTATTTTTTTTAATTCTTTCACCACCAATTTGGAACAGGCAGGTGATGGCACATATTCAGTATTCAGAAGTCACATTGCTGTTGCCTTCATAAGCTTTGATTGGACCCAGATCATACAGTTTCCCCTAAGTGGATCCAAGCTTACAAAATAAAATGAAATGTCTCGATGAGCTTCAACAAATGCCCAAATTAAAAGCCAAAATTCTAGGGGAAACTGGGGTGGGGCAGAAGCAGACCGTCAAAATAGCAAAGGTCAAAGCAGAAGTTACAGTTATACATGCATTTCTTCTGCAGATTGACCTTATCTATGAAGATGTGTCTGATACTCACCCCCATTCCTTGCTCCTACAGGATAGCAAGCTTCATATTTGTATGTATGCCTCCTTTTTCGGTCTGACTCTGAACTCTTCCAAAATTAACATTACTCAGTACATTTAGTAAATACCAACAGCAAGTCTAAAAACTTCCTTTTGACCCCATTTCAGTCCACGTGAAATGACCAGCATATTTATTAACAAGGTCTCAAACCTGGCTCATTTACCCATTTCAGCTGAGACGAAGGAATGGCTGTCGGTGAATGTGAGCCTGAATTAAGTAGTGCCCAACGCCAGCCTAGTCCATTCAGTTAATTAAAAGCTGCACGTATTTTAAAGAACAATAGCTGCCTTTCAGCAGTTGTTTGCTTTTGAGTTCCCCTCTTTGGCAACAACAAAGTGCATTTTAGAGGGAACTGTCAGCTTTCAAACCAATTTGAGAACTGGAAACAGGCATCAGGGGGGTTTGTGTCGAGCACAGCTCTGCCTTTGTCGTTGGGACTGGCACACACGAGTGGTGCAAGTTATACGAGCATCTCTCCATGACACTAGGCCAATGCAAGGAAACTGGTTATGTTATAAGAGGAGGCCAGAAATAACCCACATCTCCTACCAACGCAAAGAATAACTGAAAACAGAAAAGGTCAATGAAATGAGTCAAAACAATGAATGACAGCAGAGTGAATTTTACAAATCCCCATTACATCACCCAGGGAAAACAAACCATGCTCAGCCAGAAACCACATGGGCCAGCCTGCGATGATCCCTCCTTTTCATATTTTTATTGGGTTATGATCTACTGGCGTGAACGTACTGGGGCCAGTGTTTGCAATTGCAGATTTGCATACCTGGAGCTTTAGAGAATAACAGCACAAATGGCCTTGCCGCTGCAAAAACTGATAAGCCTTTTCCCAGACAAAGGATGAAATAATGCACATGCGTTTGGACACCACAGACAGACAGAAAGTATTAAAAAGGCCCCGTTCTCTTGGTGAAGATTTTCTGGAAAAGCCATGTGGAGCAAGTTTGCACATTCCTCTGTCTAAATGGACTGTATAGCCACTTAATTTTTATTCACTTTGAAATGGAGATGTTTTCTTTGGATACGTTATCATTGTAGCTCTTTTCACACAGCATGAAATCCATGGCTGGTTTACTTGGCTAGAACACTCTGTCAAATACCTGAAACACTAAGTGCCTGTGCGTAGTGTATATAATGGCATGGAAATATTCATTCTATTTTGTTCAGATGAAATGACTTCACTGCTTGTCAGCTATGCCTCTAGGATAAGCTAAAG
The DNA here is from genome assembly GCA_013399015.1 of Galbula dea. Classification (NCBI taxonomy): domain Eukaryota; kingdom Metazoa; phylum Chordata; class Aves; order Piciformes; family Galbulidae; genus Galbula; species Galbula dea. The sequence continues at coordinate 1,071,374 of VWZX01002796.1, forward strand.
ATACCTGCTTCAGGTTCAGATTGAAATGTCTCTTTACCTGACACATTACAGCTTTCCTCACAGGCTGCTGACTGCAGCCCTGCCATCTCTGGGTATCGAGTTATACTTACTTTGTACAGTGAGAGAATAGCTCTTTGCAGGGACTGTTTTCGAGTTTCTCCTCTGTCTGTTGGATAAGATCTTGACTGACTTGGGGAACGTAGGCTGGAGACTGGGGAGAGAAGAGAGAGGCCCATTATCTCTGTGATGAGGTGCAGATTCTCTCTGAATGTGGAAAAGACACATTCATTATTTATGCCCTGAGCTGCTTCCATTCAATTCCAGCGGTTGTGTAAAGGCAAAGGAGCTTTACGTCAAACAGCAGTAAAATAGGATACCGTGGCAACTCGCTCCACATTCCACTCTCTCCTCACATTGCTTTTCTGCCTTCTCCTGTACCTTCACCTCCTTGCCCAGCCTCATGAATATGCAGGGCCCACTCCTTGCCAATTCTTTGAACTGCTCCCTTGCATCCCATGAAAAATGTGCTAGCCTGAACTGTGTACAGGCCATTCTCTTAAGCAAAAGAGAATTTGCCCAGTGTTTTCACTTCATTGATGATTCATTGTGCTGTCTGAAAAATCTATCTTTTTCTCTCTCTGTTTTTTTTTTTTTAACCCCCACCTGCAAAGAAAAACAAGAGCAGTGCTTTGGTAACTATTGATTTATATATATGAATAATACAAAAATATGCTTGCGGAAGAGTCTGGAGACTTTAATTCATCATTAGAAGGACAAAAATAATCCAGGGGTTTTAAAATAATCATTTCAAGGAGGAACTTTGCCAACCAAGCACACAAACTCTTTTCATCTTCTCTTCCTTTTCGAGGGAATGTACATTCAGCCCCTTCAAAAAGTCCTTACCAAAGAGAGGTCTTTTGCAGTATTCCTTGATGGTTAACCAGTTTAGGACCTTAGGGACTAATTATCCATGAAGACAGCTTTTAGGCAGTCCACTTTCTTACTCATTGACTGCATACTGTAATTATATGAAAAAGTGTATATGCATGTGTGTGTTGTGTACCCTTATTTATAGACATTTCTCCCATTCACATGAAAGCCTGTTTATATAACCAATCAGATTTGGGTAATTTCAATAAATCCAGCCACAGATGACAAAATCCTCTTTCCTTGCAGAAGCCTTAACACTTGGGAAGGCTTCCCATCAAGGGCCACGACCACCAGATGTGCTGAGTGGGTGGGTCACAGAGCATCATCACTCATTCCTGACCAGATGTTCTCAGTAATTTACCCTTAGCTGGGGATCTCTTGGCAAGCACTGAAATGCATTGCAGGCAGAGTTCAAAACCACTGGGAATGAGGACAGAGGAAGGGGCAGAAAAAATCTCCAGCATGGTGAAAGCTGAATTAAGTCTTTTATCTTTTCCTTCCTACCGCTGAAACGTATGATCCTGGCTGTGACGTGGAAGAGTAAGTTTGTTCCACTTGAATGTTTTTCAGTAGGAACATGGTTTAGAGAACTGTATGTGCATGCTGTATAGTGCAGACTCACTGTTCAACCTTGACAGACAATCTGCAGAATTTGCCAGATTATCTTTAACATTACTGAAGTATTTCCACTATATATTCCCCCCTTTCCTCAGCAAAAGATATCTAAAGAACACCCACTTTTAATAGCAGAGAATATTGATAATAAGTAAGAAGTCTCACAGTTTCTTCAGAGGCAGATGAACCCCCACATTATCACCTAAAAGATGAAGAGACTGAACAAAGCCAGATTTTCTCAGCTTGGTTGGCCACTGAGATTGACAGGAACTGAGAACCATAGGGCAGGTCTCAGTAAATCAGACAACTTACAGAAATGCCTAGCTGTAGGTGCCCATGACTAAATCCAAGTCCTAGTTTTAGTTCAAGAGAAGAAGCAAAGGAAAGAGTGAAGTAGTGAAAGCACTAGGAAAGAACTCAAAGGTCCTGTATTCCAGTCCTTGCTTTGGAATTACTGGGGGGAGGGAGGGAAGAAATAGGGGGGAAAAAAAAAAGAAGCAGCTTTTAAAGAAATATTTTAAAGGAATATTCAGATATGAACCAAAGCCTAAGCAGTATTTCAGTTGCTTTCAACCGGGAACAATATGAATCAATATCTGTACTTCATAGTTTGCATACTCAGTGGGGTGTGTGCACAAGCTCATTGGCAGCCCAAAGCTTGGCCTGTACATGGCTGTCTGAGTCCAGTGCTCAGACACCTGGTTATCTTAAACATCTCTCTGATTTATAGGGTATAGAAGCACCACTGAACTCCACAGTCTTCACACTGTAGTGAATTAGGAGTGTCTCCTGACATGAATGGATTTGCGCTTAATTAAAATTGGTACTACGGTCTCTAATTGAAGTTTTTACTAATTAAATGTAGAACTTGTTCTACATTTATAGGCCAAAACTAGGATCCAAAAGCTAAGTACTAAACCCTATAATTAGTCATTTAGACCAAGTGACCTGATTCTTATTCATGCCAGGCATTCACTTCCCAATGGGAGGTAAGCTGCCTTGGATTAGTGTTGAAGATCATGTCCATGATGCATTATTATAGTAATAATACCCTCAAATTTTGTACATTTCAAAAATATTTAAGGACTAGCTAAATTTTTTTCATAAAGAAGCTAAATTCTTAAAGGGAAAGAGGAGAAGAAGAGCAAAAGAAACTGTAAGAAATGTGAGAAGTGTTTTAAAAGGGCACTAACAGTGATTCCTCTCTCCAAGTGCATGGGAGACAAAGTCACCACTTGGTTTTTCAAAACCACTCATTGCTGACCTTTGAGTATTTGCTTCATCTGAACAAATTGAGAGCCAGCTAACAATATCAAGGTAGGTAAAGACATAAATACATTGACATCCTCTACATAGACTAAAACCTTACATACAGTGCAATGCAAACAGTTTACTAGATCACTTCTTTTTCTGCAACAAAACCCCACTTTTTTTCATGGGCTGATAATTTCTGTAGGTTTTATAGGCCCAGAAAAACTTTTTGGAGTCAATGATTGTAAAGGTCTTTTCCAATGTAAATGATTCTATGATTTTGTGTCATTATGCAGCCCTTCACAGTGCTCAGAGCAGAGGAGCCTCACCACGTCTATGGGAGGAGCGTACCCAGCCCCTTTCAGCTCTGCATACAGTTCTAAGGAGTTTTTGTATGATCCTTCCTGATATTTTCCTTGCAGCTTCATAGTTCCCACTGCTCCCATTAAATAACCATGACTGTCATTCTCCTTGTTTGAGTACTGTGCATACCTGCAAACTTCACGTGTTCAAACAAAGCCAGAAACAATTACAAGCCAAAACTCAACCCACCAACCTACTTCTGCTCCCCTGGAGAACAATTAAGTAGCACAGGTTATGAGTGCAAGAAAGCATCTGGATCCCCTGAGCAAAAGCTTCCAAAGGTAACACTTTGGTCAGTTACAGAAGAAAAACTTGCTTCTTCCCTGGAGAGATGGAAAAGATTTCTGCAGCTCCAACAAAATGGTTATTAGCACTGTTATCCCACAGCATTATGGGTAGTGGCTGTAAAAGCAAATTTGGCTTTTACAGGGCAACAGAGACACACTTTTCCGACAGAGACAACTTTTCCAAGATATTAAATGTCCTGTGGCAGCCAGGAGAGCCTTACACTGTGATTAAGACCACCACATCTGAGCATGTGAGAAAGAATACTTTGCTAACTCTTCAGAAACACCTGCAGAAACCTGTCACATCTCCTCCTATTCAGAACAAAACGCTGGGTAGTTTTAACAAGCACAGTCCTGCGTTTCCCCTAATGGCTGCTCTGCTTCCTGAAAGCAAAGAAAGTGATTCTTGACCTCACTTATGATAATGTAAATCAGAAGTGATGCCAATCAAATCAATAGAGTAACACTAGGATAAAGCAGATGGAGCTGAAACCAGAATCATGGCCAAGACTCTGGCGGCACAAAAAATGCTTAAGTTGATCCAACAGCAAAAAAATTCTCTAATCATGTTATCGTTTCTGACCAGACAGCCTAATAAAAGTCCAAAAGTCCAAACCACCAGATTTTAATCAGAATCTCTTATCTCCAGGATCTTCTCATTTATGGCCAGAAACTGAAAACCTCCATACAAATATTTTACTGGCAAAGCAACATCTCAGTTTTACTATGCTTAATTTTAAAGAAAAGAACACACAAGAAATTGGATTAGTGATTATCTGAGAAACAAGAAATGGATATCCAGTTACTTCTGAGTGCCATTAACAAACTGAGAAAAAAAATGTCTGCTTCTAAACTTAATTTTTTCTAATTTAAAAGACAAAAGAGATCCTCCCAGCTGCTCTTCCATTTCAGTAAATGGCATGCAAACTGCTGAGATGTCACAGATTTGTTCAAGGTTATTTGTGTTCCTGTCCACAAAAATGTGGAGATTGCTGTTCCTTCCAAATGAAGCCTCTGGGCCTGCAAGATACCTCCCATATTTTGCTGAGAGGTTGATTACAGCTTCTCCCCTTCCTCTCCTGTTCCCTAAGATGCAACCACTTATAAACAGCATGGTGGCCAGTTTGAGGCTGGATGCAATCCCACCTATAAATACCAGCTTCTTGGGAGCTGAGAGCATCACAAGCTGAACATAGTCTGGTCTTTCCTGCACTACTGCTGTTGAGCCTGGCAGCCTGAATGCCAGGAGACCCCTGCCAGGCAGCTGTGTCTGTGCTACATCTGGTACTGCCCACATCTCAGCACTTGGCACCTCACTGAAGTACTGAAGAGAAGCAAAATCTGATTCAGATCAGATGAAAGCATCCAGGCTGTGTAACTCCCCAGTATCTGTTATTTTGAATGTCATATTGCATCATTATAAAATGTAAACTCTCATTTTTTGACACCTCTGTAAGTTTTGCTACAGGCTACTCCACTCAGATCTTCAAGACACAGTATTTGCTGGCCTTCACTGAACAGGGCAGCAAACCAATGAGCCTTCTCATCAAATCATCTCTGTACTTTTGCCATGGTACTTACAACGTTTCTCTCACAGCATTTTCCCTCTGACTCTGTGAAGGACATCTGACCTTTTGTCCATTTATCAGCTAACCAAATTTTTCACAAAACAAGCTGCAATGCTGGCAAAACCAATGGAGGCATTCAGAAGACCTTCTCTGATAATTTTACTTTTTCATTAAAACATGCTCTTGGTTCTAATTTTCCTCAAGACAGAACTTCCATCTGTTTGAAATGTATGACTTTGGTTGAGATGCACTATAGGTGTTTCACTGTGGAAGTGAAAGTAGCCAGCCAGCCAGCAGAGATTTGCAACTTCAATCATCAAAAGCATTTTCCTGACACCTCAGCAGTTGGTATTAGCTCTTCTGAAACTGGGGTGGGGTGAGTAACAGGTGTCTCTGAGTAACTAACTGATTATTTCTGAAAGCTGTATGGAGCTCAGAGCAGAAGCACAGATGACACAAACCTGCATGTACAGAGTGGGTTTATTGTGCTGCTGTCACCCAAAAGTGCCTAAATGACCAAGGGAACTTCGAGGGATGAGCTGAGACTCCAGCTAGAGACATGTATCCAGTTGGGGTCAACACCTGGGAAAGCTCTAGAGAGCTGATGAGATCAAGTGTCTGGAGGATTAAGAAACATGCTTGGGAAAAAATGCCAAAGGGAAGCACTGAGGAACTAGATTTGTTTAGTCTGGAGAAGTGAGACTGAAACATGATAAAGGTGTTTTATTATAGAAATGTTTTTAATAAAGAGGGCAGGGATCAATTATTCTGTGTGTTCTGCTGTACAGCAGGGGAATGATGTGAAGGAATCCACTTAATTAGATATGAAGGCTTTTTTTTCCCTAATTTTTCACACAGGGAAGCACTAGAACAAACATATGAATATTGTGGAATTTGTCCTCAGAGCTCTGAAACACCTCTGAGAGCAGACAGACATCTGTTGATGATCTAAGTGTATTTGATCTCTGTTCAGTTCAAGAGGCTCTTGAGCCCTCTTCCAGTCCTTTGTATCAATGATTTTGCAAAACACTGGACTCTGTAAAATACAGGCACATGGCATTGCCCTGAGAACAGATGAGGAAGCAAGTTGGTATGCTGAGTGCTTACCAAAAAACCCCCTAGAGTTCTGAGCAAAGGAATAAGTATCTTCTTTGCAATTGAACAGTCCTGCTTCAAGACATGTGTGTTGATCATCACTGTCTCCAACAAAATTTTGCATTAGCTTGCAGAACCCTGAATTTCAGATCAGAATTAGGGATAGGATTGACTTTGGTCAGACTGACTGCAAGAAATAGGTCCTTAGTCCGAAGGTTATTCTTTATCCTTAGTCAGTGTCTTTCAGCTAAGAACCTTGAAATATCAAAGCTTCATTGCATGGTTAAGTCTTCATGAGCTAGGTGGCAATCTCACAATATTTCACAGAACAGTGAAGAGGGAGGTTAAGAGTCATGTTTTGCAGAAGAGTTCATCATCATCTGTGACTGAAATCAAAGAACTCTCACTGAGACAAATGAAAGCTAGAGATGCTCAGATTCCTCAAATCAGTCCATTTGTAGGTTGCAATTAGTGAATAAGGAACAGAAACCTAGAAATATAGGCTTTTATTTCATGCTGGCTCTTGTCAGGGGATGTGAGTCATCTTAAAGCACGACTGCTCATCACTACAAAAATCATATGAACCAGAAAGATATCACACTCTTTAGATTGAGTAGACTTCATGCAGACTTTTGTCATAAACACAACTGCTTTCCTGGCAAGTTTCAGACATGCAGCCATGATACCGAAACAAGATAAGTTATTTTAAAAGTCACTTTCCTAAAATCAGTAATATGAGGCATATGTTATGTCTCAGGTTATGAAAACATTCCACAACAAACTAGCTTAAAACAATTAAACAATTGAGGCCCCACCTGGAGTACTGTGTCCAGTTCTGGGCTCCTCAGCATAAAAAAGATGTGGACCTGTTGGAGCGAGTCCAGAGGAGGGCCACAAAGATGATTAAAGGACTGGAGAACCTCCCCTACGAGGACAGGCTGAGAGAGTTAAGGTTGTTCAGCCTGGAAAAGAGAAGACTTCGAGGGGATCTCATAGCTGCTTTCCAGTACCTAAAGGGGGACTATAGGATAGAAGGGGAGAGACTTTCTAGGTGGTCAAATTGTGATAAGACAAGGGGGAATGGTTACAAGCTAAAGGAGGGGAAATTCAGATTAGAGATTATGAGGAATTTCTTTACCAGGAGGGTAGTGAGACAGTGGAACAGGTTGCCCAGAGAGATTGTGGTTGCCCCATCCCTGGCAGTGTTTAAGGCCAGGCTGGATGTGGCCCTGAGCGACCTGGTCTAGCGACTGGCATCCCTGCCCATGGCAGGGGGGTTGGAACTAGATGATCTTTAAGGTCCCTTCCAACCTGAGCCATTCTATGACTCTATGATTCTAATTGAATTTTTTTCAGTCAATGGACAAAAGTACAAGCCATAACTTTCTCAGGCTGTCTCCAGTGCCAAGCACTTCTGTCTTAATGATATGTGTATTTTCAGATGTTGACAGCAATTTTTCCACATATAATCTATTTGCAAATCTCAACACAGATTTGCTATTAGTACAGACCTCAAAAGTATGAAAAAGACAGGCTAAAATGAACTTTGGTGTGAGATGGTGCTTGAGGGGATGAGAAGAGTTCATACACAAAAACCTGGAAATACTGGCTTCATCCAGCTGTGATGTTGCTGCATTTGATTTGTTGTCACATGGCTGTTACCCAAGACCAGCTCTGGAGAGCAATGGTTTTTGTCAAGGATGGGAAGTCTGCCACACACAATGCCATGTCTGCTGTTCCTTTTGCAGAGTCACATTGTTCTCCAGATGCTGGAGGAAATCTCATCTAGCAGGGGGAGTAGTTACCAGGACAGGTAGCAATGGCATGACTATCAGGGGTGACTGTCCTAGGTCCTTTGAGGCAAACACTCATAATAAGTCATAAGGAGGACTGTAATCAAAGCAATTACTAGCAAAGGGGAGACTAGGTAGATATATGCAAGTTGTGCTGGCAGGTGTAAAACTAGGGAAAAACAAGTTTATATGCTCAGGTAGTGGATGTTTTCAAAGGGGAAAGGTAATGGAAGGTAAAACAGAGGCCATGAAATTGTGCCTCTCTGTGCCTTCAAGGCTGATCTGCTACTTGTGGCTAGAGAGTCACCCCAAGGACCTGCCTGTGGTATCTCCATGGGGGTCTGCACTGCTGCCCTAGGAGCAGGAACATGCCAGAGAAGAGCACAGCTCTTCCTGCCCCACTGCAGGGAGGCATCTGGAGCCACTCTGGGTGACTGTTGTTCCTTTACCTCCTCTCTTTGGGCAGGGGCAGGCCAATGACAGCAGGGACTCAGTCTGAGCTACAGCCTGGGAAGTACTGACCATGCAGCTTGTGACTGCCAGAGGGAAAGTGTGAAGGGGCTGATGGTGAGAATCACAGAATCAGAGAATCATTTAGGTTGGAAAAGACCTTTAAGATCATCAAGTCCAATCAAGAAATGCAGAGGAAAACAATGGAGGAGGAGTGTCTTGGGGATACAGGTTAGGCACATGTTTGAACCTGGGAAGGGAAAGGCTCCCAGCACTGTCACAGCACACACAGTCTCCTGGTGCTTTTTGGTGTTATGCACAAAAATGTTGGAACATTCTTTTTCCTTGCCCTGTCTCTGATCTTGTCTGTTAGGTTTTAGCTGTATGTGTAGTAAACAGCCAATTCTACATCAGGAGCAGCTGCAACACTTTAACTAAGAAACTGTTGCTTTTTTAATTTTTTTTCCCTACCACAAAGTCATCTGGGTCTGTATGAGGCAAACCAGCAAAGCACAGGGCTTTATAATTCCAGGATATTTGCTTTCAGATGACAGATGTAGGAATTGGCAGTAAGGTGGATGGGCAGCATGGAGAGCAGCTGTGTTATTAGTAGTAATTTATATATTATGAGGGTGTGTGGACATTACACCTGAGAATGGGGCCCCATAATGCCAGGCACTATATACATGTCATGAGAGCTAAAGCTTCCAACACAAACCAACCTCATCAGTCCTGGGAGTGGGAACAGGGGCCAAAGACATGAAATATCTTGACTAGGATTAGAGTGGGTCAATGACAGAGAAAAAAATTGAACCCAATCCTGTTCTCTGATCAAATGTTATTTTCAGTACTGAAGGCAAAATCACTCACTGGTAGCTAAATGATCCACATCAGCAGTGCCTATCAACTGTGGGGTTTGTTTTGTAGCTGCAAGCTGATCTGGAGTCATGCTGAATCTGTTTTCCCTCATATTCTACTAAACCATCAAAACACATGTTGACACACAGAAAAACACAATGACTGAAGACAACAGAGCCTTCAGCAATCAGCTGAACATGTTCTTCTACCTGGGGAGCCTGTACTAATCCATCACAAAAGGCCACACTAACCACCTCAGCTCATGAAGTCATTTACTGCAGCAAATTTGATGTAGCTTCAGGCCAACTTGTGTGCTCTGGACTTGCTGGGTTGCCTCTTGGGCTTTGGCAAGCCCACTGGCAGGAAAGGGACAAGTTTCTTCACCAGGTTTCCAGCATCTTTCATAATTGGTGCTGAGGTACAAGTTTTGGTCTTCAAATGTGCCCTTCCTTGGAAAAACTCAGCAACCACTGAGGTTTCCTTTCTGACAACTGCAGTGAAAGTATGTAAAGCATCTTTCATGGATCTCCTGTTAATCAGCAACAGGGTCTGTATCTAGCTATACTTTGTTTTTCCTGTTCTCAGTAGACCTTTCCATAGCTTTTTTCTTTCTAGAGACCACATTTCTGTTCCTGATAGTGGCAAACAAGCAACTGCCATGCAAATGGTGTGAGTCAGAATGTTTCCTGCATAAAGCTTTTCAATCCAAAGTGTGGTTTCCTTGGAATGTTAAATTATTATTTGAATCAGAGAGATTTGGGGGTGTAACCACAACAGAAGTTTCAGAGCAACAAAGGAAGAGAAAAGATTGCCTAGATCAAGAAGGAGAAATTCCTTCCTGATTCCTACAGGTGACTAGAGGAAATCTTAAACACTTAAAGCCCCACAGAAAGTAATTTTGAAATAATAAATTGTCCCATATGACAAAATTCAGTTGTTTCATCAGCTTCTTTTGCAAGCTCAGTGAATCAGCTGCAGGCTTTGTACTCTTCAATTAAATAGAAACACTCACCACAATCCCAACCAATTATGGGGTTTTGGGTACAGCTTAGTTTAAGAAGCTGAACTGGTCACCATGGAAGATACACTTTTGACTTCAATTAGTGAGAAACTGGGACTCACAAGAAGTGCTTGGCAAGATCTTTTTCAGTATCTTTAGACCTTAGTCCTTCCCCACCCATACCTTATTAATAATTCTTTGAAAACCTGCTTATAGAGGTTTATTTACCAAAGAAACAAAGGTCTGTTGGAGTAGGGGTGCTCATAAACTAGCCAGCTGACTCTTTTTCTATATAAACTTGCTTTAAAGCAGGGGAAAGAAAAGTAATTTCTACTGGTTGTTGGATTTTTCCACTTTAAAAGCATTTTGCCCACAGATTAAAGGATGAAAACACAAATGAAACAACCAGTTCCAGTATCTGACAGTAGGAGGAGGATGGTGAGTCAAGAAACCTCGTAGAAGGCTAATACTAACCAGGATTTTCTAGCTACCCAAACATTAGGCTGCTCACACAATCCTTGGAAATGTCATGTAACCTCTTTTGTTCACAACCCAACCAAGCCAGATGTCTGATAAAGCATTTTGGGAAAAGAACAGTATTCTTACCTTCAGTAGCAACAAAGACAACAGGCCAATTTTGAAAGCTTCTGTTCAGAGAAAATTTTTTTTTCTCATCACATGTGCTTAATAGGTTTGAACAGCATCCAGTGTCCAGCCTCTTATCAGAACCTTTCTACCTTTTAATGTCCTCCTGAGCTGATGGATAGCCTAAACATTAGCAAGCAACCTTATGTTGCAATAGTCATAGCTTGGCTTTCTCTGGTAAATCAAATGTCATTTGTTCCATTAAAAAAAAAAAAATCCCTAAATCTATAAACACTCATTTACAACCTCAATGTTATTGAATGGCTTTCTTGCAGGAAAACAAACAGATCCCTGCTTGAATTCTCTCCTCTGAGACACAAGCTTGTAAACATGAGTAACTCTTCACTTGCAAGCGATCCTTGGGCTGAAGCCCACAAGCTATTTGCTTTGCATGAAGGTAGCTCATGCATGAAGGCCTGACCCAGGCTCCACTCAAGCCATTGGCTAGGGCTATAGGTTGCAGTGGGCATTTTGCAGAATTTGCCTTCATCTTTTTCCATTAGCAGGTCAAAATCCTGAGGAAACACCTGAATGAAGAACAGGAAATGCACAAGAGAGCTTGGGAAGGCCTTGAAAAGGATTTGGAAGAGAATTAAAGAAACATCAGGCAGGAACCAGTGGTCCACTCACAGAAAGATTGGAAACACCCAGGAAAGCAAACAAAATCACTACCTAGCACTGCTGGAAACAGGGCATTCCCTAATCACCGGTGTCACACGATCCATTAACGATCATATGGTAATAGCCATCTGCAAAGAGTTGAGAGAGGCAACATTTATTGTAGGAGATGACACACTGTTTGCAGTGGCATATTCTGCTTTTCCTCAGTTTTGCTTGTTGGACAAACAGCATCTGTGACAGGATAATAAACTTTCTCTATGCTTGATTTTTGACTCAGGTCAGAGTCTGGCTTGGTTAAAAAATAATAATTTAACATAGACACTGAGGCTTGGCATGCAGGTTAAGGGAGTTTTGTAATGTAGTTGCATTACTGGGGAAAAAAATATTAAACATGAATAGTCTGAAGTGCCACATATCCACAGCTTAAACATGCTGATTATTTGTTAACCCCTTTGTAATCAAAAGACCTTTTTTTTTCTTTTTAAAATCTTATTTTCTTATTTTTTAGTGATTCTTCTAGTTGCACCAACTCAGCCAAAGGTGTCAGCCTCAGGCATCTCATCTGAATTTGCCTGGCCCATGCTGCTGAGCTGCTGAAGTCTTTAGATGTTTTTCCAGAATTCTAATTTCCTATTTATGAGGGAATGAAATGAGAAACAAGGTATGTTTAACCTCCATTTTCATCATGTGCCTCTTCATTCTTTGTTGGGATCAAGCATATGGTTGCTTGTTACAGCTTCCAAGTTTAGAACAATGAATCCTGTGCTCAGAGAGACATTTGTTGACCCATTACACTTTTAGCTTCAGAAATCCAAAGCTGATCCAACCAGGAAAGCTGCAACAAGTCACAGGGGGTAGGTAGAAGGGCTGTGGAGGTCAGGTGTTCAAAGGGCTCCTGCACCATGGAGGTTCTGTGCACAGAAACCTGTGTGGATATGCCATGCAATGTAATTTAATGTAATTCACCTTACTGCACTTTAATTATCTAAAAAACAAGATACTCAAAGTCTCCCTGGGCTCCCTGTAGTCAGAGGGCAGAAAGAGGCACCTCATCTCTCCTATCCAGATGCCTCTCTGTGTTTGGACAACCAAGGCTGCACTATGTGTGTTGGGAGTGTAAAAGGCTAGACTCACCAGAGGTCTATTTTAATGTCACGCTGAGTAACTGCACAAAAGCCACCTCCTGCAGATTTATGGATGTTTTACAAGCCAGTGTTTCAGACAGCTGGAAAAGAATGATTCCTTTTTTTCCCATGTGGGCAAAACTTTCAGGCAGAAGAGGCTGTTTCTGGGGAAGCTGAATGAACCTTAAAGGCTTAGAATTAACTTCCCTGGCCATTGGGTGATCTATACAAACTGAGTCTAAGTGATGAGGGGTTTGCAGAGGGTATAGGGAAAAGATGAGCCCCTGAAAATGAGAGGAGGAAACTATAATGAGCATATTCATTAGCCAAGGGCAGACAAGTACATCCTTCCTGTTCTCAGATAATCCTGAGCAGACACTCTTTATTTGCACAGTGTCCTCAGCCCTTTGGGATGCCCTGGCTAGTCTCCGAGAGGAGTCAGAGCAGCCTGGGGGGTCTGCCCTGCCTCAGCAGACAGATGTAAGCCAGGTTTACATGTGTGGTTGACATCAATTAGGTGAAGCAAGTTTCCCTTTTCCAAAAGGTCGAGCCAGAGCAGTCCCAGCACACAGCGAAAAGCTAGAAGGCTCTAGCCCACGGACCAAGTCATCCCAATGATTTTCCTGAACACAAATAACAAACAGTAAAGAAGCATGTGAACTTGGGGGTGTAACCTCTCCAAACTACAAGAAAAGAAAAGCAGAGCTTCATCTAATAGCACTGCTTAGCATAAAACCCCTGTAGTTGACGACTCCAGCACAAACCTTCAAGCAGTCTGATCCAATGCATTGCAAATGGCTCCTATAGTCTTATGGACGGGACAGACGACAGCCCTAAGACCTATTCTGGGACAGTATCACCAGGACAGAACAGGCTCCATGTAGTCTCCATAGGATTTCATACAGTTTGGCACCATCACAGGAGACAGAAATCCTCAGTAAGTGTTTAGTTAACTAACATTTGTATTATAAACAGTGGGTAAAGGATGAGGAAACAGGACTTGAGCAAACCGTGAGAAAATGCCTTTTAGTCTGAGACCACAGCAGAGGGACTCCTAATCAAGGCAACACTGTGATTTTTCAGATTCCTCTGCCACACTATATTACAGCCTGGCCCCAGTGACAGAAGAAGGCTTATTAAAATAAATTCTGATCAGAAAGCATTTATTTGAGTAACAAGGTTGCCATTCTGCTACCCAGATATTTTTCCAGAATTGAACTTTGGAAAGATGAGCTTAGGCAGAAAGTATGCTGAGAAGGTACTTTCCTGGACTAAGACATAGTGAACAGCAGAGATATTGATTGTGCTGTCTCTGGAACAACAACAAGAATTATGTATTGATTTCTCTGGAGACTAGATTATGTATTGATTAGGTGAGCTGCAAAGCAGAGGCCTAAGTAATGCTATCATCTCTGGCTAAAATGGTGCTGTAGAGTCCTGAAGTCAATAGAAAGTGGAGATGAGAAATCCATTGAGTCAAAGGGTAAAGTTCCAGGGCAATTAATTAAATGGCAAAACACTCCTTGGCTCAAGTAAGGCCAGGATTTCTTCTTAAGTATTTAGCATCCTGACAAGTCTCCTAATAGGAATCCAAAGGACAGAGTGAATAATGCTTTGAGCAAGTAAATAATTCTAGCCCATCCTGAATCCATGTAACACACTGTGTTCAGACAGGCACTTCATTCATGGACTACTTCAATTGGGTCATTGATGAAAAGCATTGGGTTTAGAATAATTTGAAAATTAGATGTGAAGATAACTCTTGGAGCAAGCCTTAAGGGACCATCCACTGTAGCCAGTGAAAAGCAATACTGTGTTGGTCTTTTATCAGCAAGATAATTATCTTACAGGAAGATGGAGATGACTTGCTGGATATAAGTGATATAAGCTAAATTTGTACAAGAAAGTTAACAATGCAGAAAACAGACCATGAAGGCTCACCTTTCAAAACACAAAGCCTCTGTCTTGTATTAAACTCCTTAGATTGCTTTACAGAAGCTTTATGGGTCTTTCCTTCAAAGCTTCCCTTACAGTGACATTCAGCTTTTTTTTGGCCATTCCAAAACTTAATTATAACATGTTCCCTAAAAGGTATTTAGTAAAACTAAACAGTTAGAGGAAGAGGTGTCAGTACTTGAATCCTATTCTTGGTACAGTGTGACCTGTCCTTCCAGGATTCAGCCAGAATCATTAAAAAGTGTTACATGAAACTTTCCTTAAGGGAGAGGGAAAGCTTTAGTGATCAGCAAAGATGACTCACTCAGAAGCCTGAGTGCTGAAGTTTGCATTTATTTTGGTGGTGGAAAGAGGAAGGGAGAAAGAAATCTCAAGGAGAAAGCAGCCAAAGGCAAAGATCCTCAACATCAAGATTAAAGCAATGTTATGCAAAAAGAAATCTACTCTTTGGAGATACACAGAGCTCAGAGAGGGTGTTTGTGAGCAGGAGTCTGGACTCAGCTGCATGGCTTCATGCAGCTGAAGGACTCATATCATTTTAATTTCATCTCACCCATATTACGTACATGTTTGCTTCTCCATAAAGAAGTGATTTGAGAGAAGAGCACACTTTAGCCAGAAGACAAGTGGAAGGCCAGGCACTGCTGAGCAGCCAGTTTCCCTTTCACAGGACATTTCCCTCCCTTCCTTATCCTATGATTGTTCACAAAAACAAAGACATATTTTCATTTAGTAAAATACCCATTGCTAGCCTTAGACAGGAGTAAGGAGGTTATTGCTGTGTTCAGCTAACTTCTTGCATCAAAGAAAGAAATTACAAACATGGCCTTTATTCTGTGCATTTCCTGGAGGAAGGGAGACTGAACAGGAATTCAGATAAGAAAACTAATGTTGTTGCTGTTCTTCATATTCTGTGAAGGATATTAATGGGGATAACAATACACATTAGACATCCTATTCAGTAACAGTTTTAGTACCCAGCTGAGTCCAAATATAAACTATAATGGCATATGGAGACTGTCTGAAGAGCCATTTCAAATCAATTTAGTTTTATATAGCGTCTCTCAAAGTATCTCAAGGTGATTTACAGTGAAAAAGAACATAATGGGCCTGTGATTTAGTACAGTAAGGCATGGCAGCTGTCAGGCAGGAAGGCAAAAATGCTGGATGGAAATGCAAAACTCTGATTTAAAACCAGTACAAAGGTAAACATATCTCTTTACTCTTTCAGTACAAGAAGCAGCCAGGTGATGAAGCCAGACTGGGTTCAGTTTAACTCAACTCTTCCACAAAGCACTGAGGGCTTTTCCATTTACAGACAAAACTGGAACCTTAAACTGAAACATTACCACTCAACTGTTGAGATTAGGAAAAGCCAGGAAAGAATATTTGTGAGCAATTAATTTTAGCAGTTTTACCATCATATTTCACAACCTCAGAAATTTTAGACTTCCTGTGGGTTGGACTTTTGCCCTACAGGCTTACTAAGTCAAGAAGGCAGTTTTAAGTGCCTTTTCATGGAAACTGTTAAAATCTCTGTTGAAGAAGCAAGACTCCAGTCAAGAAACCTTGATCTTGCTAGAGTGGCAACCATTGTGTGGCTCCTGTTAAGCAAGGCAGTGTGAAGATAAAATTCCCTTCAGATCATGCTACTGAAGTGGCACATGCCTCTTTGGGTCTCCTCCTCTTAATGGACAAGGCTCTCTCACCAGTGCTTGTCCCCACATAGCCTCTGAGGAGTAGCCAGCTCACAGTTGGACCTCCTTGGAGATGCAGGTTATGAATTCTTCAGAGCACATTTGGAGGCTGAGGGGTGTCTCAGGACACCTCCCCAGTGGGTTTTCACTCTCCAGCTCACCACTCAACTGAAGCTGCTAAGGAAGCCATGAAAAAGCTGGTATTTTGGCTTCCTCAGTGTGAAGATCACACGTTTTTACAATTTTCCTCCCACCAAATAGTTCAGACTGGCCTGTTGAACTTTAGGTAAGAGAGAGAGAACACTAATGTCTTCCCAGGTGAGGACCTGAGTACATAGAATCACAGAACAGCTCAGGTTGGAAGGGACTCTTAAAGATCATCTGGTCCAACCTTTCATGGAAAAGGGAGCTTAGATGATATTATCTAGCACCCTGTCCAATAGCATCTTGAAAATCTCCAGTGATGAGTACTGCCCCATATCCCTGGGGAGGTTGTTCCTATGTGCCACTTTTCAGAGGCCCAAACCACCTGTTTTCCCTTCTAGGTGCCAGAACACGCTCAGAACTTGCCCTTGCTGTTGCCTGTAGGCCAGGCAGATGGCAGAAGCCTGACCCACTCATACCATTCCTGGTGTCAACCATGACAAAAGGCTGCTAGACCTCTTCTCAACTTCCCCAGCAAGCACATAGAGGCTGTTCAGGATGTTAAAACTGCCAAGAGCCTGAATTGCGATTATGCGAAAAAGTGCCTCCCTCCTTGACCATTTTGGCAAGTGCTGAGCTTGTTTAGCAGCCTTGGGGCTGATGCTGAATGTTCTCATACAGAGATCTCTGTGTGGGAATTCACTGCTCCCACACATTTGAGTCTGTCCAAAGTGTGGTGTGGGAGCATCCTGCAGACAGTGGCTGCGTGAGTCACATGAGGCTGCAAGTACTGGTGTGATGTCTGTTCATCTGGGAAAGTGTTCTCTTTTCTTTTCTGCTGTGCAAGTAGTATATGTTTTATAAAATAAAAAGTGCATGTTCCCTATGCAAATGAATGAGCTTTAGAATGATGATATACTGACATGTATGTTAAATATGTATGTGGAGTTGTCCTGTGCCTAAACATGAGTTGGACTAGATGATCCTAATGGGTCCCTTCCAACTCTGGCTATTCTGTGATTCTGTGATTTGAAAAACTAAGCAAGAACTAAAAATCACTTATAATAATAAAAAGCATGAAGTCTACTCTTTGTTTTCATTTTGCTTCTAATCCTGTGCTCTGGAAAAAAAAAACCAACTTGTCACATTATAAGACTGAATTATCTGTCCAAGGACCAAAACTATAATTTTATTCTATCAGTCAAGCTTCATGTCACACTATTTTTATATCAAGACAATCAGGTTCTTTGAAGCACAGACACACATTTAATTAAAAGAAGTGTTCCTCTCAAAGCAGAAGACTTTGGAATAAGTAGAAATTTGTATCTTTCAAGGGACTGATAATTAAATGGAAAATGCATCTCCTAATGAAAGAAGGTTTCTTTGTTGGCCAGGATGATATTCCATTAGGACATTTGGATCCAGGTTCACTCCTTTTGACAGCAAGCATCTAGCATAGCTTTGAATCATTGATTTCTAATGACTTAAAATATGTCCTTTGTTGATTCTAATTTTCCTTTCTTGACAAAGAAGAACAGTAGGCCATCTGAATTCCTAACCTGAGTACCTTAGTTAGGTATCTAAAAAGAAATGCAATTAATCCAGGCCTTGCTCTCATTTTTTAAGAATTTTTAGTGCTGAGACCTGTTAGAAAATCTAGTATTCAACATTGCTAAGGTACAGTCAACCTTACCTCAGGGAAGTATTTTCTACTACACAGGCCTTAAATATCCCTCTGGGAAGAAGCAGAAGTTTCCCATTAAGAAAAAATATTGCAGCAAGACCCATGCAGACATTAAAGCACCACCATCAGGGGGGCAGTTTTAGATTACAAATGAAGGAGCATATCTTTGTGTTTCCTTCTGCCCAAAGATGATAATGTAACTTGAAAACACCAGTAAAGTTTCAGAACAGACTGTAAATATCCTGTGCCTGTGTCACATACTGAGAAACCAGGTACACAGGTCAAATATAAAGCACAGATCATGGCAGAGAATGGAAATTCCAGCTCTGGAGTCCCAGTAATTTCCCTTCATGTAATACCACCATTTTTTTCTGGAAGAAGTGGCAGCTGCTTACATTGGTCTTCATTGCACATTCACTTACCTCACTAAGCTATTCCATGTGCTGCTCCTGCAATATGGATGGCAGAAGTGCCACGGGACAAGCAGTGAAGAGATTTGGCATCTGGAAGCATGCACCAGGACTGGCTAAAATGAAGTAGTACTAACCCTTCTCTCACTTTACTAGCTCTGCTATCAGCAAAATGCCTTTCTTCATTTCCAGATGGGAACTGGAGTTGGGTATTTTCCTTTGGTATTTGTCTCTCATTCCATTGTTGACAGAAATTTTAAACAAATGGTCATTTTGGTGGCTTTAAAAAGCAGTGAAACTTCATGTCCCTAATGATTGGGCAGCAGGAACTCATACTGGCAGTGCTCAATGGCTGCACATGCAACCAGCCAGGCCCAGTAAATGAAACCAGATCTCCAAATGCACTCTGAGATAACTGAAAGTGTGCCTTGAAATTTATTGTAGGAAAATGACTAACTAGGAAAAAAAAAGTGGTCTGCTCTGCCCCTGCCCCTCCAAAACATATTGTACCATTTAGACACTCTAGAAAGACATCTGCCAAAAAAGCAATTAATTCTCCTGAAGGTCAAATGTATTTCTCTTGTAAAACAGTCAAAGAAACAATTGTATGTCTTGATTACTCTTATGAAAGCAACTTAGGACAAATCCTAGGATTGTTCTTGTGTTTGAAGTTGGATGTTTATTGCTTACTGGCAGTGACTTTTGTTGCAAAGGTTAAATGCAGTCAGCAAATGATTGTAACCCAACCTCCCCCCAAAAAAGGGCTAGTCCCAGTTCAGCATGTCCAAGATTCCAGCAGCAGATCTGTAGCTCTGTTTGGAGTGCCACCCCGTGGACACAGCTTTTGCCAGGACTCCTCTCCTTCCACAGCCCCAAGATGCAACACCCAGGAACCCACAGCAGTGGCAACAAGAATGGCACATTTCAGCTCCAAACCATGCTGCCCCATGACAGTCTGATGTGTCCTTGAGGCTAGTGGTTTTGGGAGGAGTGGGATGTTTTATACCAAAATACAATGTCTGTTACCAAAGACCATTTTTGCTGATGCTTTCTACACAACAGTTTATGAAATGCCACCATCTCTTTTGATCTGGATAGGAAATAATTGTGGCATCTGCTGGTGTAACAGGTGAGGTCTCTTGCATTACACCACAGAAGTAGAGCTTTGCACACCAAGAGACCAGAGAAGTCCCCTGCTCATCCACAGATGAATCAAGGCCCTGTTAAGCTCAAGTTCATCCTTTGAAGTCAATTTCTGGATTGTATTATATATTTTTTTCTCTCTGACTGTTTATATAAGACTTGTAGGTTTATTCACTGGAGATTGCCACCATAAATTTGAGGAGTCTGGCTTACAAAGCCTATAACAACCTTGTTTAGCAAAGGTGTGACTTGCAACATTCCTTCAAGTAATGCCACTTTGGCTGCCCCTTACCTCTGGGGTGAGGTATTTCATCATGATTTCCTTTCCTTTTTCTCCCAGCTTTTCATCTGGAGCTATTTCATATTCTGCCTGGAATAGATATTAAAAACAACAAAAAAAGAGAAGTCAATATTTGCACTCTTATTTCACCATTATAATTTCATTTTGGATGTGGCCTTAACAGAAGGCTCTGAATAATCTGAAGGATAAATACCATTTTCTGATGGAAGTAAAACCCAAATGCTCAATCCTACTGAAAACCTCCCACTATTATTTTGACTAAACCCTAATGGTGCATTTTCTGAGACAATATCTCTTCTTTAACACCAATACAATTTAATTCCTTTACATTTTATAGTCTTGCTAAGCCAGCTTTCAGAAAGCATTCAGTGACAAGAGAGTAAATTTAGTTACTTTTGCTGAAAGGGAAGGGGGACACAGAAGGTAAAGTTATTTCCCCAAGTAATGGAGAAAGTGAATGTTTGTTAATTCTTGCCAGAGTGGTATTTTAGGCACCAGGTGAACTCCTTTGGTAGATTGCCTTTTTGGTGAAATGCATCCTTCCTATTTATTTACATCTTACCCTTGATCTAACAGTACTTCTGCAAAGCAGAGAGACTTGCTCATCACTTCTAGTGATCCTTGAATCAGTTGCTCATGAAGGCAGCTCTAGGTGCTGAATTTTTAGGCAGATTTCTTAGGACCAAAATAAAACAAGAGAGACCATTTAGAGGAATGAACTCTGTAAGCAGAATTCTCCTTGAGACTTCTCCAAAGCACTAAAAAAAGGGCACCACATTCCCCTTCCCCACAACTTTTACCTACATTTCAAAATTCTAACTAGTCTATGTATTGTAGCATTACTGACTTCTGATAAGGTTCAGGACAGTATTTGCATAAGAAACAAAAGAAGCATTATTTGTGCACCATGAAGGCATGAATCCCTTTAGTTAAAGTTTGGGATCCATGGCAGGCATTCAAAGAAACCCCAGTGGCTAAATGACAATGACAAGTCCTAAATGACAACGACATTCCCACTTGGCACTTCCCAGGATATGAAGTTTTAGCCTTAGGTACCAAATAGTTTCCAGGAAAAGGAAAAAAAAAAAAAAAAAGGAAAAAGGCAGTCTAATAGCTTTCAGGAATTTGTATTAAAAAAGGATCCCAGAAAACCCAGCCAAACCAATTAAGTAACCTGGCCCAATACAAGCTGGCTGCTATGATAAAAGAGGTGGAAGTTAAAAAAAATTTAATAAAAAAAAAGGAAGGTAAATCAGCCTGAACTTGCAAACACTTGGAAGAACAAATTTCAGAACCATTGGAAGACATATGTACTGCTCTGAGCTTGATGCAATAAATCCAAAGGCAGCTTATAATGGATACCTGAGCTTAGTAGACCTAGGAATGACATGAAAACCACAATGCAGTAATAATGCCATTACCCATCTATCTGTCTGGCCAGTGCTGATTTAGGTATTGCAGTTTAGGTCTGAAGCTATATATTTATACACCTACATAGCAGGTTGCTTGAACAATCTAGAATTATGATCTGATTTGGTCTGGGAAATGACAATAGCCACAAATAACAGAGAAACCTGTATTGCTGATGAAAAATATACTGAAAGCTAAAATCCACAAGTGTAGTACTTCTCTTTCAGAGACCACTTTGGGGATGAACTGATTACATTCTCATAAAACTTAATAGAAGGGTTTAAAAAAATCTTTCATCCAATTTCCTGTCCTTTTAGATAGTATCTAAGTATGGGTCATTTCAGCTCTTAAAGCACAGACACTCTTAAATGTTTATAGCATCTTAACAGCATTTTTCTCCATGATTCCTTACTAGAGGATAAAGCCATGGCAAGAGTAATGGAAGGAACAGGCTTTTTAAAGGTGAAAGTTGCATCTTATTTGGACATTACAGTTAATGATTAGGTTCTTAGACAAACTAGATGTTTTCCATATAAAAGAATACAGAAATTATATATTTTGATAAAAGAAAATTGTACTTAAATGTCTGTGCAAAAAACTGCAAAGAAACGAGAAGTCTTTGGCATTGCCTTATCTTGGAAGCATCTAGGAGACCTTCTAAGTCCTCCTTTCAATACTATTTACAATTTATCTAATAATGATCATTTCTCTCCCCTTCATTTGCTTTTAGGCTCTGGATCCTGCTAATATACTGGCTCCTTTGTAAATAAAACCTGATTCAGAGTCATCATCTGCCATTTGAAGCACACCGGGCTGATACTGAAAAATTCAGTGTCCTTTTTGCCATACCCTATTATATTTACATCCCATCCAAATTGGACAACAGGAAACAGATCAGGACAGACCAGAATAAGACAGAAGTTTAGCAGGAATTGGCTCAATGTTCTGAAATGCAGTTCCTGATGGGATCCAACATAGGTAAGGTTAAATGCACACACACACATTGAGTATCTAATTCTACCTCAAGATATTTGGGGAGGAATAAGAAGCAAGTTTAATTATGCTGGCATTTGACATCCTCAGAAAATGTAACACCATGAAGGTAGGAAGTGACAAACAAGTGAGGATGTGAGAAGGAACCATAAAATCTATAAACAGTGTTGATTTAACTGGAGTTCATGCAGTAGAAGCCTGCTTCATTTTGTTTCTAAGTTTACTATGATCTCTCCCTTTGGTGCCACTCTCGAGCTGCTCAGCAGCTGATACTGGTACCTTTTCAGCCATGGACTATTACTACAGGAAGAACTGCCCATGCAGACAGACAAAGTCACTTCCCCATGCTCACTCTGCTGCATGCCTGGAAAGCATACCAAGGTCCTCAACTCTCAAACTTGTACTCAAATTACAAGATACATCCCCTTCTTCTACAATACCCAGGAGCATGGCTACAGTTTGCAAATCCCTAATTGCTAGAAATAACACCATTACTTAAAATCCA
Organism: Galbula dea; assembly: GCA_013399015.1. Classification (NCBI taxonomy): domain Eukaryota; kingdom Metazoa; phylum Chordata; class Aves; order Piciformes; family Galbulidae; genus Galbula; species Galbula dea. Next base: position 1,094,217 of record VWZX01002796.1, read on the forward strand.
CATGGAACAAAATATTTTCCATTATTCCTTTGATGAATCCAGGCATATGTTTCAAAGCTCCTGCTCTGAAGTCTAATAGCTTCTCCATGCCCTAGTTAGGTCAGACAGGGCCCTATTCATAGCTCATAAATGAGGGGAGGATTTACGATCACCCTGACTGCATGGGACAAGCTGCAGGGAAGGCTCTTTCTGTGGGCAGCCATGGATCCTTCAGTCCAAATGGCAAGAGGATGTGGGCTGGATGAAGCTTGTTGCTAACTTTTCTCTTGGCTGCTGTTTCAGAGGTATTAGTTACTTCATTGGCTCCTGTTTCCCTAGAAGCAACTGTGGCTGAATGGGGACACAGGGATGTGAACCATTCTTCCCTTCTAAACAGCCACCCTCAGGATGGGCTGAGTGAGATAGGATGGGAAAACACATTTCCACTGGGAAAGGGAGCAAGATCTATCCCAGTGGACTCAGGGATGGCTGTGCAAGAGGTTCAGGGGCTGGAGGGTGCCTGTAACCCATGGAAAGCATCACCAAGGTAATGGCACAAGGAGCCAGCAGGGGCTCGCATCAGCAACCTTAATTCTGACACCCTGTTTTATCTAGTGTTTGATTTTAATCTTAATCTTTGAAGCTCTTTAAACTGTATGGTTTAAAAATATGTGAAAATTGAAAAATGGAGCCAATGGAATCTCTCTACATCTCTGGGAGGACTCTCTCCCATGGCAGGTAGCTGCTGGTTGCCTGCAAGATCGTGGCATTGCCACAGCACTTGGTCCCTTGTATCCACCACAGAACAGACACTCCCACCAGAGCAGTTTCAGCTTCTTGGAATAAGTCAGGAGCAGGTCAGTCACCTACTGAGGATCTGCAGGAGGCTACTGGAGTTTCAGTCCCAATTTTACACCTCTGCTTTCTCAGCTCTCAACTCTGTTATCCCCAGATCTCTCTCTGCTTCAGCTCCTGCTCACTCCTTCCTTGGACTCCAGGCTCTGCCCTGTTATTGCTCTGCACTCCAGTGACTGCCCTTGCACTTGCCTCTGCTGGAGATTTAAAATCTGTGACTGAAAATTGGAAGGCAAAATCCAAGCATCTGGGATTCATAATAACTCCCATTTCTAAATGAAAAGTGAACTTGAAACCACATTTTTCACATTTAAACTCAGGGCAAAAAGAGCCCTTTTGACTGTTTAAAAACACATTTGGAGTTAATGAGTTTGTTGATATCAACAAACTGGCATTTCTGATGGAAAAAGCCTTGAACAGCTTTAAGACACACATATCCAGATGGTTTATATACCATTTAAGGGACTTAACCAAACGAAATCTCCCTAACAGCAAGACAGGGTTTTTGCAAATGGCATTAAATGGATGCTCACTCATTCTTTTACCCCAGATAAATGTAATGTCTAGTGAAGCATTCAGCTGAAAAGTCCACCCAAGGAGATCATGCCTCTCATGCCTGGCCCCCCAGGCCCAGATAGAATAAGCAGAAACAACCTGGAGAGGCAGCAAGGTTATTTTCCTCCAGAGGATGTATTTCTGTGTGACTGCAAGGAAAAGAAATAACATCATACAGGTTAGAGAGGAAATAATGTCAGGGTATTTTATCCTTGACCAGAATTAATCATGTTCTTCTCCAATCAGTCTAAATTTGGTCCACATTAACATGTTAAAAGCTCTCTCCTGGAAAAAAAGTAATAAAAAAAGATGAACATGAATAGATGAAGCAAGAAAGGGAGCCCAGGAGCTAAAGTCTTCATTATAACAGCATAAAAAAATCATAGGAGAGGAAAATGTTAGAAGTTGGCACCCCAGGAATGTGCTGTTGAGAAGGAGATAGAGCAAGAGGTCTCTACTGAACTGCTGCCTTTTTGTGCTGGAGGCATGGGCTGCAGGGAAGGAAATGCCTCCTGCTAGCAGGTCTAACTGATCTGCCTTTCAGCACAGGAAACGTATCCCCTAATGCTTTCTTCTAATGGCTGTCCTTCCACAACTCCAAAGTTCTACGATGCCACTAAAATAAGGGGCTTATAGGGGAGATGATTAATCATCAACCATCTCCATTTAATGACAATAGCTGAACAGCTTTAAGACACAGATGGTTTATATACCATGTAAGGGACTTATGTTTGCATAGTTCTTTCACCTGCATGGCTACATGAGGGTTTGGTGAAGTTTTCATTGGAGATCTTTCTGTTCACATGCACACAGATAAGCACACAATGGCTTCAGGGGCACAAGTTCCAGGCAGCAGTACTTCTTACTAGGTATTTTATCTAGTCAAGTCAGGACCTCTGTCATGAAATTGTGTGCACAATATCTGTAATAAGAGTTGGCTCTCAGTCCTTACAGCCTTACTCTACCAGCTAGAAGAAGGAATTGGTCTTGCCCCATTTCCCAGACAGACAGATGGCTAGCACTGATGGCTAGTCCCACAGCTACGTCAGCAAAGCTCTGCATCTCCTTGTTTTCATCATTTTTATCATTTAATGTTGGGGACTATTGCTTACAAACCACACATCTCTGTAGTCCATTTTACAATCAATAGATTGTGGTTAATCACCCAAACAATGTTCTCAGGAAACATGTAGAAACTTCTTGGCTCTGAGAACTTTAATCTCAATTACTAGTTGAAATTGGCCAAGGTATTCACAGGTTTCAGAGGGAACTGACAGATACCTACATGCATGAAGAATTTAATGACATAAATCCTTTTTTTTCTGCAGAAAGCAGACTAACAACTGTTTAACTGCACAGACAAAACCCCCCAGATGCTGCTATAATTAGATTTGCAGGAGACTACATCAGTCTAAGGTAGTTATTTCACCCAACAGCTGAAATAAATGTCCGGCAAAAAGGGGACTTTTTTTTCTCTGGTCTGGTTGATTTTTATCAGTCTTTGGATGTAAAGGCATGAGAGAGAGCTGGCAAAATTTATGTCTCACATAAGTATGGGAATGGAGGTTGTTGGTAAGTTGTTGAGCAGCTGACTCAGATTCTGCTTTCCTCCCAGGAGCCCAAATTGCTCCATTCTTTCCAGATACTTAAGTACACTGGTTAAAAAAGTGTATTAAAAATTGGGAGGCATTAATTACTGGTTTCTTCCAATGAGTTACTGTGTGACCTGGTAAAGTCACTTAGCTGTGCTCTGTAAAACAGAGGTGCAATGTGCAAAAAGCTCTCTCATGAACAGCTAAAAATTATCTTTTTTTTTTCATTTTATTTGATATTACACAAAAGCTAAAGTTTGCTTCTCATGTTAGAGAGATGTTGGCTTTTTCTGCTTGGTGCTTGTTACAGCAGGTGGTCTCCAAAAGGTTTCACATTCCTGGTGGTCCCAGAATAGGGCTGTAAAGTCAAACTTCTGGTCTCATTACAGGACTTATTGCTTAACATAGGACTTGGCCTGAATCCCACTACTCACTCAATGCAGTGTAACCCTGCTGGGCGAATTTCAGTAGCAATCATCCAATTTAATGCCTATGGTCTGTGTTGCTAGACCCTAACATTGCCTAATACAGGGATTTTCATGGGCTAGGGGCAAGCTTGTACAGAATTTGAAATCAATAAACAAAAGAAACTGCTGTTAATTAGCATCAAAAAGAAGAAAGAGTAAGTATTCAGATTTCCACAGAGCCAGGCATTTTGTCCATGAAATCCTCACACTGCCAGGCTGAGCCTAACTGGGAACAGATTGCTGGTTCAGTAAAGGTATGCAGGGCAGCTCCAGCCTGCAAAAGCAACCTGGAGGTGGGTGCAAATCACACCCTCACAGAAGGATTCAGGGATATCAGTCCCCATCAGTCTGCTTGGAGAGGGAGCTTTAAAACAAAGCGAGTCCCACCACAAGCTTTTGCTGGACCAGTCTTGCTTGTGCTGCACGGACGCTGGGAGGACATGAAGTTTCAGTGCCTGGCACCACTTCACAGGGCTTCAGGAGAATGAAATGACACAGTGCCCCCAATTCCCACAGCTGAAGGCAGGCTGGGCAGCTGGTGTTGGTTAGGAGAGGCTCCAGGAAGCGCTGCATGCTGTGGTCTGGGGCTGGTGGCACTGGGGACACACAGGGGAACAGTAATGTTTCCTTTTGCCCAGATGTTAATACCACTGTCAGCTTAACCAGAATGCCCTGAGTGCCTGCTGCGAGGCATGTGCAGGGCTTGCACAATGTTGGCTTGTTCTCTCCAGCCCCTCAGTACTGGCAGAACTAAAATGTCACACCTGCTGCTTCGAGGAGGTGTAAGGAAAGAACAGAGCCTTGTTAACCCTCTACAAACCGAGAACGGCTCTGTCTCTTCTGTCTGGTCTTAAAACCACTTGGAAGCAGTTGATTGTGGCTGTCTCCCAGAGGATTTCTGCAGCTTCCTGGAGGGATGGACATCACCCATGGGGCTGTGGGCATCACAGCTTATGTGGCATTTCTGTGGGGATGCCACCCCCCAGACAGGTGGGTAGTATTTCATCAGTGGCAGACACCTCACCAGACAATGCTGGTTCAGTGCAGGACAAACACATCCAGGGCAACCAAACTGTCCTCCTGCCCACTGGCCTTGAGCACAGCTGCCCAGAGAATTTGTCAGATGTAGCTGTTTCACATACCTCAATTGCTAAACTTTTCACTGGGGAAAATCACAACCAGTGCTAGTAATATCAGGTAAAAGCTACAACCAGCTAAAACTGATTGGAATAAGACTTCACCCACCACTTTCTGTGATGCTGTAGATACTGTAGTACTAACATAAGCTTCAAGTGACCACATGTACTCTCCCAGACTCTTACAACTTGAGTGCAATCCTCACACCTCCCTATACTTCAGAAGAGCAACACCACAGTACAAACAAAACAAAACAAAGAATTCCTGTTTGTCTGCATCATTTTGCTTTTGACTCTCAGTGTTAGCCAGAGAGCAAAGCCCCCAGACACTCATATTCAGCAGTGACAAGTTCATCTTCCTCCCTGTTATGATTTAGCCTTTTGGCTCATCAACACCCAACCCTTCTTGCAGGCTCCCAGCAAGAAAAGCACTGAGAGATTTTTCCACTGTGAACATCTTCTCCTGCTGGCACTACACACAGCCAAGTGCTGCCAGACGGGGAAAGAGTGTCAGCTCCCCCCAGGGCTGGGGGGTGTTGCTCAGTGGCTGGGTTAACTGATAGCTCACAGGGGTGGAAAATGGAGCAGTTGTTTCTTGGTGACCTCAACCAAGTCACTTCTATACCTTGTGCCTCTTTTTTCCTTCTTGAAAAAAACAAGATAACAATCAGGATGTCATTTTAAATCACCCTGAGGTGTACAGAAGAAAAGGCTTGGTAAGAGACAGAAATTACTATTATCATACTCCTTATCCTCTCTTGTCAGTCCATTCATCATCTTCCCTTTCGTCCCAGTGCCTCCCAGCACTGCAGGCTTCACCTACATCAAAAGCCATTACTCACAGCAGCTCAGCTGCTTGGGTGCTGACACAAAGGGAGGCTACACCAGCACAGTGCTGGAGTGCCTGTCTTCTCCTACTCTGGTGGCTCATACTCCCTGAGGCTGATACCAGCCTTATGTGCAGCACTGCCCCTGTACCACCAAGGATGGTGGAATGCTGATGGGGTCAGCCCTGCCTGATGCTTGCTCAGGTGTGTTAGACACGAAGCCACATCCCATGAAACAGTGGTTTCTTGGGGTCAGGGAAGTCTCCTCTTTCAGGAGAGCACTGTGAACACCCCAAAATATCACAAGAATTGACTTACCACCGAGTCAAGGAACCTAATGCAGCACTCGAGCTCGGGTCGAGTTTCGCAGAACTGCCGAAAGAGAAGCCTTCCGATCGGCTGCTTTTCACATATGCTGCAGTAATCTCTCTCTAGAGGCAATAAAGAGAAAAAGAGAAGCATGAAAATGAGAAGAGTTTTGTCTTTTGGGTTGGTTAGGAGTTTAAAGTATTGCAAATGAGTGCAGAAGTCTGACCCGAAATCAGAACTGTTGCCTTCTCTCTGCCACCATTGTTCGGGTATCCAAACACAAGTGCCATTAATGGTTTTAAGATACAAACAAGGGAGGTTCAGTTTTATAGAGCTGATGTTGGTAAAAGTCCTACAAAAGCCATACAGCTATTCTGAAAAAGTAATTTCACATTTTTCTGTGGTGGAAACATACACACTCTGCAAAGGTGCAGCTCAGACTGGTGGTGTCTGTGGGAATGTGGGGAGCAAACTACAAATCCTTGAAATGTGAGTCATACATCAAAGGGTCAGAAAAGCTGGAATTTGTGGAGATCTTCCTGGATGTTTCCTAGATATGCACTGAAGTACTCCTAATCTCTGGAAATGCTCAACCCAGTCTCTACTAAATTTCTGCAAAGTATGTATTTTCAAAGGTTTCAGCAATTCTGCTATTTACTTGCTGAGCATTAACGAATGGATGGAGCATATGGCACCTAGCTGGTTTCAGTTTCACACAGCACTCCCTTACAGACTGTATTTCCACTTAAATGCTATGTTTAAATGCCATTCTCCTCTGCTGATGCATCCAAAACCATCTTTCCCAGTAAAGCAAAAGGTCTTTTACCCATTGCAGGGACTATCTGCAGGAAAACGTGGGAGAAGGGCAAGCATCATTAACTGGCACTGCACCAGTACAAATGCTGAGGGCTTTGGATATTTTTCTGGTGAGAGCAGCAAATCCCCCAGCCTGTTTGAAGCAGCAGTACTTGCTGAAGACATGTTATTCCTCTAAAACCACACACATGTCAAACAACATACTGTGTTTCCTTGAGCGTTCCTCTCACCACCCTCCTCGCTACCATATGGCACTTGCTGTTATTATGGAAACAACCAGCTTCTAAACACATAACATAGCACTGCAAACAGACATATGAAACCCACACAAGTTGTCTGTGCCTTGCTTACTTCTCTTTCAGTCCTAGAGTCTCTCCTGTGATGTCTTCTATTTGCCCTTTGCTTTAACCCCCCACACCTTTCAGCTCCATTCACGCCAAGGAGAACATCTACAGGCACATGGCTGTGATGGAGCTCACCTTTGCCACAGAGCCACCAAGGGTGCTTGCTCAGCACCCTTGAGATCATATTCTGCAAAACCAGGACATCTTTCATGAATGGAAAATACTGTGTAAGATGTTGGACATGCTGACCTGTAGCTGGGTGGCTGTAGACACCCAAGGCTGCTTATTCTAAGAGGAGAGAGGTGCTTGCCAGTGCTGTGCCTGTGTGCAGGTATGACTGTATTTCAGGAACTGGCCTCTGAAGCACTTAACAGGGTGCTGGAGACACAGGTTGGGGCTGGCTGGACTGTACTTTTAATTCAGCATGGTCCTGCTCTGGTCTAGTTTTCTGAAGCAGCATGGAACAAGGTACCAGCACCATTTTGTGGCTGGCATTACCAGTCTGTTTTGGATCGGGATATCACTCAATCCATGCAGAAGATTGCAATGTTTTGATACCCTCTAGCAAACAAAACTGATTGAAATCACTGTGTAAACCCTGACTTGACCTTCAGTCTATCTATCAGCAGCAAGCCTGTGGCACTGTTTTGTTTGCATCAGCTGGAGCCTCCAGCATGGAACATCACAACACAGACACTTGTGGTAAGAAAGCCAGTGAGCTCACTTGGATGCTGAGCAGCCTTGGAGTGTCCTTGCAAGTGCTACAAGCTTGTGCTGCTTGACTGAGTAGTTTTTTTAGTGAAAGGTAATTGCTGAAGGGATGTGCAGACACACACAGTGCTAAGGTAAGCAAAGAAGTTAGGAAAGAGCCTGAGTGGATCAAAACAATGTCTCAGAGGCTGGCAGGAAGCCAGAGGTTGAGCAGCTCTGGTGATCTCTCCTGGGAGCTCTGGAGGTTGAACTACATCTGTCCAATGCTGTTTTCTGCTACCTTGACTAACTCATTCTTCTGAGGGTATGAGTAAAATACAGATGCTGAATATTGGTCATACAGGACTCAATTCCTCTAGAAGCCCAAACTCAAGGCAAGCTTCCTGATGTTAAACAAGCAGTGCAAAAAATGTATCTGCCTGGATTTGTAACAGAATAAAACCCACAATGGAACAAATAGATTAATCAGCTAGTTTGCCCTATATTTCTCTTGTACAGTGCTATTTGATGCACAGTGGCAATGCTTGTTGTACAAAATGCAGTCAGTTTATCAAAGTTGTTCTGTTCTGGTAACGCTCACTGTAGCAGAGGATTCTCTTCTAACAAAAGGGCCAGTGATACCAGCTAAATCAGTGTGCAAATTGCACATCCAATAGCTGTACTTTATAGCATAGCAGGAAAAGAAAGCAAGCAACTAAACTTTATGACATATGTGCATAAACAAAACATAAAGAAGATGTGAGCACAGACTTCCTGTGAGAAGGGAAGAGAAAGAAGAGAGGAGAGGAGAGGAGAGGAGAGGAGAGGAGAGGACAGGACAGGACAGGACAGGACAGGACAGGACAGGACAGGACAGGAGAGAAGAATTAGACTAGATATAAGGAAGACACTTTTTGCAATGAGGGTAGTGAAACACTGGCACAGGCTGTCCAGAGAGGGGGTAGATGTCCCATCCCTGGAAACATTCAAGGTCATGTTGGACATGGCTGTCAGCAACCCAATCTAGTTGAAGATGTTCCCGCTCATTGCAGGGAGGGTTGGACTAGATGACCTTTAAAGGTACCTTCCAACCCAAAACATTCTAAGATTCCTCCTGCAGTACCTAATTTGGCCAACTCGTGAGAAGGGTGATCTGTTCATAATGAGGAAAAAGGAAATACCAGAAATAATCTCAGAAAACACAAGAGCCAGAGCAGTTCCCTGGAGCCATCCACTCCTCAGTCATGTTCATTTAAGAGCTGGATATACCAGTACAGACAATAAATAGATGATGCAACTTTTTCATTCCTTGTAGGTGACACAAAATATTTTCTTAGGCCCTAATCTTGCTATTGGCCTTACTAAGTCAGCTAAAGGAATCTGCTCTCAACTAATTCTTGGGATGCATGGGCCTTGGAGTGTACTAAGAAAGAAAAACAGCTCTCTCAGCTAAAGCAGGAAAAAAAGGAGTGGCTCGTTCTATGACAGTAAAGTGTTTCAACAGCGTGCTGCACCCCGGAGACGTGGCTGGAGCACCTCGAGCCACGCTCACCAGCTGCTGCAACGAGGGAGGGGACGGTGAGCCAGGCAGGTACCGAGGCCAGAGGCTCCCTTAGGCTGGGACTAATCGTCCTGTCGCTCTGGGCCTGCCTGCCAGCAAAAATATCCACCAAGTTTCGAGAGTTTAAAAAATAGAAAGAGTGATTTCCTGAGGAAATGGAAATGTTAAACACTTGGAAGTGAAACCATATGCTGATGGTGATGAAGTGTAACTAAAACAGCTCTGAGAGTGATATCTTTGGTAGTCAGACCCTGCTGCTTCAGTGCAATCCTCTTAAACACCTGCAAAGTCACCCAAAAATGGGGTGAAAAGCTGGGTGGGTCAAAGCCCTAGGGAAACAGTCACTTCTCACTGATGCCAAACTCTTTATTTAGAAAATATCACTGGTAAATAATGTGCACATGCAACTGGATACTTTACCTTCCTAACAGAGTAAAGACACAGATTAATGAAGGAAAGGTGTTATATAAAATGCCATCATAAACAGACATAAAATAGATATATAAGGTGTATTCTAAATTCTACTGGCTCGTTTCCCCCTCTACTTTGTAGTTTATGCATTGAAATACTGCACAAAACATATATACAGATAACACCATCACCATTTGAAGCCTATGGTGATATATGGCCAAATTTGTTCCAGATACTCTGGTAAGGTTCCAAAAAAGATCTAAGCACACACCTAGGAAAAACAGTCCTATTAATAAAATTTCATACTGATCAAAATATGCCATTGATTAAGTGCAAAACACAAAGTAAGGCAATAAAGCAAGCTGCTGATGATAAAATTCCTGACTTTCAAGTAAAAGGGGAAAAATATCTAATGTTACAATTATATAAAAACTTCCCTGTACCTTGTGAATTTTTTTTCATCTTAATTTCCTATTTAAATACTTAGCATTTTTTTCCTGGCTCAAAATATCACCTTAGCCCTTTGGAGAGAAACAGTGGTTTGCAGAGAGACCAGGTCCCTCGTCCTGTTTCACATTTGCAACATACCTGTGGGTTTTGATGGGTTAGTGGTGAGCTACAAAACTGTGTGATGACTTTTGGCTGAAAACTGGTCTTTCTTGATACTGTTTCATCCAATGTAAACTGCAGGTGTCTTAAATGAGACTGCTATGGAAAGTTCTACTTCTGTTTCTGGGTAGAAGTACTTGTTTTGAAGGACTCCTAATTCAACACCTGCAATCAGGTGGTGAGGCTTCCTCCTGTAAAATGTCTGTGTGGAGGGATGAGCTTATTTTAAATCTCACCTTTCAAGTCCATCGAAATCAGGAACATATTTTTGGCTTTTTGGTCATTACTGGTGTGGCCAACAATTGCCCTTTGTACTATCTATTAAGTAGCAATTATTTTTCCAACATACTGGAATCCCAAGAGAAGATATTTCTAAGAAATGCATGGAGAATCTCCAGAAAGAGATACACCATGCTGCTGCACAGGAAAACTTGGATTTGGCCTCTGGGCTGCTGCTCTCCTTGAGCTTAAATCAGCCTACATTAAAACTGAATAAGATCCAAATGCAATGTAATTCTGCTGCCTAAAAAAAAAACCAACAAAAAATCCCCAATAAACAAACAAAACCCAAACCAACCAAAGAAACAAAAACCCAACCCAACCAAACCAAACCAACCAAAACAAAACAAAAACCCCCTCCTTAACATCTGGAAACCCCAAAGTAGATGTAGGAAGAATTAATTGCTCTTTTACTGCTCATGCTCAATGATCCATGACAAGGAAGAACTCCATACACCAGTACATGTTAGGAGTTGAGCTACTAGAAAAAACCTCTGTGGAGAAAGACCTGGAACTCCTGGTAGACAAGTTCACCATGAGCCAGCTTCTCATGGCTAAGAAGGCCAATGGTATCCTGGGGTGCAGTAAGAAGAATGTGGCCAGCAGGTCAAGGGAGGTTCTCCTCCACCTCTACTCTGCCCTATTGAGGCCATATCAGGAGTACTGTGTTCAGTTCAGGGCTCCCCATTTCAAGGTGGACAAGGAACTACTGGGGACAGTCCAGCAGAGGCTACAACAATGCTGAGAGGACAAGAGCATCTCTCTGATGAGGAAAGGCTGAGAGGCCTCGGGTTTAGAAGACCAAGAGGAGTCTTGGATACTTACAATGCTTGTATCTAAAGGGTGAGTATCAAGAGAATGGGGCCAGACTCTTTTCAGTGGTGCTCAGTGACAGGATAAGGGGCAATGGGCACAAACTGGAACACAGCACATTCCACCTAAACATAAGCAAAAACTTTGTTGCTGTGAGGGTGCCAGAGCACTGGAACAGGCTGTTCAGAGAGGTTGTGGAGTCTCCTTTTCTGGAGAGACTCCAAATCCACCTGAATGCAATCCCGGGCAACCTGCTCTAGGTGAAGCTGCTTTAGCAGTGTGATTGGACTACATGATCCCCCAGAAGTCCCTTCCAACCCCAATTATTTATTCTTTCAGGTGAATCAAAGTCTTTTAAACAGATGTTAGTCCAAGTCTATTATCTGCTGCTCTATTACTCTAAACTGCTTTAGTCCAGAACAACAAAAACTACACCAAACTCACAGAAGAAAGCATTTGAATATGAGGGAACCTTCGGTCCCTACACTCAAGCTGGACAATTAGGAGTAGCACTGGAGTCAGAAGGAGCTACCAGTCAGTTCATAAGATTGTTGGTACACAAAAAGTAAAACTCTCTTTTTCCAAGGTGAGAAGGCCTGTCAAGGTGATTCCCACCAGCCCTGGAATGGATGGAAACTTCAGCTAGAGATGTCCCAAGACTGCACACCTCCCTCCTCATTCAACCTCAAGTGGGATACTGCTAAAAGAGAACACAGAATCATTTTAGTTGGAAGACATCTTTAAAATCAATGAATCTAACTGTTAACCTAACACTACCAGGTCACCACTAAACCATGTCCTTCAGCACCACATCTACATGCCTTCTAAAACCCTTCAGAGATGGCTTCTCCATCACTCTTCTGGACAGCCTGTTCCAGGCCTTGGCTATCCTTTCTTTGAAGAAATTTTTCCTATTGTCCAAACTAACCCTCCCCTAGTGGACCTTGAGGCTGTTTCCTCTTGTCACATCTCTTGTTAGATCCTAACCACCCCAGCCCAAATTTAAAACCACCTCTGTTTTTTTTTCCCATCTGCTCTTTTACAGGGGCACACAATGAAAAGAAGGACAAAAGCAGGAACTAAAAGCAAGATTAAAAACTAAGCAGCATGACTGAACTAAACAGACACTCACAGCCCATCATAGAGAGTTCACTTATAGCAATTTCCTTCTTTTTGCCAAAAAAAAAAAAAAGAAGAAAAGCAAAGCCTTTAAAGTCTACAGAATTGTTTTGTGTCCAGTCAGGGTACTAATGGAAAACAAATTGCATCTTGAAACACTGAATAACCCCATTTAGAGATATATAAATACATTTTTTTCTTTTAAAACCAGCAAGTCTAACACCAGTGCTTATAAATATGTCTTAAAATTTACTGCTGCTTTTCTCCAGATGAAACTGGAATTACCACTGTCTACATATAAACTTAATACAGAGTACATACTAAACTGCCTAGTCTTTGAGGTTGATGAAAGTTGCTTCTTATCAAAGGATCCTTTGTGGATGCTTTAAAAGGATTTAAATTGCTTTGATTGCATTATTAACAGTGTCTGTGTTGCTCTTGCATTTCAGAATAATCTGGAAAGCTGGAACATTAGCTCTTGCATTCTACAAAAGATGGTTTTCCATCTCCAATAAATATGCTTCAGTACAGAAGATAATTTTTGTGTTCAGAAGCAAAATCCTGATACTGGCCATGTTAACACTTCTGCAGACTCACTTACTACCTTCTGATTTTAAAATGGCCTTCAGGACTGGAGATGTCATGGCCAGTCACAACTTCATAAACTCTGATGGGAGCCCATGGATTTGCAGAGAAAAACAATATCAGGTTTCTTTCTTTGAGAAACTCAACATACAGTTCCACTTCTGATGAAGAAACATGGATATTCTTGTTTAAGCTGTAGAAGCTGGCCAAGTACATCTACAATAAGATGGTGAGGGATGTCCTTTTCATGGTGACTACTTGGGCATGTTACAGGAATGGTAGAAAGTAACAGGAAGAAAGTTTCTTGTCCATTCTGTCAGGGTTTTTTCTGGGGTTTTGGGTTTCTTTGGTCTGGGATGCTAAGGACTCTCCATTTGCCCTGCCTCTAGCAGTGTATTTAAAAAGTGAGGCAAGCCAGGTGGTTAGAGAATACAAGACAGGAATAAAAATGCCTCATTTGTTAGTTCCAAAATTCCCAGGAACTGTAGCAGTTAAGTCATGTTATAAAAGCCTAGAACAAGCACCCAAGGTCCCATGGGAATTCAGTTACCAGTACAACTAACATTCTGCAACCTGCAGACCTCAGTGGCATGCTGTATTTATAAAATAGGTTTAATAGCACTGCCCTACCTCAAAGCAGGGTGGCCAGAATTACATTAAAGTGTGTGAGCCCAGAGTGCCACTGGATAGCCCCGTGGCTCCTTGCTATTTACTTGCAAGGCAAAGTCCCGGAGTGGAAGTTTAGTCCAAGAGAGCACAGCAGAGGCTTTTTCTCCATTAACTGCTGCACTGCTCCCTAACTTCACCTGGTGCTTCACAGAGATGAAAAATGATGACATAGACCCTGTCTTGGAGAGTGTTTATCTTGGCAGGGCCAGAACTCTGCAGGTGCAGGACAGAAACTCTGAAGCCAAGGGCTGTGATCAAGTTCTCTTGCTGGTGGCAAGAGCACACTCCCTCTAACAATAAATATTTCATCTGCTCTCTTTATTTTTAATAAAATATGGAAATTGTTATGACTTATGACATGATAATGGCTTGATAGATTCCTTATTTTAAACAACAGCTGCGGGTATACAGGTAAAATCAGCACTTCATGGCTATGGAATGTTCTATGTCTTACATGTGAAGCCCTGGAGAACAACATACTTTTTGGCTTTGATTGATTTTTTTCAATTGTATTTAGGATTTTCTACAAAAAAACCCAAAACCTGGAGACCCTCATCTGCACTGTTACAGTGAGCATCTCTTTGGCACTGGCCATCCAAGTTTAATTAATTAAAAATACAAATGCAATCAAGATTACTTGAGACAATGGAATTACCCCAAACTGGTTTGAAGTCCTGCCAACTTAATTTTCTCTGCTTGTCAGCTGTCTTTCTTAAAACAAACAAAATTTAATCTCCTGATCATCAAACACCTAATATAATTATTCAGATGCAGACAGTGTTTGCTTTGTATAACTTTCCCTATTTCCACTGTTTTCATGGGATTAGGCTACAGGGATAAACTCCACACATCACAGCAGAATTACACTGCAGATGGAAATGGTCCAAACCTTAGAGTTGGACCAATGTGGAAGAAAAATGTTTGGAGAACATTGTAACAAATTGACAGTTAAATACACTTGAGTGATAGAAATATGGATCTTCTCATTTGTTTTTTTGAAAAGAGCTGTATTAAAGCTTTGCTCATGGAATTTTATTTGAAAGTCAAATCCCCCAAACAGTTGCATAAATATGTTTGCACAAGTACTTGAACCAGAACGTGTATGCTCCTTTGTTGATTTTGGATAAAGGTTTTGGCAGAAGGGATAACAATCCACCCACCTCTTTTTGTAGCAGCAGCAGGATGATCAAATGAGATCCTGTGAGCTCAATATAGTCATCACAAAGAAAAACATGACTGGGGTCCAGAGCCTGAGGAGGGACCCTCAGTTGCCTCAGGGGAGACATTTGGTTGCTCAGCCTCGTGCCAGGAGCACAGTCAAATGGCAGAGAATGAGTGCTCGGCCCTGAGACTAGGCTATTTGCCAGTGGAAGATGAATTCTCATGCTAACAAAATCTGAGTTACTCTGCTAAGTTATTCCAGCCCTTCCCCAACACTTCTGGTATCTGCTAAAAGTTACTCATTCAGGCAACTGCATCCTTTCCACATGGGTCACTGATCATGGCCCGAGTTCAAAAGCAGACTGCAGATACTGCAGGGTCAAGACTAGGTTTAGCTTGAGAAGCTGGAGCTTGCCATTAATGTTTGAGCCTGTTTAAATCATAGAAACAAATATATATATATATTATGTGAAGTACAGAGGTGCAGGGAAAGACAACAATCAATTGTCACAAATAATGGTGGTGATCTAAAGTTCTAAAGCCTGCTGAAATGGAAGAAAAGATTTACACCAATTCCAATGGTTGTTTGATCAAGCCTAGATTTCCCACCTCTGCCAAGCACTTTAAAACTCTCAGGTTGTCTCTCAGCTCCACAGATACCATCAGCATGACAGCAGAAATGGAGGAATCACATCAGGAAACCTGGACTGTGAATGTGCAATGGGAATATATAATTTTTTTTTGACTGAAATTATTAGGTATCATGTTCTTAAGCACATCCTTTCTTTTGTTTTTGGCTACCACTTAGAATAAGTGTGTAGAAAGGGAACAAAAAGCAAAAAAGAGGAGGGAGACAGACTGACTGACAGACAGACAGATGGACAGGTATGTTAAACTTCTAGATAAGACATTCACATGACTAATAGTAAGATGTTTACCATTCCCCTAAATTACACTTGAAAAGCACATGTCCCTGGATCAATACTTTTGATGAAGTTTCCTGAGCAGAGTGTTTGAACTGTTGTCTTCATGACTGGCCAAAAGCTATTCTATTAGTGGATTTTCAAATGACTTCACATTGATCACAGGAGATGCACCTTCACCAGAATATGCCAGCATTTGAATGTGGTGCTTGTTCTGCAGCCCCAGGGGAAGGCCTGCCCACACCATAACTGTCATCACCACCCTGTCCAGAAAAGGAGTTTGTCTATCTTCTTAAAAGACTTTCAACAATATCTCTGCAGCAAGGCCAGAACAATGGAAAAATCCCACCTCAGAAGTGCCCTGAGAAATTGGGGGGACACACACTCTGTTGTTCTTACTCTGTTCTACTTTGGATTGGGATGAGAGAACTGGGTGAGCTCTCCTCAAAGAAGGTAGCTACTGAGATTTTTTTATTTGGGACATTCATGTCCAGTCTTAAAAGATTTTAACTGAAATACCAAACTTATTTTCTGTCTAGTGCTGTTATTTAGACTCCTGCCTGGTGATATTCTGAGTAATACATGCTGAAAGAAAATTTCAGTAAAAGTTGTAATTTGAATGTTTAAGGTTATGAAATCTACAGAACTGTTGCTGTTGTACATAGCACAAAATAAACATCTTGATTCCAGGAAACTAAAGGAGACATCTTGTGAATCACTTTTTTAAGATGAAAAGACTTCTGCAGAACTACTCTTTGACTTCTAAACTAGGCTGGGTAGAAAGCAAAGCAGCCATCAAGACTAAACTTTTACCAGGTCAATAAAATGGCAGAATGCATACAGCCACCAGCACAGCCACTCTGCAAATGCATATCCAAGCAGCATACATTGCTGACAGACACATAATAAAACTATTCACAGGGATTATTAACTGCATGGGATTCAATAGTCACTGCAAGTTCCAAGCCAGGTCCAGACCCTCACAACATTTCAGCCATTTTATTACTGATTCCTTTAATAAAATACTAGATGCTGTTAGTTGTTACTTCATTGCTGATTTTATTTTTTTCCCTTTCAATTTTTCTCCTGCTGTTTTGAAACCCCAAACTTCAACTAGAAGAAAACTCCACAATCTTACATGAGTAAGTTATTTTTCTAAGTGTTTGTCAATCCCCACCTTTAAAAAAATGCAAAATGAACCTAAATAATCAAGGAGACAATAAAAAAAAAGAAAAAAAATGGATTATTAAAATTTTTAAGGGGTGTCACTGACCTTTGACAATGCTGCTAAATTACCACACAACTGGATGTTTTGGCCAAGGACAACTGGTCTACTTGTAATAATACAGACAGTGTCTTTGACCTGGTTTATATTCAGAGGCTGATTTGGTTGCCTGCTGAGTGACAGCCCCCTCTGAGTGGGTGTGAGTAAAATTGATATGAATAGTGGAAAAGAGATTTTAAAGTCAGTTATAAACCCCAAATACACTAAGAGAAACTTGTGCAAGAAGAGGACTGCCAACAGAAAGTATTTTTTCTCCTTCTCAACAGAAGTCTGCAGTACCAAGGATCTCTTCATACTAAATTATTGAGATGGATGTAGAGAGTGTGGCAGCTGGTGTCCAGACACAAGAAACATGAACAGTCTTACCCCCAAAAAATTGCAGTTTCAGAGAGGACTTCATTTTTATGAAAACTGAATTGTCATAGGGAAACTGAGAACTTTTGTAATCTTAAAGGTTATTCTAATATTTGTGGGGTTTCTTTTGATCTTTCCTGTTATTTCTTGGTTTAGTTTCACACTGTAGTATGAATAATACCTTAATCTTATAAAGTGTTTTTCCCCTGTAACATTTTGTTTCATAAATTTCAATGTACAATCACAAATGTTCAGCAACACAAAATAATGGTGTTCAGATGTGTGTCCTGGGGAAGAGGATCACTTATGGGACAACCACTTAGATTCTGGTTGCCTTTTCAATTCTGCCATTGACAAGAGTAGCCTCTTGTGCTTGTTAACTCCATGCTGACCTCCAGAATGGGTAGGGTAGATACTGTAAATGGGGTTTTGGTGCTTGGATATTTAGAGCAAGCTGTTGTTTCACCAGCAATATTCTATGGCCTATCTACATAGGTACACTGCTGTTGTTGCTTCATTAGTGAGTGCAACGGTTGCTGGGAGGAGTTCACAAAATATAGAAGCCAGGATTTCCATGTGAAATTTGTACTCTTAGAGATATGTAGAGTCTCCTATGAGAGTGAGATATAGGAACACTAAGTACAGTGAGCTAGGATGGAAGAGAACCATCAGCTGAGCGTTAACACCTACACACTCAGAACTGAGGTGCACTGAGTCCTCATGTGAGCCCAGGAAGACAGAAGACAGGGATTTCCTCTTCAGCAGACACATAAAATGTGCTTCTATGGAAGGAAAAGATAAAAATGGGATGGAAAAGAAGAGCCATAGGGCTGATCTGAAAGGAAAGCATGTTTGCAGACGACATTGAAACATTAGAGACATTGTTGGAGTGCAGTTCATCCTTGCAAAAATATTATCCTCGTCACGATGCCAAGGTCGGTAAAAGTATGGGCTACTTGCCATGAAAGTGCCAAGTATTTAGGCTAGACCTGTCATGGGGCTTATTTACTCTCTGTGTCCAATATTTCTGACACACTCAAGTGTACTGTTCAGGTCTTGGCAGGAACTTCTCATTCATGCATTTTCTCTTGGTCCCCTTTGAGGAGTCTTCCTCCTCCCACATTGCAGCGGTTGAAATTTCATTGCTTGCTGAGAAAACCGACACTGATTAATTTCATCCTACTTGCATGGAAGAGGTAAAGTATGCAAGTCTCTAGCCAGGGACAAGGAAATCCCTGCTGCTTACACGCCACATTGAATAAGCAGCCCATGGTTGAGGCCATTGGGCTTCAACAGTCTTCTTTCCACCTGCAGGAAAGAAGCAATTATCCATAGAAGCATGGGAAGCAAACAGGAAGTAATGCAACACATTCACTTTTGATCAGAGAACATTTTTTTCTACAAGACATACTATTTCACAAAGAAGAATTCAGCTGTGGTGTTATATTGACACATCTCAAATTATCAAAGGAACGTGGCTGAGGCTGCAAAGTCAAGCCTCAAAACCTAAGAAAAACCTAAATTGAAGTTGCTGATGTAGTCTGAATGCCATTCCTCACTCTTCTGGTACAGTCCTTAATTGCATCACTGCAAACTGTTTTTCCCACAGGACCTTCAACTCATTGAAGGCACAGAACGGACAGTGCTTACTTAATGAGCAGCTATTCAGTATTTCATTTTCTTCTCTGGTTCAATGTGTGGCCCTAGACTTTTTTTACTGCACACCAGTCAGGCCTGCTCTGAAGACAGAGTGATTCATTTCCCCATGGACCTTCCTGTGGCATTCTCCACTGTAGCCTTTGAATACTTCACACATATTCAAGGATCTATATTCTCACACCACCTCTGGGAGATGAAGAGGATGTCATTAGTCCAATTTTACAGATGGGGAACTTAAACATATAAAGATTAAAGTAAAAAGTATCCACTGATTGGTGCAACTGATTCTCTGTGTATTTAACTTTATGGGCTATTTTCTCTGTTCAAAGCCAATCTTCCATTTGCTTCAGTTGCTGATGTTAGTACCGAGACCCAGAAATCTCAAGGCAGCTACTCAGAAAATGAAAAATGCAATTAGAGGCCAACTGTGAAAAATTTGTTTTAAGTAACTTGCCTGTCATCATGTAAGACCTATCCCTGTCTGCTTCCCTAGTGTGCTATTCAATTGCTTTGGCCATAAGACCATTTCTTCTGATGCTGTAAATCCCTGTTTAAATTTATCACACACCTTTTACCTCATGCAATAAATGAGTTAGTCATTCTGTCCTCCTCTATTAGACAACCCACTTTCATCCCCAGACTAACTCAGTCTTTTGAACTGACTGCATTAGGGCTGCTGGGGAAGAAAATTAGGCATGTGATATATACAGAAATACGAATTTAAGCTGCATAGGCAGCCTTAATTAAAAATGCATTTTAGGTGCTCATGGTTTTAACACATATTTTTGCATGTTTAATTTTGTAAGCTTTTAAGGAACTGGAAAACTGGGGAGGAAAATTGCTGTGGACCGACGGAGAAGTCCTTGCTCATTAGGAAGAGCTCACATGAAAGGCTGAGAACATTTGAGTTGGCAACTTGAAGAATATGTTTTTACAACAGCTTTTCCTGACCTCTTTCCTAAGTTTCCTTTGAAACAGAAACTTCATCATGGTGACATCCATACTGATACTCATACCAGAAGAGCTAAAACAGGGCTGTCACTGTATTCTCTTGTGCTACTGGGAGCTGGGAAAGGAGCTGCAAAATGTCTTAGCTGATCATCCTTAGCTCTAGGATTCCTCTGGAGCACGATTCCTCTATTTTTAAATTTCCCTCCCTAACTTCTTGCCATCTTTCCCAGCAGTTCTGCTTCTCCCTTCTAGTTCCCCTGAGACAAGCAAGTTCTCCACTTCTACATTCAGCCTCAGTCTTTTTAGATAACAGGTCCCAAATCCTCCCCTGTCTGATCCCAGGACTTGTCCTACACCAGCAAGATAGTATGCAACCGTACAAGTGGGATATGTACTTCCTGCATATTGGCAGCTCAGCTTCAATTCTCCCAGTGGGCAACCTTTGGGAGACATCTGCTAAATCTTTGCATCTTAGTCTGAAGTAGCTAGTTTCTTTCACTGGAGGGAAAATCATTCAAACATTTTCAAGATGGGATTCCTCCTTGAAATGTCCTAGACAGTCTTTCTTTTTGACTAAGAGGATGTATAGGTAGATGAGTTGCAGCAAAATACAGTTAACCTCTGTGAACTCCCTCAGCAGCATGCAATGTAACTAACCTTGTCTAAAAGTAGAATAAACTGTCTTGCACTTAGCCTGAATATGTAAAGGAATAGCTATAGTGGTGTTAATTCATCAGTGCTCACTCCTTCAGTGGACTGATGCTGCTTCTATGTCTTTCTGATCAATCCTTGCTCCCACCTTCAGCTTGTTGCTTCTAACAAAAACCAAAAACCAAAACCCTCAAAAAAACAAAAACCCCAAAACAAACAAAAAACCAAACCCACAACCCAACAACAACAAGAAGAAAAAAAAAAAACAGGAAAAAACCCACAAGACACCAAACAAAATACAGAAATGGAAAATTTCAATCTACGTAACTCTGGCAAAATATTAATCTTAGAATGTACGATATTGGGCAACCTTAATCATGGATGGTGCTACCCTACCCAGGAGTAACAACAACTCTTACTGAGAAGGTTTGGCTTTGGGTGAAGCATCCTTATTATTTACTATGTGTTAGAAAGCCAGTTCTGTCCTGCCTGCTGATGTTTTAAGACCTTGACCTGTGAGTAATCTCACCGAATTCAGAAGGTTTGGCTGCAAAATTCAAAGAGGATGATATCTTTGAGGGTTATATGGGAATCAAAACATAAGCAGCTTCTTTTTGAGTCTAAGTAGGTAAAAATAAACCAGCAGAAAATATGAGGAAAAAGAAGAGAGACTTCATGAGATTTTTTGGCAATGGTTTGTATAATTTTAGGGTTTGTGAAAATTCAGCACTTCTATCTGCTTATCAGGGATTAATATTACCTTACTTCCCTTGAATACCATTTAGTTCTTACATTATGCATATTTCACATGAGCACTGTCTTCTCTCAGTATTTCTGGCACAAATACGAGCCTCTTTGGTAAGGGCTCATAAGGTTATGAATGTCTGGACAGCCTGAGTAATGAAAGGCCATTTGGGGCCGAACCATTGACCACAGCTTTAACTTGCCAGTAAGGATAAAACTTAAAATGTAAATTGGGTACTAATAACCCATTTTCCTTCTAAATTCTTGGTACAGATATGCAGCATGAAGTACAGATTATGTTTTGAGAGAGATTTTGGAATAATTTGCAGTTAAAAATATTGTATGAGACCTTGTGTTGTGGCCTCAGAAGAGACTGAATTGTGAGTTGTTACTGCTGCCCTTGAACCCACTTCAGTCAATGGAAAGTTTCATTGGCACCTGGATTTGTTGCTTTGGGTAGCTGCCTAGCTACCAGCAAAACCCAGCACATAATACTGTCATCAGGGAAAGAGGAATGTGCAGTCCAGCAAGCAGGACATGCATGGAAAAGTACATTTCTCCCAGCATGTTTTGCAATCTCCAGGCTATTCCCTCCCCACCATCCTTTCCACTGATCTCATCCATGGAGATGAAGTCAAGAAGAATATTTAGGAAGTTGTACTTGCAGGGCAAGATCATTTTACTGCCTGTTGCATGGCCAACATCAGACTTGACTTTGACCCTCTTAGTGGGATCATCCCCTTGTGAAAAAAACCCAGATGTTCAGCTCTACTCTTTGCCAGTCAAGGGATCGGAAGGCAATTTGAGGTTGTTTTTAAGGGAGGTAATTCTCCCCCTCTTCTGTGCTCTGGTGAGACCACACCTGGAGTACTGTGTCCAGCTCTGAAGCTTTCAGTGCAAGAAAGACATTGACCTGCTGGAGTGGCTCCAGAGGTGGCCACAAAAATGATCAGGTCTGGAAGACCTCTGCTGTGAAGAAAGGCTGAGAGAGTTGGAGTTGTTCAGCCTGGAGAAGAGAGGGCTCTGGGAAGACATTATTGCAGACATTCTGTACTTAAAGGGAGCCTATAAGAAAGATGTGGACAGACTTTTTAGCAAGGACTATTGCAACAGGACAAAAAGTGATGGTTTTAAATGAAAAGAGGTTAGATTTAGATTAGATATAAGGAAGAGATTTTTTACAATGAGGGTGGTGAGACACTGGCAGAGGTGGCCCACAGAAGTGGTAGAAGCCCCATTCCTGGAACCATTCCAAGTTGGGTTGGATGGGGCTCTGAACAACCTGATGTAGTTGAAGATGCCCCTGCTCCCTGCAGGGGATTGGATTGGTTGGTCTTTAAAGGTTCCTTCCAAGCCAAACCACTCTATGCTTCCACTGTTTAGTTGACACAACGAATTTGCTACTAAAGCTATGGTGTTGCATTCTGCTAGTAACGGTGTGCACTAAGCTGTTGGGAAACAGCTACACGTTATGCAAGTTACAACACAATATTCCTGTTTTCAGAATACATATGAAGACATGTTCTCATGTATGAATTCCAGCCTCCAATTACATTATGTAAGAAGGCTCAAGTCTTCAGTTCCCTCCTTAGAAACTATTCTTGCCCTGTTCGCTGCAACTCAGCTATGAGGAAAATGATGAGTTTTCCTTTTCTCAGCTGGGTCCAGGACTATCCAAAAATAAAACCTGTGGAACTAGTTTCTTGAATTAATTATGTTCCAAGTAAAAAGAAACTTGAGGTATAAAATGGTATGCCCACGTATTTGGCCTCAATGAGACGTGTAACTGCTTCTTCACCCGATGGCACACATCTCTTTTATGTGAAACTCAGATCTCGCTACCTTTCAACAGGTCAGTATGCCCAGCATGGTCAATTCAAGCTACTGTTCTACAGTTCAGTAATTTCTACCATTCTTTGCTCTTAGAAAATAAGATAATTCAATCAATAGATTTAAAAATGAAGCAAACATCTGGTTTTGGCCTACAAAGACAGAAAAAACATTGGCAAAGCAGACTCCATGGAGGAAGATCTCTGTAATCCATCAAGGCATGGTTTGGGTTATCTATCATCCTTAATTGGAAAACTTCTGTAGGAATACTCAAGCACTCCTACATATACATTTTCATATTGAAGGTAGTGTGAGCAGTGGGTACAGTATACTGAGAACCCCACTCAGCTTCTTTACAAGGGGAAATCAGTGGTTATTTCACTAATATGAAACTTAAAAAGATGACAGGAGTAGATCTTGCTTCATTTCCTGCTGGAGTAGAGATCTGCTTAACAAATCTCTCAGAGGAGCAAAGCAGGGAAAGAAAAGACCTGCCTCCTCATTCACTTTTCCTGTTATTAATTTGTAACTTTATTGCTAATAAAGATTATTTTAATTAAAGATTATGTGATAATGCCTAATCATGGTACAGGACCAAGATCCTATGGAGAGGAGTATGGTGGTAGGCATTGAATAAACACAAAAAAAGAAGGCAGTCTTGCCCCAGAGAGCTGGAAAGGTTTAGAGAATACAACTAAGTATTCATTGCTTTTGGAGGCTTGTTGGAGACACCTTCCAAGTTTTCTCAAGCTCAGCCACTACTATTGATGTAGCAAAAGAGAATCATGATTTATTTGGGTAAAGGAGGAGATTCCTATAAACTCACATTCTGGCAAAACAGAAAGAGACTAAACAAGTCTTTTGAAGAAATCTGCATTTGAGAAACTACCTTGATTTAAAAGATTTGTGTTTTATCCTTCACCCATTACATGGACCTGTGGTCCAGCAGCATGCTGCAGAGAGATACATCACATGACATTTCAGGGACGCTAACACTGTAGAAAAATCAACGATACTGGGACAGTAAGCAAATAAACCTTGAGATTACAAAGAGAAAAGGAAAAAATAATCCACAAGGTCTGGTCTGGTGCATGCTATCATTATTAAAGTGCATCATGACTTTGTGATCCTCATGAGGAGAGCTGATGGGTCTCCCCATAAAGCAGGTCTTTGGGGCATATTCATTACTAGCAAAGGACAAGCACCACAGTTTGCTCTCATATAATGATCCAACAGTGGCATTTAAGTGAGCAGAATATAAACACCCATGCTGGAATTTGGCCAGGACACCACATCTAACATCCTACTCTTACAAAGAAAAGCTTTATAGGCTGTAATGTCCAAGGAGAGCAGCCACAAGCTTAATTAAAAGGTCTCATCTGATAGCACTCCAGACAACAAACTGCAGACACCACAATTTACAGTCCTAGGCAACATCATGTGTTGAGTTGACTCTGGGTGCAACTGCCACAGCAGTTGTGGCACAGCACTTGCAGAACATTTGTTGTGCATTACAGCAAGCATATTTTGCCTTGGAGGGTCCCATGTATGTCCCACAGGAAAAAAATACTGTGAAAGACCTCTCCTCCTCCCTGTTCTGTTGGCCAGCTTCCCTTGTGTGCACCATCAGGCTCTCAGATGAACTCATGCATGATGTGATGATAGCCTCCCCATTACTCCCTAGTAATGTCTACTAGGCTGTCCCTGCTACAGAGAGCAACAGCATGAAACACCATGCCATGCTCATCTCAGGTTTAGGTGAAGTTGCTCAGAAACATTAGTTGCTCCTGCTCCTTTTTAATGAGTCTATGCTGCCACTCCTCTCAGGCTCTTCCTGTGCATACTGAATTAAACTACCTGCAATTACACATCTAATTCATGGATTGCTTAAGAAGGGCCCTGGACAAATCACTTCTGTTTACCCAATCAAGAGATCACGGGAGCTTCCACCAGTGCAAAACTAGAGTGACTGCTGTGGTGCTGGTTCTGCTTGATGCTGCTGGTGCTTGTTCTTCTTGATTTGGTTTTTGCCTTTTGATTATGTGTTTTCATGGTGGCATTAATGTTTTACTACTCATCTCAGGCTCATGCTGGCTGAGAGATTACAGTTTTGTTATGCACTTTCCATTGTCTTGAACTAGAGCACAGTCTTTTAGCATGACCTTAGGTCTGTCGTTCTCAGACTCTTTAACACTGATGTGTTTGATTCTAGGTCTGGATATGACCCAGAGGCCACATTTTTTGTGTTGACTGACAAACTCCTACAGGCCACAGAAAACTATTTGTCCACAACAGTTCTTTCAGATAGGTCAGCTATACTTATTACAGCACATTGACCATATGGACTTCCCCTTCTTCAGAGACAGAAGCTGCAGAGCAATGCCAAGCAAAGATTCTCTGACCCCAGGGACTTCCATGGGAGATCCACATCATTCCTAGCTTTGTTTCACGTTTAGAGCTTTGACAGGCCAGAAAGTTCATCACTTTTGGACAGCACTGAATATGCTCTAGGGCAGCTGAGTGACAGGCCAATCCAATATGATTCAGGGATATAACTGAAGCTTGTAAGCCTGATTTACTTAAACACAATGCAAAATTCAGCATTTATGAGAGGCCAGATTGAAGGGGGCTGTTTTGTCACTGAGGTTCAGGGCTGGGCTGGATATGCCAAGTGATTTTCCCCTTACGGCCAATGAGAAAACTGTGGGCTTGGCATTTGAATATAGACCTCTCTGTGGTGATTGATGCCTCTGTCCCTTCCCACATGCCATCTCCCCTTTCAAATGACTGAGAGCAGCATGATGCCTTTCAATGGATTTCTCTTCCCAGGTGCCCTGTTTGAGATGTGCTGCCCCGGGTCTCTGCAACTGTCATTAGCTAGCAGCTGAGTTCCAACTCCAGTGGAAAACACCAAGCCATAACAACCTAAATACCAGACATCTGCTGTCTCTGTGCCCCAGGCCATGTCATTTGCAATCACTTGAAGAGCTCAGTATCAGCTGAACGGTGTGGGCCAGAGAGCTGGAAACACTCCTGGTGGAAGGGGTGTCTCCTTTGGAATGCACTTCCTCACTTCATCTCTAACAGCCTGTATTTTGTGACCTCCAGGGCATCTTGCAGGGTCCATCTGCTTTCCCAGGCTTTGAAGGGGGAGGAGAAATTTGGGAAATGTTAAAGCTACACTAGGAAATGTTTACTTACAGCATAGCAGGAAAAGGTTTGCTTTGAGACATTGACTCAATGGGCAGAAATTGTAGATACTGAGTAAATCTGCCCAGAAAGGAGAATGGGGAAAGGTTACAGAGCTGAAGAAACAAACACTTACTGACTTTGTAGGGCAGAAGATAGAGGATTTTTATAACCTGATAAGTAAAATTGTTCTGATTAAGGTTTTAAAGTCTATAAATATAAAAGAAAAGAACTATCAGGAAACATAGATCTTGCAGTTGTAAAAGGGAGGAAGGAGAAAGAAGTCCATTAAGGGATTGTTCTAAGAGCCCACTTAAAATATTTAACACTGATCCCTTTGCTTTCAAGCTCCTAAAAAGAAATCACATTTTACATCATGCCATTCAAAGTGAATTATGCTTTCAATTTTCCTTGGTTTCCTGTTATATTCATATTAAACTACTACACTGCATGCAGGAAAGAATCCAGCAAAAGCAACTCATCTTGCTGTATGCTAGGAATGGTTTTCTTCAGATGGCTTTAATGATGAAGACAAAGGTCAGCAATTTACCCCAAACAAAGCACTGGAATTTAATCTTTCCTGTGTTTGGGAGCAGCATGCTTCCATGGCCTTCACTGAGTTCTTCAATTACATTCCTACTGGAGAGCACTGCTTTAAAAAACACTCTATAAAGGGTGTTCAGATTTTCTTTCCTGAGAGACTTCAAGCCATGAATGCTGTATTAGGGAGCTGCCAAGTTATCTGCAGAGGTCCTCTACCATTTTACCTCTTCCAGAGATGCTTGTTTAATTAATGCATTCCACAAGCTGTAGGACTCCTCACAGCTGAGGATTTCTTCTGCTTCGATGCACGACCATGCTGGAGGATAAGGGCATGGACAGTTCATGTCAAATCTTGCAGCCCCCTGACCAGTTTTGCCTTGTATGTGCAATGTGTAGCCTGGAAAGAGTCCAGCAGAAGCTACAAAGATGATTAGGGGACTAAGGCATCTTTCTTGTGAGGACAGGCTGAGAGCCCTGGGGCTGGTTAGCCTGGAGAAGACTGAGGGGAGATCTTATAAATGCTTATCAATATCTAAAGGGCAGGTGTCAAGAGGATGAGGCCAGACTCTTTTCAGTGATGCCCAGGGACAGAAGAAGGGGCAACAAGCACAAACTAGAACACTGCAGTTCCACCTAAACATAATATTTGCTGTGAGGGTGGCAGAGCACTGGAACAGGATGTCCAGAGAGGTTGTGGAATCTCCTTCTTTCCAGACTTTCAAAGCCTGCCTGGATCTGACCCAGTGCAACCTGCTGTAGGTGAACACAATGTATCAGGGGGATTGGACTAGATGTCTCCCAGGGGTCCCTTCCAACACCTATCATTCTGTGAAATGCATCTCAGTGTGATATGTAAAAGCAAAATATTGTGCTTTGAAATTGGGAAGGAAGGGGAAGACAGCTGGAAATGTGCATTATTGAAAATGCTGTAGGATGAGAAACAGATGTTGTCAATGCATATGTGGAGTTGCAAGTTACACAGCTTATGCTGGCAGTTGGCAAGCTAAACTGGTATCAAACCCACAGCTATGCTAAACCCACCAGCACAATTGGCATCCAGGCTGGCAGAGCCAGACAAGAGCAAGCAATCGTGGGTGCTGAAATATTCTCTCTCAAGCTATTGTACCTCCACCCTGGGAGGGACCAAAGCAGAGAGAGGGAAATCAGAGTGCACTCATCTGGGAGGTAAACACAACATCTCCCTTTCAAGGGCTATCTGTGCATTACTTGTCATCAAGACTTAAATTCATTTAAATGAAGGGGAAAAAAGTGAGGAAGAAAAGCAAAGGTGTGTATTTGCTCTCTAACTCAAGTTTTGATGATCACACCCCATGGGTAGAACATCCAAGCTGAACTCCCAGTGCCTTCTCTGCTCTGAGGCAGCCAAAGGAAAGGGCTTCTGATCCCTCCCTGATGCATGTTGTAAGTGGGTGAGCTGGCAGCAAGATGAGATTCCCTTCCTTACTGCTGCCTACCAAAAAAGGGAAACCCTGGAAAACTGCCAGATCTGGGGAGTTGTTAGGGAAATGCTAGTTTGCTGATGGGAGGGGAAAAAAAAAAAGAAACAGAATTCCAGAATTCCACATGATTCTGCCAGCTAGAACATTGGTTTGACTTGTACCAGTAGAAGGAATCTATCAGCTAATTTACAGAAATGATAAAGGCTTTTTGGGAGACATGATTTAGCATCACCACTCCCCAGCAACTAGTGAGAGAGATGGTTAAAATCACTGGGGCTTAGGAAAAAACCATAATCTCTCCTTGGGGATGGAGAAGGACAAGTTATCAACTGGTCTCATGTTATATGAGAAAAGAGAAAATAAAGCAATATTCTGCCTATGCTATGAGTTACAGTGAACACTT
The DNA here is from genome assembly GCA_013399015.1 of Galbula dea. Lineage (NCBI taxonomy): Eukaryota > Metazoa > Chordata > Aves > Piciformes > Galbulidae > Galbula > Galbula dea. Next base: position 1,122,986 of record VWZX01002796.1, read on the forward strand.
ACGGAGCTCCTTAGAGATTTCAAGCAGCCCATAGGTGCTTACTAGTAATTGATTGTGGCTGATGGTTACTTTCCACATAGTTCAAGGATGCTGTTGAGAGTAAGATCATATACCTTTTCTGTATCAGGATGGCAGGTCTCCATCAGAGCCCCTTTAGGACTTGGAACAGAAGCCAGTGCCAGAAAACTTGCAACACCCACAGGAGTACAGGGGGGATCCATGTCTTCCCTCTCTCTGTGCTGGCCCTGTTGTAATCTGTCTTTAGTACTAATGCATGAAGCTCATTGCAGAATGCAGTGGGAGTAACCATAACCTTGTATGACCTTTGCACTGGCATCTCCTCTGCAGAGTTTGAAACTTTGCATTGTTGCCTTTCACTCTCTCAGATCTTACCTAAACAAGTTGAATTTTAATTCATAAAAAGGATCTAGCACTCAAGGAGACTTTGAAGTAGATTCTAAAGAAGACATTACTCCTAGTCATAGGACTAGGGCTTGTCCATGGCAAAGGACAGGCAGAAAAGCCTGGAACTCTCTCTTGCAGCTCTGACCACTGATTCATAGTCACACTGGCATAGACCATATTTTTAGAAGGTTTCGGGGTTTTTATTCATAGAAGATAATGAGGTTACGGCGACCCACAGATACCCACAGTCCTGGGCAGGGATGAAAGCAGTCTCAGAAGGAATATGTCTCCATCTTGGAGGAAGAAAGCCTCTGTGGAACCAAGGACAGTCACGAGGTCTCCTCCCGACACAAGGGCTGCTTAATAGCTGTTCTTTTCATGCTCACTTATTTCCTCCTCTTCCAAGCAGTGCAAGCCTCAGCAATAATCCTACTAACTGTACAAAGAGGATGTACCTATATATACCAACCGACAGTCGTCCCTCTTCCCAACCCACCTGCTTTCTTGTCTTCCATTCTCCAGCCTCCTTGGCCACAGACCTGGGGAACACAGAAGCCTCCAGGAGCCAAGAGCCCTGGCTCATTCCCAACCAAGAGCTAGGTTAGCTCCCTCCTAAGTTGGGCCCAACCTGTCACCAGCACAGAGGTCTTTCCCAAAGATATCCCACATAGTTACTCACTCTCGGGCTCAGTCAGCTCAGCAAAAGAGATCTAAAAAGGATCTTGCTTGCAGTGGCATTGCTGCCAGTTGGCTTTGGCTGTTGGATAACTGATCAGCACAAACATGTTCCCCAGTGTAAGTTTCTCTCTTTTGTGTTGCAGAGCCAGTGCTGTACCTTTACAGGGTGTCCTGACTTACTTCTTAGACCTCATGTGGGGCTCAGAGTGTTGCAGTCACTGCTAATGAGACAAACTATACCTATGCTGAAAGGTCAAATGCAATGAACGTGATACTCAAGCACTGAATATTGCTTGTTTAGACAGATCAGAATAGTTCTGAAGTGACTTACACCAAATTCTTCCTTTGCTCAAACCCATTTTTCTCCATAAGCCATGTTTACAAATGCCAAAAGTATTTTGAACCAGGAGTTATGAAAGCCTGAAAGCACTTACTTACACAGGGCTGTTTCAACATTGCAAATACTTACATGTAGCAGAGCCAGGACCTGTAGCTCATGAGAACAGCTTTCATTAAATCTGTCAACACTGCCTTGTCCTAAGTTGTCCAAGCAAGAGCTCAGAAAATAAATGTGACGTGAAAAGACCCTCAGGGTGCCACTGTGCAAATATAATTCTGGTGCAGGGCAGAATGATGGTGAATTTGGCAGGTACATAGAACCTGTTTGCAGAGGTTATATTTTTGTGGGTTATTTAATAGAATCATAGAATCACAGAATAGCCAGAGTTGGAAGGGACCCATTAGGATCATCTAGTCCAACTCCTGTTTAGGCACAGGACAACTCCATAGTCATACCATGTGCCTAAGTGCCTTGTCCAAATGCTTCTTAAATTCCATGAGAGTAGGGGCCATGACAGCCTCCCTAAGGAGCCTGTTCCAATGCTCCACCACCCTCTGGCTAAAGAAGCTCCTACGAATATTCAATCTAAATTTCCCCCGGCACAGCTTCATGCCGTCCCCCTGTGTCCTGTTGCTGTCACCATAGAGAAGAGATCAGCACCCACCCCTCCCTCTCTGGTGAGGAAGTTTATAAACAGCTATGAGGTCTCCCCTCAGCCTCCTTTTCTCCAGGCTGAACAGACCAAGTGCTTTCAGCCTTACCACATATAATACCACAGAGACTTCCCATCTTTTGGAATTAATCAACGATTCTCTGGAAAGGTCAAAACCTTCATCTTTTCCTCAATATACTACATTTCATTTTGATGTCAATGTCTTAGTCCATAACATTTTTTTTAAGGATTGTAAGACTTCAGACTTTTTGTTGAGCCATTTTTGAACTGAACTTGACCAATTCCAGGACAACAAGGACTTCTTCAACAAAATCTAATACCAGTCTACATTTCTATGCAAAATTGGATGATTTTTCATAGTTTATATTCACCATACTGCTCTGTAATTTTGTTTCTCTTCCATACACTGGACTTTCACTCATTCTTTCCAATAACTCAGCTACGAGACAGCAGTTTAGGGAAGAGAATATTTTATTTTACTTTTCTTAGAATTCCCTGGTATTGGTTTAGCATGGTAAAAAAGTGATTAATAAGTAAATAAAAGTACTGGTATAACCAAGAATTCTATTTAGAAATGGTCTCACAACTCCTGTTTTGACCTTGCCAAGTGGGGGTTCTATTTTAATATCAACAGTTAGCAGAATTCATGGCCAATTTCTGCCCAACAGGGCACAGAGAGAAATATTTCCAATTATTACCTCCAAAGTGTTTTCAAAGCAGCATATAGTAATTACCTGAAAAATAAATGGAATCTCTCAATAACTACAGGGATTCAGCTAAAACACTAAAATCTCAGGCTTTCAACATTCCCCACATATAGTCCCCTCCATTATGTCTTAAAACCAGAATTAAAAGTTATGAGTGGTGTTAGCCTAAAAACTCTCAACCTCTCTTTGCCTTGAAAGCCATAAATCAGGAGCACGAGGATAACAACAGGTCAGTTAGGCACTAAGGCACTTTATCTGAAGTCTTGCCTCAGACAAGGAACATGAATCCCAACCTTGGTAGCAAACAAAATAATTTGCAGTGCCTTATACATAAACCAGAAATATTCTACTTATATTCACTTCATTGTCCATTTGCACTGTCAGGAAAAGATAGCTAAACCAGAGGAACTGAAGTGAGCAGATCAAGGACCTTCACAATGAAGGAAGAAGTACACCTCATCATGAAGAATATACTTTGTGGCAGAGTCCTTCACAAAGTATATTGTATATTAAAAGTGCTACAAAGATAGAAACAAAATTGCAAAAACGAAGTATGAGATAGCTCTTCTATTTTGCAGATGTTCAAACAGTATATTTGCTTCACTCAACATATTTTATGGGCTTCAAATGAGTCTCATACAAATTAAGATTTGTTTTCTGGTTTTAAGTAAAGAATAGGATGTTTCTTTTTCTTCTGCCCATCTTCCACCAAAAAAGGGTAAGGAAAGAAGAAATAAAAGAGAAAAATATTGGGTTTCAGCTTTTAACCAGAATAACTCCATTTTTCTACAACACACATTTCATTCAAAAAGATGGGTTCTGTTAGAAAATGTTTCAATCAAGGGCTCAGTTTCTTATGTTCCTCCACTCTGACCTGCAGTATTTCAGCTCCTAGCTTGACTGTTCCTAGCAAAGCCTAAACCAAAGCCCAGCCATAGTGCTAGAGGCCTCAGTACTAACTAGCAGAAGCCAAGTCAAAATAACATTTCCTTTACCAACTACTCCCAGTGAGTTAGTCTCTTCAAGAAGCACTAACTTAGATTAATCCCATCCCTCCCTAAAAGCCTGAAAGCATCCTCATAGGTGAGGATTTCAGGGTGTTCATCCAGTAAGTGAACTTTACATTCTCCCTATGATGTAGGTCTGATAGATCTTTTCTCCCTCTCCATAGGTCCCTTCTTTCATTAGAATTTCATTGTTCCTGTACAATTTAATTCAAGGGAAATTTTCTCCCTGACTCCAGCAGAGCTGAACAGAGTCAACCAAACCACAGGCTTTCTTTGCCCTGCCACCTTCTTCTCAGGAAAGTTACAAGTGAGTTCAGCTGGGAGAAGAGTAAGTTTTTATGATAACTGTAGCCCTACCTCTCATTCCCTATATCCAGCAAATGCAAAACTGGTTTCAAAATAAATTTCCTTAATGACCAAGTATTACTATTTAGCAGGACCCCTGAGCACTTCTACAGTATTTTACAATTCCAAATCACTACACAAGTATTAATTAGCCTTAATGACTCATATTACCTAACAAGATAACGAAAAACCCTGCAGCTCACAATATCTACTTCTATTTTCAGTGAGAGATGAAATGGATCTTTTAGAAGGATGTATTTTCTTCCAATTCCTTTTCTGCATATCCCTGTAATAACTTCTAGAAATAATCCAAAGTGTGTCATAGAATCATAGAATGTTAGGGGTTGGAAGGGACCTAGAAAGATCATCAAGTCCAACCCCCCTGCCAAAGCAGGACACCTTAGATAAAGTCACACAGGAACAAGTACAGGTGGGCATTGAATGTCTCCTATTTTTTTTTTTTTCTTAATTTGCAAAGAGCAATTTATTGCACTAAATACAGTCTGCCACAAAATAAAAATACAGAGGTATAGTGATAGCATTTATTCCTTAGGAGGCTTTTTACTGAATGACAACTGGTGTGGACTCACTGCTGGGTAAGGAGATGAGGATTTGCTGCCTGCTCTTTATGGAGACTAGCAATGTCTTTCTTGGTTTCTTTCTGGGTTGCCACTGCCAAGGTAATACTTAATGGATTAAGTCTTGTGAAATAAATTCTGTAAATAGAATGTGGGCTGAGATCATTTCAACCCATTTCCCCTGTGTCCCCTTCCTGTCCTGGAAGCTGTCGAGTATGAGCAGCCTGTAAGCTGCCTGCTCTCCCAGTGTTAGTCTTGAGTCTCACTAGATGCATAAACTAGCTTGTTTTTCACATACTTTCTGTGATGGTATTAAAAAAGAAAAAATTTGCAAGAAAAAACCCAACCCTTCTCAATTCCACCCATTGTTATACACTAGATATAGCTAATCTTGCAAGGGCACCAAACATTGCTCTGTTTGTCCACCACTAGAGCACTAGAAACCTATGTTTATGATAGAATTATATTGAATCTGAAGGACTTTAAAGAAAGGAGCTGAACCAACTGTGGGCTTGCAAACAAACAATATGGTTTTGACGTCAGCCGTATCATCTTATGTACTGGTACACTTTCTATCATGTGGCCAGCTCCTGCCCCTGAAGAGTATCTGATTTAATCTAGATGTATCATGATATGGGACAGTATGTCAAATCCAAGAAACTACAGGGCACTGCTGAAGGCAAGGTCTATGCTGGAAAGATTGCATAAGCTGTACTCTGAAGGAGCAACAGAGATCTTTTGGCTCAAGGAAGAGAGGAGAAAGTTGTGTCTAGAAAGAAAAAAGGAAAGCAAAGGGGAAGGGAAGTGTATGGAGTGGGGACTATCAAGGGGAAGGACTTTGATCCTACTTTAGAAATAAATCAGTTCAAGGGGTTTTTTCTTCATTAATGTTATCCAAAAAAATCTGCACAACTTTTTCCAGAGGAATAAATCCTATCCACAGCATTCAGCACTTCTTCCAATTTTGTTTGCAATGTTTCTTGGGTTCCTCTCTCCCCATGCTCTTTCTGTACTTGCCTTGCAGACAAGCACCACAGAGAACAATCATCTGGGGAGATGTTCTGCCAGGTACTGCTCCAGTCTTAAAGGCACTATCCCTACTGCAGCACCACAACCAGCCCTTGAGTCCTGAGTGAGTGTGTCCCCAGGGACAATGCTGAGCCCCTGAGGTGGGAGCCCCACTCCCATCCCAAAGCAGTGGCAGCCTGGGCTGTGAACAAACACTTGGGTGAGGAGCTGACACTTGGGTGATGCAAGCACACCAGCAAGGTAGCACTTTGCCATTGCTGATAGTGACTGAAATATATTTATGCTGCAGTTATATAAGGGAACCCATGGAGGAAAATTATTTTCACATAGAACACAATTCTGATTGCTGAAAAAAAACAAATGCCCATCTAGTGTCAACTGCATTTAAAGGGACTCTGTGTGGACAAAAAACTGTTTGTGAGTCTATGTGTTTATCTGCTTGGGCATTCAATGATATGAATTTGTCTGGAAACATATTTGAATAAACAGTGTAACAGTGATGCACTTTCTTGTCTTTTACACTGGGTGTTTTTGTTTGGTGGTTGGTTTGGTTTTTTTTTTTAGCTAGATAGTATTTTCTGTGCCACTGATTCGAGTCCCCAGGTTTGCAGAAAATCTAGTGCATCCCAGAGGTGTTGTAGGGCTCCATGCTGAGTACTCAGCTCTGGCTGTATGCACACACAACACTTACCAGCAACTCCCTGACACAACTACCCATGTGCCTACATATTTGGAAAGAAAATAGAAGACAATTTCATGCCATGGAAGCCTGGCTACTTGCTGAAAAACTATTTTCAGTAAAAATATAAGTTTTTTTCCAAGATGCTTTCTACAAAAAAAACATTATTTCTCAAAAACTCAAACTCTTGTTTTAGCTAGAAACATGAGACCAGCCTTAGATGGAGTACTGGGATACAATAAGACAATCACAGAAGTTACAACCAGTTATGCTCAGATATTTACAGTGGAAGGCAAGCTGCAATTCTTTCCTTTGGTCTATTTGTTGGCTTCAGGATTATATTTCTAAACCTTGCTTTTTAATCACTGTAAAGGTAAGAACTGAAGAAATTGGTGGAGAGAAAACTGGCTGCTACTTTGTGGTTTTGATCAGACTGGGCTTTTGATGCCTTCTCTTCCCAGTTTCAGTGCCTGAGCTTTATGAGTGACACCACCACCTAGTCTCAGATTCTAGGATCTGCACATGCCCTGTATTTCTTTGCCTACATCTCCATTTCCCAAGCAGATACACCTCCTGGGTCTGACACCATTATCCTGTGATGAACATCAATGTGTCATGTTGTCATCTGATGTCTCAGAGGCAGCTTCCTTTGTAAGTAAGCCTTGAAACTCACATTTTTTTTGCCCAAGTCTCTTCACCCATGTGTTTATCCCTGCAGCGCTGGCAAAACTCTGAAGCCAAGGAACCTGAGAATTCCTGGTGAGAATTCATGAAAGGTGTCCAAACACCATGGAGCAGAGCAGAGGTGCCCAGGCTACCTCTAAATGAGATAACTGAGGTATAGTAGCAGCCTTTCTGCTACAGGATGTAGCTCAGTGCAGGCTGCAAAGCATTTCTAGGAACCTGGATAAACACTTAAGCATCTCTCTGTCACTGATGTCCATCCTGCTGCTTCTTGATTGCTATCACTGTCTATGCTGGTGACTCAAAAAACCTCATTTAGATAGGTCTGAATGCATTGCAGAGCCTGCACCATCAATATGCCTCCAGACAGGTAATTTCCAAAGTGACTGGAAAAAAGCCCCATGTAGGTGAAGATCTTGATCATATCTGGAAAAGCACAATACAAAAAAAAAAGGGGGGGGGGAGGGGAAAGAGCCAGCTTTTGTAAAAAGTGAGCATGTGAACTCTGTGGCTTCACTTTTGTCTCATTTACTCTGTTCACCATCTCTACAAAGTGTTTCTCACACAGAAATGTATTTTTAACAACACTGAAAAGAACCTGCCAGAACTGGAAGCTCAAGCTACTCTTTCCTCAGATAAATGGGACACAAATGTCACATGAGAAGTTAAATGGTGCAAGAAGCATTTTTTTTCTCTCTTTAAACCAAGCATGGCACAATTAGTATTAATGGGGCTCATCTTTGTGACCATGAAATCTAACCAAGTATAAATATTTAACAAGAGAAATCATCAGATTTCTCTTTCTGCCTGAGTACAATGCACAGCCAGAAACTGCTTTACTGAAGGAGTTAAAGTTTTCTGCAATAATGCAACAAATCACTCTGTGCAACAAACAGCAGACACATTCTGTGGCAGTTTCCCCACAAACTTCAATCTATGGGGAAAACAAAATCTTGATTTATTATATAGCATTTGGACAGTTGTGAAAGAAAATTTGTCAAAGATCAGAATAATCAACTCTTTCATCCAAGCACTTTTTCCTTATGGAAGAAAAAAAAAAAGCAGCACAGAATGGGTCTGAGCAAAATAAATCAAAATTCCACACTTTTAACCAACAGAACCTTTTATGTCATTCTGAAATATTTAGAGACATCCAGAATCTTTTATCAGGAAAAAGACACTCTGGCCTTTAAACTTAGAACTTCTTCTTACATTTGTGTTTACTGGTGGCCTTTAAACAAGTGAGTATCCCTAACATGTGGCATCTCACCATGCCATGTTTCTCAAATGCAGGAAATTCTAAAGCTGTGCCTTCCTGTTTGTTTTCTCTTCCAGTTCTCTTTTGCTAAGGTATCATCTTGAGTTTGAAAGCTAGCAGAACACCATCCCCTAGCAGCATCCATCACATAAGTCATTGTCACTACTGTCTCAAACACCATTTTTCATCGATTCAAGGAGCTGCTAGTGCCAATAGTAACCTGCAAAGGGCTAGTTGGTTTGATAAAATTAAATACAGCCAGGAAGAGAACAGCAAATAGAGACATGCTTTAGGCATTCACAGTATACAGGTATAGATAGACAAGCCTCTCTCAGAGCCCAGCAAAGGTACTAGTGTAGCATCCCTGTTCCACTTGCCCATTTAATTAGCACACAGTAAAGGCCACTGAACTGCCCTGCAAAAGGTGTTGTGTACTTTGGAGGAAAAAGAAAGGAGAAAAGAAGTTGCTTTTAAATGCAATCCAAAAAAGTAGCTCCTTGGCTCAACAACACTTTTTAATAAAGATGTTTCCAGTGTTTGCTTATTTATCAAAATACAGTGTTTCTCTCAGGTGGTTTGATTTTTGTTTCTATGCACAAGAAGGAGGGGAAAAAGGGGCTTTACTAAGCCAGTCTTTCAGTAAGACACCAGATGATGGATAGTCAAACACAGAGTCTCCTGTAAACACAGAGGGAACCAAAAGGTATGAACTGACTCATAATTGTGTCAACACAGGTCGCAGACCCTTGGTTTATTTCAGCCTTCCTGTTTTTCACAGATTTCTTTTCACACTACACTATTTTTTTTTAAGACACAGACTCTTTTCAGTACACCTTAGTGGGGTGCAAAGCACACACATATTTACACCAGAATGTGGGCATCTACATAGGCATGCAGGCTGCACTGCCACAATTACAACAGCAGCATTTTCCACCCATGGCTCACGGCTGCATTAAACGAAGCCATGGCTTTCTTCACAGCAGTCCATGCCTGCTCTAACTCAAAAGGTCCATCCCATCCCTCCCTCCAGCTTTTCCACAGAGAGGCTTTGGGGAAGCATCCAGAAAAGAGGAGTACAACAAAACCTCAACAGCCTAATCCTGCAGTTCATGCAACCCTCTAAATCTCAGTGTGATTTTTTTTCTTCAACATGGGGCAAAGTGGCAAGACTATGTCTGACCAGAAGTGCTGGGAGGCAGGCACACAACAAAGAGGTCTGTGATGAGCAGAACCTACCAGTATTTGTCTTGATCTCTCAACACACTTAATTGAGGCTGTATCCTTCTCCTTGTACAAAGCTGTTCTTTGCTGGTTATCTATTCCCATAGAGACTGGAGGAAAAAGCCTTTCTGGAAGTGTTCAAAAAATGTGTTGATGTGGTGCTTGAGGACATGGTTTAGTGGTGAGCATGGTACTGTTGGGTGGATGGTTGGACTACATGATCTCAGAGGTCTTTGCCAACCATAATGATTCTGTGATTCTATTTCATTATCAAATTTGATTGGCACTGACCAGTGGGCTAAGGTGTCAAAGGAGGGCAGACAAACCAAGCAGTTGGATCCCTTGGAAGCCATAGAGAAGTTCAACTGATGGTTCAAGAAAGACATTTCAATATTCCATCACAAAATCACCAGTGGAGGCACCTTGTTGCCTGAAATCCTAAGGTCCTTTCAAAAGACTTGCATAAAATAACAAACAAAGATGGGCTAAAGCCATGGGTGTTGTTCTTCCTCCACAGAGACAGTAAAAGAGGCTGTTTAAGGTCAGTCTGCAATAACCAGCACTTGTCCCTGGATGTCCATGAGACACACAGAGCCCAGTGCAATGGATTTGCACAAGCCACAGATGCATCCTGAGCACTTTGGGTCAGATGCAAACAACTCAGTGCTATAGACCCAGAGAGTCTGGCTCATCCAAACTGTGCCAGATGCCCTCTCTGAGCAAGGAGAAGCTTAGAAACAGCAAGTCTGGGATGTTTCAACCTCAGCTAGATTAACTGAAAAATGGTAGAGCCAGCAATAACAGGTGATCATACTCATGCTAAGCAGTGCCTCATTCTTTGTGTAATCACAACCAACTCAGCAGGAGTATTTTTACTCAATAAAAATCAAGAGTCACAGAAGGAGAATTTGGACCTCATAATCCGTTGTGTACAAGTCACTTCCTAAAGTTCCCAGTCAACAGGTAATCTTTGCAGTGAAGCTAAACCCACCAAGAGCATGACAAGGACTCTTGCTTGCCCTGTTACTTCACCAATTCACTCACCAAAAAAAAAAAAAAAAGGCAAAAAAAATTACATTTAGGACAAATTTGACACCAAAAAGTAATTTTTCAGAAACAAATCATTGGTAGACTTTGTTTTTCTTTAAGATGGCTCATTTTAGGATATTGCATCTTTGTAAAGAGCAAGCATTTTATCTGGTGCTGTTTTCCCCTGTAGGAACCAAGGCTGATGGAACAATGGAGAAACTTCCCTATGCAAGTTACAAAATATTGTCAGGTTTGCTTCCAGCAGCCTCTGTACCTCCAGAAATTGTTCCAGGGTTTGTATGTTTATTGAGTGGCCATAAACTGGGAAAACCTACACACTTTTCTCCCACCTCACCCCCCTTTCTTTACTCTTTCTTTTAGATCTACAGCAGCAGATAAGGGAAGCAAAATTTACTGAAGAGTTTCAAAACATTTCACAGATTTTCTTTGTATAAACATGCTGTGAATTTCAAAAGTAAACAGTGTCAGGGCACTGTCACTCAGACCCCAGCAGTTCACCCAAGTTAGACAAATTATGCTGCCCGTTATCTCAGTTGTTACAGTTTCTTGCCTTTCATTCATTCATTGCCAGTGGCTGGATTTTATGTCAGTGTAGGAGAGAAAAGGATCCTCTGTTGCTGGAATTAACCTCTTGCGGTGAGACAGTAATTCTGGGCAGGACACATACAAGGAGATAGCTACCGGTCTTGTTTGTCAGGGCAGCAATCAAAAGAATTCTGAAATTTGGCAAGTATGAACAGGAGAAATGCTGTGTGATGGAAATGGCTACTGCAAGCTCTCTTCCAGATGTGCAGTCATTGGCCCACATTGATAAAACAAATTAATTAAAACAAAAAACAAGGCAGAAGTAGTGTTGTGGTTTGAATAGAGGATTGTGCTGTTGAGCAAACCCCCTGGCAGGGGCCAGTGGCTGCTGCTTCAAACACTATACCCAGACTATAATTAATATTAACCTTCAACTACATCAGTAATCTCTCTTCTTTCATCAAGTCTCATTTCCTCCCTGATAAAGAGCCACTTATTACAAGGGAATGCAGGACATGATGAGAGGATTCATTTCTGGATGCCCTTTTACAGCCATGTTGGTCCTGGTGGGTACTGAGTCAAAGCACCTGTCCCATAGGCCAGATATTGTCTAAGGGTGAAGTCCTTTTGTCTCCTAGAGCTTGTGCATGCTAAGCAAAAGGCCTGGCTGCTGCCAGCCCCGAGCCCTGCCTTGCAAGGCATCATAGAATACTAGGTTGGAAGGGACTTCAAGAATCATTTTGTGCAACCTTTGTGCCAGTTCCCTCCTGTCTGATCCACAGTGTCCTGTTAGGAACCAGAAAACATTGTCTTTGCACAGCGGCATCATGGGAGGTATATGCATTGCGTGTCCATCTCTAAACTGATTCCATTTAATGTCATTCTGCTGAAGCAGTTTTGATAGCATAGTTTTAGGTGCAATACTTCTAAAGAAGGGAAAAGCTCTTACCTATTGTTCTTCTGAGATCTTCACACTGGCTAATGTGAGGGAATTTCAAGATTTCCTTCCACTTCTTGCTTTTTCCTTTGCGTTTCCCTCCACCCCCTGCAAAGAAAGAAATACCAGGATTAGACTTGCATAGTCCCATCCAGAGTTCTTATGGATACAATTAATAATTAAAGCTGAGACATTGTGGGCAGATGTACAGGTCAAGTCTGAGTTTGTCTGGCCTGAAACACACTGAGGATATGGCATCTGGGAGAAGGTCAGCTTGCTAAAAGTTGGGAGTTAGGTTTGTGGCCTGCCAGGTCCACTTCAGATGACAATGCTGAACTGAGCATTTCCAGCATCATCTCTGCCCCAATGGATAGCCATGAGGTGCAAGTCAAATAATCTTTGAAAATCACAGCTCACATCTTTTCAACCTGGATCTTCCCCTTCTGGTTTTGGGATGAGCACTGATTCCATCCCAAAAGAAGTGCTGGATACTGAAGATCAAATTTCAGTTCTCACCATTCCCCCCCCCTAATAACATACACTGCAAGCATGGCATTTCCTCTGATGTTACACACTCTGGTCACTGCTGCTTCCCCAGGAAGAGAACAGAGGGAGAAAACTAATCCAGCTCCCTCATGGAAAGAAAATCTCTTTTTGGTTCTTTTCTCCCCTTCTCACTCTTCCCTGAGATCTCTTGAACTGGACTGTCCTCAAGCTGAACGACCTGTCTGGCTTCCTCCAGCTCTGGCAGGACTGTGTCCAAGATCCTCAGCCCCTTCCACACTGACAAATCCCCCTCATCAACACCCCTTCATAAATACCCTGCTGCAGGCAGCAAAGGCAGCTCTAGCTCTTGTCTTATCCAGACAAGCTACCTGCTCATGGTGTTACTCTTCATGCTCCCACACTTTTCTTGTCTCCCCTTCTCTCCACTCCACCTCCCCACCTCTTTTCTCCCCTCTCCCCTTCCTCTAGTTTCTCAGTTCTTTCTCCTCCTCCACTCCCAGGTACCCCTTTCTGGTCTGTATTAACAATGCAACAAAACCAAACATGATTTACCTTCATGCATTTTTTATAAAGAACCTTCAAAATCTACTGGCTTGATTTGGACCTTTCTATTGCTCTTCCCAAATCACAGTCTCAAACCCTCCCTTCTCCAGTGCAAAGGTACTTTAAAAACTGGTGATATTTGCTTTCCAGCTTTAATAGCTCAGAACCCTTCCAGCTCAGGATGGGGGACTTGGACACCAACACAGCTGTCACAAGAACACCACAGCTCTGAGGGCCTGTCTCCTGTCCACTGCTCCTTGCTTGCAAGGGGGATGCCTTCTGCACTGGGCTCCGACTAGTAAAGGTAGTATTCCCAGCATACCTGACTTTGCTCCCTGGGATCAGTAGATGACATATCTCCTACAGGGTTAGGTTCCCTCAGCCCAAGGAAGGCTAATGCAAGCTGACATGCTGTGCCTGCTCTTCCCCAGTGTCTGCTAGATGGGCACTCAGGTCTGCAGCAGGTCAGCCTAGCAGGACATTTTTAGATTTTTCATGTGTTATTTTTCATTTGTTTGGTGGGTTTTTGTTTTGTTGGTTTTACTGCCATTGGGTACTTTTTTACCCCAGCCCTCACCTGGGTTTCTCTTTTATGTCTCCACATTATTTATGCTGCCATATCAGCAGAAGACAGGAGGTGTGGTGAGGTGCTGGGGGTTTCATTCCCAGCTCATTTGCATGCCTGTCCTGCTCAGAGAGGTTGTGGAGCCAAAGGAGAAAGAGTATCCCTCTGGACACTGTGACATTAACAGGCAGGACCCCGAGCTGGCAATCTGCTCAGATGCAGACTGAGATTCTCCAAATCACTGCATTTACTGCAATTCAGTGTCTGTACACAAAATCTGATTCACTTGAGTCTATTGTACATGCACTGGCATGCTGAATGACTAATTCAGAACTCAGTTCACTCTGTAGAGGGGCTGGCAGAGACACGACTGCAGGTTGAGGGTGTGTTGGATACTACATGGCATTGCAGGCTAAATTAGGAGACCATTGACTCAAATGGTAGCAGACCCTTACAGAGAAAAACTGAGCCTTGGAAAAAATGGTGAAGTATTGCTCTCTGTAGGGCTTTTCTGATTGCACAGTATGACCTCTGGCACAGGAGTGCTGCTTCTGCATCTCACCTTTTATTCCTTTGCTTTCAGTGGCCAATGGTTTTGTCACTGCAGAGCTTGCCTTGAATCATTTTAAACTCCTTATCGACAGAAACATACTGTATGTCTACATTATGCAATGCAGCAGAGATATCTGCACTAGCCATACAGGAACTAGCTTGTTTAGACTATCAGGAGTAAAGCTATGCTACCCTTTCCAGGAATTAGTCTCCAGCAAAGCACAGAGAGCTGTGGCTGTCTCCACACTATGCTGTATTATGCAATGCAGATGTACCCTTTGGGTCTGTAATGAACTCTTCTTCAACCTCCCCTCTTCAGTGCATCCCAAACACTGCTTCTAAACTAATCTCCTCTTCTGCTCCCCCAGCCACAGTACCACAGAGGCTGTCTTGCTCTCTTCTTGCAGCGTTGTTTTTGCATGCTGAAGGTCTTAGGTATGCTACAAGGTTCTGAGAAGCATTTTGTGGGCTGAGGTGGGACTGTGATAGTCCCTTCACACACTCTCCTAGAGTATGTGGCTCTGCTGTAGCCACCAGGGACTGCAGTGGTTAGATTCAGCAACGTGAAGGGTCATCCATTGGCTTTTGTCTCCCTGAAAGCCCACTCCTGCAATCCTGCACAGCTGCTTCTGCTTGCCAGGCTGCTACCTCCACTCACCCCACTTCTCCTTCTCTTCCAGGGACACCTTTCTTCATACTCCTTCCCTTATGCCTCATCACACTGAACTTAACACTTCTGTGCTCCCTTCCTTCACATGCTTCTCTGGGAAATGATCCTTCCTCCAGGAATTCCCATTCCCTTCTCTTCACCAGCCATTCTCTTTGGCCACATTTTCCTCCCTGAACTATTGCTTCATATTTTACCTCACACTCATTTATCACTTGTAAACTTTGTGTTCTATGTCTTGATGTCAAACCTCCCAGGGAATTAAATGAATTAAGTGTATATTTGTTATCACTGGGGGAGGCACGGGAAGGAAGGAGAGGGCAAGGAGAGATGGAGACAGCTGGATCATAGTAGAATGATCCCCCTTTCAGAGCCATAGTGTTTGAATCTGGATGTCTGGGTCCCTTCCTCAGACCACCAGCTCCCAGAGCAGCATATCCTACCTCCACGTACAAAGACATGTCTCTCACTTCTGCCTGCTGCAGAACTCCACTCTGCTCTTCCCAAGGAACAGACAGAGAAGGATGCTGTAGGGGGGTAGGCAGGAACTCTGTGCTTAAGGTATGAGCAGGCACTGGAGGCAGCTCAAGAGGTATGCAGCTGCTTGGGCAGCAGGACCTGCTAGAACAGGATTTCTAATCATTTCTGGACACAGGAGACAGCAGCAGTAAACCAGATGAAAGCATCCTTTAGGGCATATTGACTCAACACTGGTACATCTTCACCCATTGGAGGTCTACTCTCTATGCTAAAGCAGTGGAGAATTCAGAGCACACCTGCCACCTTTACAGAAGTCCCCACAAAATGATTGCCTCTTTAGCAGCATCAGGCTGTGCAGACAAAGCATTGCAAAATACCCCTTGGCTCTAACTGACAGCTCTGAGATTTGTGCAGAGAAGAAAAGATTCTGCTCAGCTAGGCCAGAACATTTTAAAAATCTATTGGATGTAAAATACATATTGATATATTTACATTGGATGATGTATTCCCAACATTAAATTTCCATCAGAACTGGAGAAGGGCTCTGTGGTCCCCTGTTAACAGCCATGATCAATACAGCCAGCGTGTTCTCTTCTCTTTTGTGGCCACCCTCCAAAAATAAGCAGCCTTGCCTGATGAATCATTTGCTCTTAGCTGAGCATGAAGTAGTGTTACTGTTTCATCTGTGACGTCGTTATGTTAAAGATTCTGATCAAGTGCTTTAATCGACCTGACCTTTCCGCTCTCAGCTCTTCTGGTGGAGCCAGCAGTGTTTTGCTGGCTCCAAACGTTAATTCTAGGGGCTTGGAAGGACATAATGCAGTGAGACAGCTGAGAGAGGGTAAATTGGCTAGCAGAGCTGAAAGCTAAAAGGGGAGGTTTCTCTGAAGAGGTCAGTAACTGTGCAGGTTGCAAAGGGAAGCTTTTCACACCTTTTGCCTTCGCACTGTCTGTTCTGGATAGCAAGATTTGCAATATTCAAGGCAGCTTCTCAGGGCCAGATTTGACAGATGTGCCATGTTTTAAATGTGGGTTGCATCATGTGGTGTTGGAGGGCTTGACTGCTTTAAAATCTTGGACTGATGATGATGACAAAAGGTGAGCTCCCAACAACAAGCACAACATCTCAGATTCGTTCCCTTGCACATACTTAACTCAGCATCTGCAAACCGAGGAGTGAAGTTAATTCTATAACATGTCAACCAGTCCTACAGGAGACAAAAGCATTTGCTCTACATCTTACCTACTGAAAAATACATGGCATTTTTCATGCCAACTTGTTATACTGGATGGCAAATCTAGCTCTGATATCTGCCTGCAAGGAGACATAACCAGAGGCATGCATTAGCGAGCAGGAGCTACCCTTAGCCTAAGGTGCCTACATTTTTGCCTCCTTTATTCAGGTACTCCCCTAACACTGAGAGGAGGTAGGAAAGTACCCACACATTGTTAAGTCAGTGACATATTAAGTGGCTTGTCTAAAATGACATGAGAAATTGGAGACAGAAAAAGGAGCTGAATCCAGGGCTTGAGCTTGTTAATCCTGCTAAAGACAGGATCAAGACATACTCCTGCTCAACTGATAAAATATATTTCATAACACAGAGCTAAACATAATGATGTTATAAGCAGTGAAACAAACTCCAAAAAATATTAAATGTCAAAAAATTGATTCCAGCATCATACCTGTAGCATATTTCACTCCTGCCTCATGACACCATGCAAGGTGGCTTTCATACTTTTGCTCTCTTCTTGCCCAAGTTCATAAGCTACATCACACCCCATGCTGCCAAGCCTGGCTAACTCGACAGCTAAACATTTTGTTGCCTTCAACTATATTATCTGCAGTCCAGTTAATCCACAGTTCGGGTAAACTATCCACAGATCACTGAAGGATGACTACTATTTCTGTCTTCCACTTTGCAAAAGTAGCTAGGGTCTGCCCCAAGTCCTTCCCAAAAAAAGTCCAGAGCTCTGTATGCTCTGATTGCAAGGCCTTGACTACACAGCACTTCAAAGCAGTGAAACAAACTCCAAAAAATATTAAATGTCAAAAAATCGTGGTTACTGTCTCATTTCCACTCAAAAGAAGTTTAAATCTCTTCCTCTTGCTAACCTTCCTTTGCTCACTCTCTCCCATCAAACCATATGCACCTATATGGTATATATGGAATTGCCTGTAGGTATTGGAAGGCCACTATAAGGTCCCCTGAAGCCTTCTAATCTCCAAGCTCAACAAACCCAACTATCTCAGCCTGTCCTCATAGGGAAGGTGCTCCAGCCCTCTGAACATCATGAATTGTTCATGCCTAACATATCTAGCCTCTAAGGCAAACATTTCCACCCTCTTAGACCTTTTCTCACATGGAAGTTCACCCAGGTTCACTCTTCTTTCACATTAGTCTCACCTAAGCTCTTCTGTTCTAGTAAATAAAACAGGCTTGTTTTCAAAGAATGGAAGACACTGCTTGCTCTTTGATCTTCATCCTGCCCTCCTCATCTGTGAAAGCAGAAAGAAAACCCCAGGAACCTTGTTTCATCCTTACAGGATCTTAGATGATGCTCCAGACCAACCTGGGCTTAAAACAAGTACTTACAAGATCATTAGGAACCTCTTTATGAATCCCCTACTATGTCACCCCAAGGAAGAGGAAAAGAGTTTGAGGGCTGGGTTTTAAAAAACAGGTAGGTGTCCACCATCCACTGGGATGCAATGCCTCTGCAAACCAGCCTTCAGAGGCTCTCATACATAAGATATAACAAAAAGTCCACAACATGCCCTCAAAAGAGAATCAGGTTACCCAGCTCCTCTTATCGATGCTAATCTGTCTTTATCTCCTGCAGCCTATTTTGATGAACCTGACTCTCTGAATAGCCACAGATCATGATCACAGATTTGTGCCTGTCTTCCCTGCTGCCATAGCCTGTTTGCACATAAATCATCTGCATGTTGCTACAAATACATAAACCTCACAGCTGTGTGCAGACCATCCCACGGCTTTTTGGAAATGAACAGCAGATGCATTTCATGTTTAAGCCTTAAGGACCACAGAGATGGGAATTGCATAAGCAGAACTGCAAGCTTCTCCCCAACAGAGCCAGGCTGGCTTTGCAATCTGGTTACCAGAGGGCAAAACATTTTGTATACAATTGGCATCTAAAGTCATATTAGCCTTGGCTTAAAGAAGTCATTGTTCACAAACAAATATTTATTGGAGGAATATCTACCTATTTAAATAAGAGGTCAAGCAGTACTGTAAATATTGATGAGTGGCTGAAACATGACTTTAATGAGACATGTTAATAATATGCTTTAATAACATCCACTGCCCTGAAGGGACAGAGGATGCTAAGGGATTAGTCTTTGAAGACTAATCCTCAAGGCTTCACTATGATATGTCAAGGCCATTTTGGTACTACTGTAGGAATACAAAGAAGTCTTTACATAAGCTATCTTGTGCTTAGTCAGAGCACATTGAAAGGATCTTAACTAAACTGAAAGAACACACCTTTCATTTTTTCTATTGGCCTCAAGTGGGCATCCCAAATTGTGGCACTCTCCATACAAATCTGCCTACATCCTCCACTGGGCATTTTTAATGCACAACTGAAACTATTTCAACAAATTGTCCTTGGGTTTTGTGGCCCAGATCACACATTTTGGGCATACATTTTGCTGCCACACATGTTAACAGCAATCCTCTTAACTGCATCCTTGGATGCAGTTTCATTTTCCCTTGCTAAGCACCTTTAGTTTGTCTGTTATGGTCTCTCTCTCTCGTTATGCCTTGTATTTTAACTATATTGTGCTTACCTGAAGCTGATAAATGAGCAAAAAGAGATCATTGACATTTATGCCACAAACAAAAATAATCCAGAAGATATAAATAATACTGAAGATTTACAATCTATTAAAAATAAAACAAACAATACATCTTATAAAAGTAAAACTACATGTCATCTAAACCACTAAAATTAAGCACATCCCCAAATTTTAACAACTTATTCTTGACCTAAAAGTAAATTAAGCTAGTGGCACAAATCCAGGCAGTTTAGTTGCACCATGTATTGGGTGGTTCAACAGGCTGTTAAGATGAACTAAGTTGATGTTTTCAACAGGCTGTTAAGATGAACTGAGTTGATGCTTTCAAAGTGAAAGGTGCCTGGATAGTATTTAACATTGTAATTGTGAACAAGAGCAGAAGAGACAAGGCAACAAGTGAATCTGGAGCCACTATGCTCCTTTGGAAGCTGTTTCTGGATCTATGAGGCCTCTTGGAGGAATGTGCAGAGGACATGATGTCTGAACCTGGGAGGTACTAAGAGGTTTTGCCCATCAGTGGTGTAGCTAACAGCAATAATTTGTCTGCAACACTTCAGTATCAATGATTACTATGGGACACCAACCTTTTGAGTAGAGCTGTTGAGAATCAGGATTATCATCCTGCTACAAGTCCTAAGTATCTCAGTGGACTTTTCCTGCAAACTGGAGCTGAGAGTCAGTGTTTCAAAGTTCTAGAAAATTCTACCTTAAAGATGTTAAACCATTTCATTTTGATAACATTTGAGTCATCTCAGTTCTCTAACATCAAAACATTATCATAGAACATATCAAACAGAGTATTAAGATATATCATTGCAACAAAATGGGTACAGTAAATTGACATTCTTTACTTTGTTAAAATGATGCTTCTGTATTGTCAAAAAGAAGGTAGAAAAAGTGAATCCTTTGTTAAGTAGACACTTTCCTGCAAACTCTTTCATTTTTGACAAAACTTCATTCTCAGAAAGGAAGATTCTTTTGTCAGAAATGTTCTCAACCATCACATGTTCTGAAGCACACAAGGACTAAACAAGGAACATGGCCTCCTCATATCTAAATGTTCAAGTGAATCTAAATTCCCACATTCCTCCCTGGTTCGCTTAAGTGAATTTGCACAGCTGCTATTTACATTGACTGTAGGAGACCTGCTTCCCATTATTCCAGAGAAAGAATGCAAATGCCTGCTCCAGAAATCCTGCTTCAATAGGTCTTGATAATATCTTTCCAGGAAGGAACTTATCTTAAAGTAATGGCTTTTTAAACTTATGACCTATTCTATGCATTTATTACCTTGTTTTAGTAACATGTATACAAGTCACTAACTAATGCCTCCAAACCTGCAAATGCAACTCATCACCCACATACAGTCTATGCATTGCCCAATGCCCATGTAGATTGCCCAGGAGCATATGTGGTATTCCTGGATCCAGTGGCATTCCTTAAGCAACCCAAATGTTCTTCTGGCTGGCTCCTAAGCCAAAATACCTTGAAGGGACTAGTGGCTCTTAGTTAGACACTGAAAGAAATGACAAGAAGTCTTAGAAGGCTTTACCAATTTGTGGCTCCACATTGTGCAACTCTGATGTCTAGGGGCTCAAAGCATAGCACAAGGCAGGCAGAAGGAACTCATAAGGAAACCTGGCCCTGGTACAGGCAAATACATGGGGCTCAACTCTTCTGAAGTCTCTGGTGCCAGTTCTAGAGGGACAACATGCAAAACCCCAGCCCTGAGCAGGGAATGATGTGGGTTTGCTCTGTCCCTGTCAAAGAGCTGTGTGGGCTTTTTCTCCTGCAAATACTTCTGCAGTCTCTAAAAAAAGAACTTAGCCTCTGTGCTCCTGACATTTGAGTTTTATAAGGAGTATTTCTGAACTGTGGGGAGGAGATCCAGCTGGATGGGAAGTGAGAATCCAAGTGTGTTCCTATCAAAAGTCTGTAGCCAAGCTCTGAGAATTATGTTCTTTTCTGTTTTTTTGCCCTCACCTAAATAAACTTACCAACAGGGCTAAAGAAAAGAATTCTAGTAAACGTCATGAAAACTTAATGATTTGAGACAGGCTGTTTTATTAGGCCTGAGTGATTTATCAGTTCCACCTAATTGGTAGATATCAGTAAAGCTTTGAGATGCTCTGATAAGAACCCAGAAATCCAGATGTGTTTAGCTTTCCATACATAAACAACAACACACTCTTTCAGTTTAGACAATTTGTATCTGAGCCAGGAAAACAGCCTCCAGAAAAACAAGAAATAAACACTGTAGTCTCCCAAGTGTTTAGAGATGCAACACACAGGTCTTGGCTATACAGAGCCTGACGTAAAGTCACTCTGCAGCCCCTTTGTGTTGCCTGTTCATGTAAATACTCTACTGAATTGCTGCATTATCGCAGTCTTTCCTCCCACATTTAATCCCACCAGAGACAGTATCCCAGCAAAGGTGCTGATGTGGACACTTGAGTGGGAGGGCATTGAGGAAGTGTAACCAGGTACCCAGTATGTTTTTATCTTGTGGTGTTTCTCTATTTTTGCAGTGGTCTAGAGGACCATCAAGTCAGTCTTATGATTTACTACCATAAGAAGTGTTCTTCAGTGATGCCTGGCTGGATTCACCTTTCTATCTCAACACTTTTCAGACAGTTGATGTAAACAAGCTAAAAAATATGAAAATTAGGCTAGGAACCTCCTGAGAACATGTATATAGGCTATACTGTCAGAATTGTTTTAGAGGAGCATCTATTCCATGACACTTCAGCCCTTCTGCTTCCAGAGTCAGCCAGGAAGAAAAAACTGTGTCTTGGATTGGGTCACTTTCTGTTTGTGATCAGGATCAGCCAGATATTTCTTTACCACAGCACAAGATTAATAACCCTCTCCATTTTCCCAGCCCTTCCTGGTCAAATAACATGTCAGATTCTCAGCTACAGACGTATGCATAAAGCATAAATTAAATCCTAAGCCTTCACGCATTCTGTAGAGGAAATGTGGAGAGGGGGATGAAACCACCCTGCAATACCTGCTTACAGCAAGCATTTGCCACTTGCAGTGACTGCCTGGCAGAGCACAAAAGGTGCTGGCACACACTTTGGCTTTGGAGGAAAGAGGTCCTACATGGATGGCAGGATAAAGGTTGAAGGGTGTGCACGAGGCTATTGAAAACAAACATTGTCAACTTTAGGAGAGACTTCCTCCTTGCTTTGTTACAAAGCCTGGTTTTGGTCCCATCATCTTGTCCAGCAACAAGGTACCAACAGCTTCTTTCAGCAGATCTTGCTGTCACACCCTGTTAAATTACCCCCAAAGTCATAGAAAAAGTCCTTAAAACTTACTGACAGTCCAAGATGGTAACATAACTGTATGCATCAGCAGTTAGGATTATTACAGTAAAAGGTTACAGAAGGGATTCAGGTTAATGGAGGTAGTCTGTGATTATCTGATGTAGCAGACTGCTCTGACAGTGACTCATTCCTTCTGCCACAAGATATTGTGGGTTGCAGCTGCAAATAGTGAGCAGGATGGAGCCAGCTCCCAAGCTAAGACTGTCTCTGTTTTTCAGAGAAACCCCTATAAGAGAGGGTCCCAAGGCATTGCCGGTGTGTGAAAGACCAGCAGAGCTTTACCAAGGGGAGTGGGTCATAGTGGTGTCCTATAGTCACTCCTTCATGGGTGTTACTATAGCTGCCAGTTGAAGGACTCAACAAGAAAAGCAGAAATAAAAAGGGAAAATTAGGAGGTAGAAGACAAAAAAGAGGAAACTTGTCATAAAGCAAAGGCAGAGGGTTCCTCTGATTAGCTAATGAAGTGCTTCAAAAGCAGTGACTGAAAAATGAGGTTTGATGGTTGCCTGGCATGTCAGATGATGCAAGCAGCTGGCCAGCTCTTGTCTCGCCTCTCCCACCCAGCCACCCTCAGAGCTGGCAGTGGTAAGCACCATCTTAATAAACACAAAACAGCAGCTTTTTGCCAGAGATGGATTAACTATTTCCTCACTGCTCACAAAGTCCTGCACTTCCACTTGCTCTCCCCACAGCCCTGGGGCCAGAATTAAAACAAGGTATTGATTTGGGCCAACAGCCCCATGGAAGCATCATTGAAACGGGCCATGATGAACAGTGATTACCAGCAGGGACTCCAGGAGAGAGCAAAACACGGGTACTGTCATAGCCTGAAGGTGAAGGAAGAAGAAGGAGAAAACATCCCCACGTGGCAGTCCCATACCACCCACGTCCCATTGTGAAGAACCTGACTCTCATTCAGAGTGGTGCTGGATGCCCAAGCTAGCCCAATGCACCAAAAGCAGCCGTAGCCAGGGACACACACTTCTAATACATATATAAATATAAATAATGTATAATTCCTGTTCACATGCTTTTTTGACAGCCAGCTGTTCCCTTTGTTTGCTATTATCCTCACTTGGAGATTAATGTCACTGTCTGGGACAGCTTATTAGCAATTTTTATTACGAAGCATATACATTTGGCTGGTGGGAGGCAAAAGCTAAGCCTTTCAGTAGATAAAATGCTAGGGCAGCTCGTGTGGAAAGACAGAGAACAGATATCTGCAGGGTCTTTACCCTGGCTCTGAAAGCCAATAATGGTAGGAGGTCAGAGATCACCAGCTTAATTGTCCGAAGAATTAATGGTGACGAACGTCTGTTTCCCCTCTTGTTAAAACTGACACCAGATATTTCAGAGAAAGCAGAAGGGCACTTGGCCACAAAGGAATGTTTTCATGGCTGAAGCTGAGATTGTTGCCAGTCCCAGCTTGTCAGAGCAGTGTGGGTCAAACGAAGTCATTTGTAGGGAACTGCTGCTGACTCCAGCACAAACCAGAACCTTCTGGGCCCAGTTGAGCAGTCACAGATTATCCTGCTTGCTTTGGAAAGAAAGATTGTTCACTGCTATCTAAAAAAAACCATCAGATGCAGACCTTTGAATATAACAAGTATTAAAAAATAAATAAAAAAATTGGAGAGTGTGAGCTGCACCAGAAAAACCAGTCTGAGCTTGTTTCTTCCTGTTTTGAAGGAAAATTGAGAGCAACAGAAAAAAAATTAAAATAAATACCAAAAACATATGATAAAAAGGAAAAGTTTTCTGTATATTTTCCCTATCCAGAAAAAGTTCCTCTTTCATTGTCCTGTAGAGCCTTGGTTCAGCAATGCATCTTTGAGTGGAAAGTGCCATCATGGGAGGAGTAATGAAACTGGGATTTCCCAGTATTTACTTGGGGACCATTTTTATACAGTTAGTGACATTTTGTGAAGCTGGCTAACACTTTTCTATTGAAACAACTTCCTCTGCAGCTAAGAATGAGGTCTGCTTACTTATTTTCTTCTTGTTGCTCAATCTCATTTCAATTCAGATTTTCATGTAGAGTGGAAGGAACAAGGATGAAAGCTGCTCTTTGTTTTAAGGTGGTTATGTTCGTTTGGAGCTGTTGTGAAACAGACTGAAGGGCTGTTCATTTGAATATACCTGAACCCCTCTGGTGTTTAAGCTACATAAACAAAGAACAAGCTCTTTCTGAATTTTAAAAAATACAGTATCAACCTACCAGTTTCTCAGATCTGTAAGGTGACTTCTTGCACTGTAAGTCACTCCCCTCATTATGGTATGGGCCAATACTTTTAATTAATAGCGGTAATATGCAACTCTGCCAACAAGGATGTGTAACATTGAATTAGGTGACTAGATATTCTTTCAGCATTGTATTTCCATAGAGGTCACATCAGCCAGGGAAGAGACACACTGGTTTTCAAGTAAATCTACTTGTTCAGTCTCCAACTGAGATAATTTTAATGGTGCCTTTAGCATTGCTGTCTTTAAGTGTCTGCCAGCATGCCCCTAACAAACCACTGGGTTCATGTTTTTCTAGCCAAGATAGAAAAGACTCATTATCAGATCAGAGTCAATTCTAGCTCTAAGGCCAGTGTACTTTTATCCTGCGTGAATCCAGCTTGCTGAGCTTCAATTAACAGCAGAGAAGTTAGTGACAAGCCATCATTGAACAGTATATTTGCTTGCTTCTTGCTTCTGCAGCTCATCAATACCCAAGACAGGAAGGTTGCTGGACCTACAGAGCTAAACAGTCTCTGAAAACTTAACATGGTCCTAAAGGTGGTCCTGCCAGCTGAGCAAAATTAATAGAGGGGCTTTTGCAGAAAAAAAACTATAAGCTGCTACTTCAGAAAGGGCAGTGGTCAGGGTGTAGTCCATGCCAGCTGTGATAATGCTCATAGCACCAG
Source organism: Galbula dea (assembly GCA_013399015.1). Classification (NCBI taxonomy): domain Eukaryota; kingdom Metazoa; phylum Chordata; class Aves; order Piciformes; family Galbulidae; genus Galbula; species Galbula dea. The sequence goes on from VWZX01002796.1 coordinate 1,148,480, forward strand.
GCAGCACTGCAATGCTAGGAGCACCACCAGGTGCAAAGTCAGTCACACAGAGCATGATTCTGATAAATGAGGTTATATATACTGCTTGTCTGGCACTCTGGTGCTGAACAAACCTACAGGGAAGACACAATCTCTGCTGCCAGAAACACTGTCTGTTCAAGTGCTTTACAAAATCTATATTTTGGGTTGTTATTATAATTCCTTTCAGGATTTCAGGGCAGAAAATGGGAAATCCAGCTATTTCTTTAGACAGTATTCTGATTTTTAAGCTCATGAGAGCAAAACCCTAAGCAATCACACAGAAAATCCAAGCCTCCTTATCTCATTCAGCTCCCCCAGTGACGCAGCATGCTCTGCACTGTGCAAAGCAACACAGCAGCAAACACTGATCTTCGTGTCTAAGCATCTAAGCCCAAGTGGCACATGTGCTATTTTAGCACCTCTTGGGACCACTCTGGCAGATAATGTAATTAATATTATCTTGGTGACGGCTATTTACCACATCCCACTGGGAAAATGCAATCTGTGCTCATGGAACTTGAACCCAATTAATACTCACTTCCTAACAGTTTCAGGTGTCTCCTAATTTAAAGCTACATTTACAGACAAAACAGGTCAGTAACTCTTCTCAGTGAGCCAAACAGTATCTTAATCACTTGTATTTAATAGGAAACAAATGACTAGGCACTGATAAAGTTTGCCATTATGCTTTTGAGGAAAAGAAAAGTGACTACAGAACAATCTGATAACAACAGAATTTGCTTCCTGTGTAACTCAATATTTATAAACCTTCTCAGTAAGGGGGCAAAGGAAACAATTTCAGCTGGCTGAAATTACAGTTCCAGATTACATTTTAAAATTACAACCAAAACAGGACCCCAGCTGAAAACAGTGCTTCTGGGAATGACAGGCAGAAACAACACGAGGCAGGAAGGCTCAGGTTCAGGCTACCCTTTGCCAAAGGCACAGGCTCTCCTGCCACCAGCAGATGTGCACCACACCTTGCACGTCATGGACCCACGCTTGGCCTCTCCCACAGCAGTGAGGGACATGGCCTGCCAGGGGTAGAAGGTGGCAGCAGGATTGCCCTGGTTGTGTTTTCCACCTTGAATAGAACGACTGGATTTCATAGCCTCTCTCTGCCCCCAGTAAACAAGTAGATTGTATACATGAAGACATGGGATTTTCAAGCTAAAGGCTAGACTCTCAGCCTTACCAAAGTAGGAATTTCAGTTATTTTCCATGCTTTTGTATATTTAATCCTCTTGAAAGGCAGGCAATGATTGCCCTACAGTCTGACTAGTGTCTCAAGGGCAGAACTAGTTCTTAATAGTGTCAAGTCCAGCTATGTCAAGCACCTACTGCTCCAGCTGATTTCACCAGGAGCCAGACATGCCAGCAAGCCTTTAAATAAGCTCCTTTAGAGAGAGAGAGAGAGATAAGGATCCTGTCTGAGGAGTCAAAATTATAAGTGCAGATCAGTCCTGGATTAAGTGCTGGTTTCTAAGGTTTCCTGGAATGGAAGTTTTTGAAGGAAGAATAACGTGGGAGATGTGGAAGAGTGCTTACAATGATAGTAAAAATAAACATAAATTATTTGTATTTTATGCCTAAAAAGGCAGTGTTCTTGATTATTAAAAAAAAGAAATGTTTATCTCCCAGAACTAGAGAAGCAAAATCAGGGAAAAATAGTAGAAGGTGTATCTACTTTGTTGCACATTTTCCACCTTAGCAAACGTGAAAAAGACTTTTGCACTTTGCTGTCTTGGCTTCAGCTATCAAGTAAAACATCTCTGAGGTGCTTTTAAAGTATATTAATACAAATAATAAACCCAACACATCCCTTGGCTTTTCAGCAGTGCCCTCAACTTAAGGACCCAAAAGTATTTTGCAAATAAAAATAGCAAAAGCTTTTCCAGATGAAAGACAAATTTTGCCCTCACATAAACTAGCACGACTTTTACAGTCCTGTTGAGACACTCCACATGTACAAATGGGAAAAGAAATTATCATAGGCAGTTTAAAGGCACTGCTTTAACTAGGAAAGAAAAAAACCAAACAGGTTCATTCTTCTTGAAAAGTTTTCCAACTGATATTGTCAGAGGACCTAAGATAACTAGGACTGCTAGACACTGAGCTAAAAGCATTCTTTGTTTTCTATTTAGTCTGTTTTAAGCAGTCCAGCTTTGTAAAGAAAAAGCACAGGGTGTTGCTGTATGTGATGTGCTGTGGACCCCTCCACCACCTCCAAACTGTTGGTCACTTGACAAGGGGGTTGCACACCACCTTTCTAATGCTGGGAGGAGATCAAGCAGCTGGAGAGAGCAAAAAGACCTGCTGAAAAAAGAGGCTGAGACTCACCCTTACCCAGACACCAGAGAATCCAGTGGCGCCGATGTTTCACTACTTCCACTACTCACAGGACAACATGTTTAACATTTGCTTTTTTGCAATGCCTGGAGGCCAAAAAACTCAGGACTTTGTACAAGGCAACGCATGAACACAGATCCCATCCCCAAAGGCTTCCCAGCTCACAATACAGCAGCCAAAAGCACTCCCGTGACATCCTGAGCACGTTGCTGTCACTGGGGACACTGCTTTTGCTTTCAGGACTGGGATTTCATCTCCCATGGCTCCAGAGGGTCACAATTTTCCCACTCATCATCAACACAACTGCTTTCTGAGGAAGACTCATTTTTCAAAATGAGGTGGGTTTACCAAGAAACCATAAAAAAGTTGGGAGGAAAACTCAAGGATTGTAAAAGCACTGCTGCCCAGAGCTGATTACATTTCAAATAGATTTAACAAACACTCAAAGCTGGAAAGAACATTGAAGAGTAAGGGCAAATCAGACCACTTATTTTCCTTAACATTCACCCTGCCATCTCTTGTCTTTCTGTCCTCCACAGTTCTGTTCATCTCTAGCGTATCTCTACCATCAACTATTTATTTCTATTTTCCAAGTCTGTCTTCTTTTCACCTCAAAACTCTTATCAACATCCACCAGCCTTTGATGCCTTCTGTCTCTGACCTATTGCAAGTTCAACTGCTACCTGTCCACATTCTTCCAACTCTTGAAAACAACCCTAGGAATAACTGGTTGGCACCTGTTGCTTTTCTCTTCCCTCATTTCAGGGAAATGCCTCTAGAAGTGGACTGCAAAGTCCTGTTCTCTCTCACTTGTTCTTTCTGTGGTCCATGAACCATAAATTACCCTCTGCATACCTGGACACCTTCAGCAAGCAGGAAACCCTCAGTACCAGCACCACCAGCCTAATCATCTGCCTGGTGTCTAGGACATGTAGGCCTGCCATAAGAATGAGAAGATATCTCATGTTTTCTATATATAGTGTTCAACAACTAGGATATATAAGTATGGGGGTTTGGAAACAGTTCCTGCCCCAAGCTGTGCATAAGCCCTACACCTAGTGTAGGCAAAAACTGTGCCCCAAAATGTCCAAATAATAAATAGCATGGACAACTGTGTGCCAGCACTCTTCTGCCACAGCTATATTTGGTCCACTAGGATGATGTCCTCTGTGATATACAGAAGAAATCTTTTGTTGGTTGACTTGATCATGGCCAAAGTTTCAGCATAAGCTGCCACCAGGACTTGGCTTTGGCCAGAACTTCCAGCTCCCTCTGATGAACCCAGCCATATCTGGATGTCTTTCACTCAATTCTGACACAGGCATGCATCCAACTCTGAAGAATAAAATATAAGGGATACAGCCTGGCATTTGAAACCATTGGCCTCAGGCCTGTTCATCCTCCTCAAGAGCTAACAAATTAAGACAACTGAATAGAAGGAATTCATGGCAATTTGCTCACACATAAAAAGAATACGACTTCAGCCTTGTCCCAAAATCCATGAGGTACAACAACAGATGTCTTTCATCTATATGACCTTTTCCACTAAGACAAAAGGGAGACAGGATATTAAATCACAGTTTAAGATTTTTATGACTCTTGGCAAGGATTTATTTATTATGGGTTTGTTTGTTTTGGGACTTTGTTTTTAGGCAAAGGAGTGACATTTTTTGCACTTTTCATGGAACTTCATCTGAAATACCATAAAAATGTCCAAGACAAATTTTCTTTTGTGTGATTTGCACATTTTCAAAGTCACAAGTTGACTCCCCTTCCAACACAGTGTGTTTAAACCAGGACATCCACGTGACATGAAGACAGCAAATAGTTTTTTCACAAAGTCATAGAAAACCTTGACGGCACGTGCAGTTACATTAGGGGGACAGCAAATCCTTTAACTGGCAGATCTAGATCAGGAAACATGCTTAAAGGCTGTGGCATGTCCAATGCAAATCCCTCATGGACTACAGTGGAGAACACACAATGACAGCAGGACATAGTACAAGGAATGTGGGAGAAAGCACAGATTAACTGCATTCATCTCCTTAATTTGCTTATACCACTCACTAGAGAAGAGCTCTCACTAGCATGCTCAGGTTACCTTGCAGATGACTAAGCAGATGGGAGAATAGGGATGCAACTAGGAAAGATAATCCAGAGGAAAGGACATTAACCTCAGACCCAGGGAGGATTAGTTTTCAGTCCTTCTTCTAGCACAGATTTCTCATGTGATCTTAGGCAAAGAGTTAGGCTATGTAAATATCTCATGAAACTAAGGGCTCTGGCTCATGATCACAGATGGACTCAGGTGAGCTGGCTGAAGCAGATACAGGTCTGTTCACCCAGTCCCTCTGCAAGGGGCTATTTCCCTTGGAGATCATAAGATTTAATGGGTTTTGCTCCTAATTCACAGCTGTTAAAACTCACATTGTCACACCAGGCCATAAACCATGACTTCAGGTACACATCCTAGCCAAAGACACCTACAGCCTCAAGTCAGAGCCCTTCATCTTGCCCTCAATCAGTTCCTAGCATGTAACATGAACCAAGAGTATTTCCTAAGTCTCCCTTTGATGTTGCAGGTGTAAATACATTAGAGACTGAGAAACTCTAACACTAGATGGAATTCTGGAAATTCAGGGCAACACTTTTTCCTCAGAAAATGCCAATCAGCCATAAGTAAATGTTTCACAGATGTGTTAATTCTGACAATATTTTAAAAGAAGAACATTTTAAAGGTTATCCCTTTAAAAACACTGGATTATATCATATGGAATAAAATGAATTGTTTTAATCATTTAATCATTTAATCATTTATTACCAAATGAAACATATAGGCTGAGTTCAAACATATTTTCTCAGATTTTTCACAGAAAGCTAGAAATGCTTGCATTCCCTTTGTCTTAGAACAGAAATATGTTTTCTTGACATTTGGGAATTAAAACAAACAAACAAGTTAAACCCCCAAACAGGACAACAGCAAAACTTTTGGCCTTCAAAAGCTCCCTAGGGCCCTCAGCTCTTGCAATCGCGAGGGCAGGTGAGGACAGGCTGGAACTCCGCGTGTTCTTTCTGAGTGACTAAAACATGACATGGGCCAAATGCAACCACATGATACTTCCAAAATGAGAACACATATGGCTGAGCATTTCTGAAAAGTCAAAATCTGCTCGTGCTGAAATCAATGGGCGTTTTACTCTTGACTTCTAGGGAAGCAGGGTTAAGTCAACACTGGCTAAGATGGGAAAATCCCAATCAGAGAGCAAGCCCAGCATTCCCCCTAAAGATTATTCATAAAGTGTGTGCGGACGTCATGAGAAAACAGAAGGTGCTACAGAGCTGTTATTTTTAAGCTGAGGGTGAGAAAATAGGCAGTGAAGCGTGGAGCATAACTTCTTATGTTGCTTGGTCACCATTCTTGTTAAGGAGCACAGGGAAATCAAAGAGAAGAAAAAGAGAGTTATCTCTGTTTCTTTAGTACAGAATAGACTTCTTTTCTTAATTCTGTGTGAATTTGTACAGGGTGTTTGTTTTTTAAATACTGCTGAATTTCTTTCATTTCCTTCTGAACACCGTTTTTCTAAGACCCACTCAATTTTCAGAACCTCCAAACCCACCCAAGAATATTTCTTTAAACCTCCTAGAAGACATCAGAAAATACGTTCTCCAGGTCCCATCTCGTACAGAATTTAAATCAGGTCCTAGCTGTCCCCAGTGCTTTTGCAAAATTGGATACTGTGTCTGCCTTCTTTTGCAAAGAGCAATCAATTTGGAACAGGCAAGGCAAGAGAGTGAAGTGGATCAGAGAGAGCATCTGTGCAGAAAGACAGAGACCAGTTCTAATCATCATCATCACAGGACTGTAATCCTCAAATCTAGGCACGAACAATTATCAGTGGAAGAGTTTAATTTATTCCTTGTAGTGAGACACAAGATGGATATCCTATTGGGCACCAGTTAGATTATTATACCTATTTTAGAAGGCTTAGCAAGACCACTTAATCATGTATGAAACCGTCCTAACAACAGGCAGTCTGAGCCATCAGATGAGTTTAATAAAGGGCTGTACTAAAGTTAGCAATATGCTTTCATTATGCATGGGGTCAAAAATGCTGGCATGTGAATGAAAGTATAGCAGCAGGTTGGACTTTTGATACTAAAACCTTCATATGCTTCAAATGCCTCAACCAACATATATACTCTCATGCATGCAAACTTTTAGACTGTCACTTAATTGACAATGGAAAAGAAAACAGAAACAATAGTAGGATTTCAACATAAAGACCTTGGATTAATATTTTATCTAACTGATGGCATTCAGGTGTAGTCCTGTCTCAATTATTCTTAATAATTCCCACAACTAACCTGGAAATTAACAAAGAGAAAACCCCAGAAACTTCCACCTGTATGTCACACCTGGAACTACAGCTACCATTTCAATAACTGCACTAGCAGTTTACAGTTTGTAAGCAACAAAGCCTGATCCAATAGCTGGGACCTTCATCTGCTGTCTGCTCTGGGTGATGTTCTCCAAGCACCACCTCTTCATTCCCTGTTGCTGCTTTTCCCATCCCATTGCTTACCACCCTCAGCTGCCTGGTTTGGGAGGCGAGCTGGACCAAACAGCCACTCAGTGTGGCTCAGCCAAGGTGTAAAATACATCAGAAAGGAATTTGGTTTTACTTAGCCCAGCAGTCCCAAGTAACTGCGACACCAGTGAGTAGGGCTTGTGGAGAACACACATCATTACAGCTTCACCCTTGGGCATTCACCAAAGGAGAGATTTGCTTTTCTAATTGGCTCAATATTTTGAGAAGGTAAATGGTGAATAACAGCCTCTGCAGCAACATGAGACAGGATGAAAGCAATACAAACTACCCATTTACACTCTAGGCTTCATAGCGTGAGCCACACGCTGATTGACTTCCAACCCCAGGAGGAAACTCTCCTGCAGAAGACATCCTCCCTCACAGCACCACAGGGAGTGCCCAAGGACACTTCTGGCTTTGGTCACCTCATTTGGCTTTCGGCTTTGGAGAACTATTGTATATTTCTGTACAACTACAAACCTCATTTGCAGAGTGATAAGTTTCCCACAGAGTTAGGAAACTCACTTCCTTTATCACAAAAAAAAGAAACAAACAGTTCTTTGAGGGAAATGGCATTATTTCATTTACATGAGCTTGATGCTATTCCAAAGTTTATGCTAGGTAAAATGTTAATCTCTGCTAGGCACTTCCTCAACAAAAGCAGCTTTATAAACAGAATTTGATAATAGCAACAAATCTAACATTTCCTTCAGAGAATCTTGGATCTATATACTTGGCCCTCTCAAATACAAGGCAAAAAAAATCTAAATGGGAACACCAATCATTAGGCTAAATACAATGGGTCACACTTAACCTCTGGTAATTTAGCCATGCAGAGCACCTTTTCCTCATAAAAGCTGCAGTAAATGTAATGCAATCTATAAATATCAGTGAGGCCACCGATGGCTGAGCTGTGGGGTCTGACCTTTGGTTTCTGATTTAAATGTCCTGGGTTATGAGCACAGCATGCTGCTGCCATTGACTGCTGTTCGGGTTCAGCACTGACAGATGTCCCTTTCCAGATCCGTAAGAAGGGGATGAATGAAAAGCCTCCACACCATTCACAGCTGCCAAACAGCACATTTCTAAATGCAACTGTGAGTCTCATCCTTCCACAGCCTGCTGATAACAGCTCCAAATAGCTCTCCTGCAAGCAGTCTACCTTTTTATTTTTCTATGCATGGCATTGTTTCAAGCCTTTTCGCTTTTGTGCAAAAGAGTAGAGCGCTCTCTCCTCAACGCCAGGGACATAATTCTGTTTGCAGGGTGGAATGTGACCTCAGTCTTCTGCTCCCCCCGAAAGAGTGTATCTTCCATTGACGTCAAGGGCTCTGCACACGGAGGGAGGGAGATAAGCTTATTGGAGGCAAGATCTGCTCTGTGAATGAGAATGGAGAATTTTGCTGTAGGAATTTACAAGCTTCTCACAGTCTCCTCTCTTGATTAAAGCTGGTGGGATTGTTACACAAATTTAGCTGCTGTGTCCTGGCTCTGCTGCTAGCCCATCCTGATGGCTTGGGGAAGAGAAAAACCACCATTATCTGAAAAAAGCAGGTCAGATGTAAAAAGGGTTGTATTGGAAGGGAGTCGCTGGCAGCTGTCTGTATGGCATGTCACACCTGTAATCTCCACGGATCTCTTAGAAAAAATCTGCATCCTGCTGGTGCTGCAGATTTTAAGCAATATGAACCTATGGGTTAAATTAGGGGGGGTTGCACCCAGTCTTATCCATTGCTTTTCAGAGAGAAAAAATGGAGATATCTATGGGGCTCAGTGTAGTACTGCAGACAAGCTACTCGTGAGCTGGTAACCTAAACCGGTAGCACAGCACGGGGTGGGGCAGGCACAATGTAAGGGTTCCCCTGGAGCAGAGCTGCACCAGCTAAGAGCCCTCGCTAATTAGCCGGGGCACAATGCCACCCTGATGTCGTACTGCTGTTTACATGTCTGCAGAAAACCTGCTGCAGGTCAGGGCTCTCTGTATGATGCTCTGATCCATGTTCAGGCATGTCCAGAGTCAGCAAAAGGAGAACAGCTTTGCCTGCCAGTGAGTCTCCCTCTGCAGCAGAGCTTCTCAGCCTCACTTTGTCTGTTTCAAATTCCTCTGGGACCCAAAAACTGAGAGGCAACATTGAGGTTCCCAGTTCAGACATACCCCAGCACACTCGGAAACGCCCCCAGAGAACAGAGCAGACTGCACCAACATCAATCTTCAGAGAAAAGCTGCTTACTACAAATACCATTACAGCAACAACAGACCAACAGCATGATCTGATTACACTAGGGTGTACATTTAACCAGGATTAGCTACAGCTAAGTGCGTGTGTGTAAGGTTCCCCATATTCTCAGGCATAATGCTGTTTCACACTTACTTTCACACTGCTTTACAGCATATAGGTCAGGTATGTTTTATCTTTTCCATGTACTCTACAGGCATTGTAGGTGTAAAGTAACAACAGCAGCACATCACCAGCGAGATTTGGTCGCAGAAGAAAAGATAGGTTTGAAAAGATGCAGGTATAGTAGCCAAATGCCAGTTTTCAGTAGCAAAATCTGGAGGGAAGGGAATGCTGTTAGTATGCCAGCCAGCTCTTTTCTTGGCTGGTCTGCTATAGATGGTGGCACATTGTACTAGAAACTTCTGTACATGAGGCCTAGGTAGGAGCCCCGAAGAAAATGATGTCCATCTGTGTAGATGGTGCATCACACTACAGACATCAAGAAATATCCCTGACTGTACACTTAAAGTTTGAGAGAGGAGACACAGACATTCCTTCATTGTCTCTGCTTGAAACTTCAGAAACAGCATGCGAAACTGCCTACTGAAAGGTTTAATATGAAGCTGGGGAAGACACAAATGATAGATCATATTCTGAAGGACAAGATCTCATTTTCTTTTTCTTACTCTTCTACACAAAACCACAAACTCTACAAATTGTGATAGCACCAAGGTTTTTCAAAATTTTCCTACAAAAATATGCCTCCCTGCCAAAAAGCTGCAGCAGTGAGTTCCCCACATTGACTGCTCTTATGTATTAACTTTTTTTGACCATTAAGTATCACTTTGTTCTTTTCAGCACACTGGTATATTGATTTTATGCAGTATTTTTTTCTATTTTCTAGTCACCTCTTTTTTTTTAAATAGGGCACATAAGAATTTCCAAAATATTCTGATCAATTAAATTTGGGCATTTCCTCCCCTTCTCCTTTTTTTTCGCTCCCCTTAGGATTTCACATAAATTGCTGGTTGTCTAGATGCCAGAGGAAATCAAGAATTAAAATGCAGAGCCATCCAAAACATCCTCAAGACTGTAGTCTGACACTGTGGTTTTTGTCAGTGAATACACTTTCATCTTATTGGGATGCCCTTGGAAGAAAAAACCCACCAAACAAAAAACCCTACTGCAGTTGGAAGCAAAACCTGTGCCCAATTCATGGAATACATGAATGCAATATAAACCCTCACAGGCCAAGACATTCCACAGACACCGCATGGATTAGCTGTGATAACATCTTTTCCCATAATACTGAACAGTGACAGAAATAAAAGATGAATGTTTTTAACATTTAAAAATCCAGAGCCAGCCCAGCCCCTGAATTAGGGCAGTGTGTGTACCACTGCTCAGGAAGAAGCTGCCCAGAAGCTGGCTTGCCTCATAGTGGAAAAATCTACCTCACATACAGAGATCTTCGGAGGACACAGAGCTTCGCTGCAGCACAGCATCAACTCCTTGACACTTGTTCTTCTTTCACCTCAGCCATTAGAGACCTATTCTTCAGGCACACCTTGGCAGGGCAGCCCTTGGGCTTCTCTAATTTGTTCCTTAGGGTGGGACCAACACAGTGCAGATCCAGGGAGGAGAAGCTCTGAATTCATGTTGTACCCATCTCCACACTTTGCTTCTGCTTTAAAAGCCCCTCAGCCATAGTTGAGATCCTCTTTCCCAAGAAGATGACAGATGCAGACAGTGATAGCTGGAGGGACATGGTGTCAAATGGGTTTCTCATTGATTTCAAGAAATCCTGCAAGTAAGCTTACTCACCAGGTTACACGCTTTTTGTATTCCAATTCTCTTGTCTTTGCATTGCAAGCATCTCTGCTTTTGGCAAAGCAGGACATTCCTCATAGGGCTTTCCCAGCTTCTCCCTCAACATGTTGGTCAGTGCCATGAGATGTGCCTGCTGAAGTGAAGGCCACATTTGAACAGTCACTACACAGAAGATAAAGGTCCAAAGGGCAGAGCTGGCCACCCCACCCTCGTCTAGCAAGGCCATTTTAGCTGGCCATTCCACCAGGGGCTAACAGGTGTTGACCAGGAAAATCCTTTCTTTGAATCACATTCATTCCTCAGGCCTTCAAGACTCATTTTCTTTTGTTGCCATAAATCAAAGACTGAAGTGTAGCACTGTGCAGCCAAGAAATAACCACCTCAGAGAGTGGAAATTCCAACACTTTAGGATGCACCTGTCTACAGAACCAAATATACATGGATTGGGTACTTCCAAACATTCTTTTAATCCACCTTAACCAGGACACCCTAAGAAGTATGACCCTTAAACTACTACCAAGAAGGTGGGACACAGCCATTGGGATGTCCTCTAAAGCACCTCACTGCAGCATGTCTCTGAGTGTGATGGTGAAAAGAGGCAGAAGGAGATAACATATTTGAGGTCGTGACTTCATTGGAAACATAGGGCAAAGCAAAAGTTGGTCTACAAGTTGCTTTCCAGATGGCAGTGCCCCTTTCACATCCTTTGGTCTTGCTCCAGGGTGCAACACCTAAAGGACCAGTGCAGAGAAGTACATCTAAATCCCCTCAGCTCTGATACTTTTCCCTAGTCATACAAGTGAGCTTCTCATAGCATGTTTATGCAAAACTCTGCAGCGTAGCATAATTGCACTCCTGTTAATTTCCTGTTCATCATTTATTAGCATCCTGTGCCCCATAGAGAGCTTTCATATCCTGTAGACAGGATGTTGGTCAGTGAAGTGAGGAAGCTTCCAGGACACCATAATCTAGCCTGGTTGAGACTCTCCTGAATGCCCTGATGCAAACCCAAGGAAAGCTATTTCAAGAAATTATGTGGTCTTATTTGTTATTGAAAGTGGAGATGACACTATGCAACATATTCATCTCTGGTGCCACTCTCACCTCTGCCAAGTGACGGTCAGGGTGGATTCATCCCCAGCCTGTCCTTGTCTCCCATCTGTGTACCACACACAGACCACAGAGAAGCTGAAAGCTCTTTGGGGCTCTGTTCATGTCAAGCGGTGGTGTCCCATCCCCTCCCAGAAACTCTCAGGAGTTTTCCACGCTCCGTTGATCTCGACACACCACACTTGGCCAGGCCAGAGCAGCTCAGATGCAAGGGAGACTTCCCACAGCAAGCTCAAAGAGCTGGGTGAAGAATTTATGACAGCTCCCCCCTGCAGTCCAGACAAACCAAAAAGAAGAAGAAGCGACTTGTACAACCACTGCTGGACAGCAGCAAGTTCAAGCAGACATGTGATAGGTCACAGCCACAAATGACTGAGAAGGAAAGCTGTGTTTGTAGCCCCAGGTGTGAGCTCTTTCCCCAGAAAACAAACTTCATGCTCTTCAGTGGTTTTTTGGCAGCCTGTGCTGAAGCCTGCTGGTGAGAACGGCAAGGTGCCTGGTCAGGAGCTGGCTCTAGGCCTGTCCACAGCCAGGCGTGCCAAGTCAGACATGACTGCTTGTCTCAGACAGCTTCTTGTCCACAGCATGGCACAGCAATGGCCCTTCCTCCACACATATGCATCAAATGTACATCATCCATGGAAAGACATGTCTTCAGACCTCTCAAGCTGGGACAGATTTGGCAATAGGTGGTTTTCAAATGTGGGACTCAAAAAACCAGTAATTCTTTTGGGTTACAGGGGTTGTTTTGAAGGGAAACGCTGCTGGTATACAAAGGATAACAGACAGAGGACTAGATGAGCCAGGGCCACCAGTGATGCCCACACATTATCTTCACCACTTCAGACTGGCAGACCATCGTTTTAATGTTGAGAGCCTCCTGCTATGGTCTCAGTGTAACTTAGAAAGCTCAGGTGCTCATAGAAGTCTTATTCAATGGCCAAAGGTGTTATTTGGAAATAAATGGGAGACATTAGGAAGATGCTACAAAGAGAACACCCTAGACAGACTTCAAGAATAGGATTATCTACTGACATGGAAGTGGTGGTCTAGTGGTTAGGATTCAGCGCTCTCACCACCAGGGCCCACGTTTGATTCCTGGTTAGGGAAGAATCCTGCTGTGGCAGGGGGGTTGGACTAGATGATCTTTCAAGGTCCCTTCCAACCCCTGACATTCTGTGACTCTGTGAAATGGGCTAGATGGTACTTGTGGTGCTCCTGGTGTGTCATTCCTGGCCCCACTCCGGTCTTTCCAGGACCACCACTACCCTTCATGAGCCCACTCAGGCAGTAGAAATGGGAGAGAAGTTTTACTGTTAAACCACTACTTAGGATTTACACAGAATGACTGAAATAGAGAGAAAATTCTCACTCACTGACTGAAAAGCACTAAAAAGCAATAAACTGTGATGTTCCAGTGGTAGGAATTAAGGGTGGACAAAGAGAAAGAACACATCTAAAAGGCAGGGAATAGTGCTGGGGGAAGGAGACAGATCCCCTACAAAGACAGTGGCAGGCAAATTAGAGAAAGAACACAGAGGCGGATGTTAGAAAAATATAATGTTCCTGTGGGTGTATCACTTATCAGCCATTCTTGCACATAAAACACATTTTTTCAACATTTAGAAAAGAAAAAGAATGACTGATCTGTAATTAACAGAAATAAAGGCCTGGCCCAGATCCTAAGCTAGAATAACATTCCTGCAATAGTGAATTTTATGGAAATATTGGCATTAGACAGGGCAGGGCTGCTGCAGGAAGAGGACAAATCCAGAATAATTGGACCAGTCTGCCCACTAAGAGCCACCCAGCTGGGGACCCCATTTAATAAGCCATTTAAATCCTATTTAACAAGCCATTTAACAACAATGTGACCCCACTGAAGGGAAATCCTGGGGGAATCATTTTGCATATTTGATGAGGGCACCTTTTAGATATCCTGCTGCCAATGTTTCCCTCTATGGCCTCCTTCCTGGGGTTCACTAAGGATAGAAATCCCACGGCATAACCACAGAGGCAGTTTAGAATTTAAATGGGAATTGCTTTGACAGTCTCTCTAGTCCTCCTCTCTCGCTGGCACAAATCCACACTCCATGGAAAGAAGATGCCTAACTTTGTAGTTCCTCTCAGCAGCCTGCAGCCTCATAGGCCTATTTGTTTCAGTGGTCATCAGCTTATGTCAAGCTACGAAAAGACTTTTTCCTACCATTAATCTGCCCCAAAATCACAGAATCATAGAGTCATTTAGATTGGAAAAGACCTTTAAGATCATTGAGTCTAACCATTAACCTAGCACTGCCAAGTCCACCAGTAAAACCATGTCCCTCAGCACCACATCTACGCGTCTTTTAAATCCCTCCAGGGATGGTAACTCAACCACCTCCCTGGAATTCACCGATTCTAAATGACAGATTGTGACTCTAAGCACTCACACCATTGTCAGAGCAGAACCCTGTCTACAGCACATCTTTTATTACCATGCCAACTTTACCTCTGCTACATGGTCTTCTACCTCCTCCTCCTGTCTCAGCCTCCTGTTTTCATCCCCAACCTGTGCCAGCAGCTGGAAAGCCAGGAATGAAGGCAAAACTACCACCCCCTTAAGTGGGTTGATTCTTCAAAGCAACTAGAACAACAAAGGGCAGCAATTTATCAGGAAAATATCAGCTGTCAAGAAAAGCAAATGCAAATCATTTCTCTGCTGACTGTTCTTTCCACGACTGCTGTGCAATTGTCTTGTTGATTCCCACAGCTGGATGCTGTAGCTTTCTCCTTGGCATATGTAATTGAAAGTGATGCTAGAACAACTTGAGTAAATTGAAATTGATTTCATCAGCTATGTATGTGTGTGTCAATGACACATGTGTCTTTTTTTTCCTTCCCTCCCATTGTCCACTTGCATGTTCTCCAACCCAGGAGCTGTTGACATTTTGTTTGATGGCACATTTTCCCACTGGGGAATGATGCTTTCATTAAACCCAAGTGTTCCATGAGAAGGTACACAATTTGTCAACATTTTCACTAAAAATGATCAAAACAATTCAGACTTGACTGGTCTGGAATATTGCAGTCTGATAAGGTCAAAATATATCAGTTTAGCTTAATCATTTAGATTTCTATGTTATTATGAAGTCATATAACTGAAGACCAGCTGATACAAGTGGAAAATGCCATAAAATATCTAAATATCTCAGTCTCATCAAAATATTTCACTGAAATACTAACCAATAACAAAATGCAAGGAGGGAGAAACCTTTTCTAAAAAGAAATTGCACAGTTTGATCCATGGAAAATTTCACAGCTTTCAGTATTTGTTCTAACTGGAATCTCATTTGCTCCAATGCTTCCCATGGAATAAGATTCCATGTCCCAGTCAGATCACAGCAGCCTGCAGTCCTGAGCATGGGATTACTAGACAGGGACATTTGCAGAATAGATTGCTGAAGACACTTCCCTCTCATTACCCTCACACATAGACACAATTCTTCATTGCTTCAAGGCAAAAGAATGGATGGACTTTATCAGTGGTTTTGGGCTTTACTGCAACCAACTTTCCTGTTGCCTCCATCTTATCCTTTCTTTCACCTCCTCATCCATCTCCTCCTCCATCCTTCCCTTTCATGTCCTAGGAGACACAGTCTGTACTTGATTGTTTTGCTCTTTCCAGTTCAGAAGTGTGCTGGAGGTCTGGCAACAGGGTTTGTAGTTGTGTTGTGTTTGTCTTAACCCACACAAGGTGAAGAGCGGGCAGTGCTGCACAGCCACATGCTTGGCTAGCCATGTCTCAGGCTCCAAGTGCCATGCATCACGAGTGCCAGCAAGAGCTGATGCACTCTTCTTTCATCAGCTTTCACCTTTAATTTTACCTTTCTACATCCACTCTGAAGATGCAGAGGATTTGCAAAATGTAGAGACCTTCCAGAAGTTCTTTACAATTTCACTAACAGCTTCACAAAATTTTGTAAAGAATTTTGATGTAAAGTAGATTTATAGGCACCCACCTCCTGCTCCATTAATCTTTCATGCCTCTATTTTCTTCATCATGTTTTGTGAGTGCATGCACTGGTCTGGGTAAATAAAAGCTAAATATCTTCAGTGTTAAGAATCTATCTACCTGGGGGGGGGGGGGGTCCTTCAAGAAATTTGTCAGGTAAAAAAAAATTTTCTTACAACTGATGTTTTAACATGCAACAGCTGCAACAAGTAAACAAAACAACAATTGTTTTGGTGCACCTAAACAAACAGTTGAAGTATAACCCAGATTGAGAATTTTTTAATTACAGTATTAAAAATACATTATCAACTAAATACAGCAACTGGAGAAATTACAGCTCATGAATATGCAAATTACCTGACAAAACCTTTCTGTAAATTCAGTAATTTTCAGAGATAAACCTTGAACAAGCTGCCTTTTTCATTTGCAGTTTCATTTGTTGATAAATATCCAGTGCTCTCTACCTTATTTTTAGGAAACACTTTTAATGCACTCATCATTTAAAAGCACTTCTTGTCGATTAAATGCATTAAATGTAGCCAAGGTTCTCCTCCTGCATTAAAGGGCATTCTGAAGCCTGAAGTACAAGAATTTTTATTTCCTTTTAACCATCAACATAGTAAGTGAAGTCAAGTCACCTCAGGTCTCAACAGCTAGCAGGCCATGATGTAGCAAAAGTCATAAAACCAAACACAAAATCAAACATCGATGTTTTATGGTCATCTAGGACAAAGCCTGGGCAAGTAAAGACCTGAGGGAATTTCAAGAAGCTGCACTGATGTTGCCCCACAGACTACAGCAGGAGCTTCACCCTTCCAACTCAGCTGAGAAAGTGGGAGAAACTGAAGATGGGGAATATCCGGTATGACAAATCTGCTCAAACACTTTGCTAAGGCACTTCAGATTGTCCTGAAGACTATCATCAGGCTGCCCTCAGCAAGGAGGCAAGCTTCAAAGATGTGAGATGACAGGCTCCCTTGCCTCCTGTGTGCTGCCTGCCCTTTTGACAGGCTAGCCCTTAGGCTGAGCATTGCAACGTGGGGAATGTTTATCCATATGGTATGAAAGCACAAGCAAATTGGTTAGCTCTCAGCAACCAGCAGACTACACTACTTTTTATTCTGATCTCTAGTAGCAGGGAAACTTTTAATATATCACCTAGAATATAGCTTGGGGAAAAGGAGCTTTAGAGAAAATTAGAAGAGCTAGTTTGCTTTAGCATAGAGACTTCCCCAGCATGGTCTCAGGGCCTCCTTGGAAGGCACTCAAAGGCCTTTTGTTTCCATGCTTCTTCTACTGTGCCCTGAGCAGCCATCACATACATAATCCCAGCCTGAGACCCAACACACGTATTCACATCCATGGGTCCTAAGGGCAGCCAAGGCCAGGCTGAAGGGCGTGTGAATTATTTAGGTGGGATGTGTGTGGTACTAGGCTGCAGACCTTTATTGCCTCTAGGCTGTAAGCCTACAGCCCAAGCCTTCATTTGAAAGGTGATGTCACATGATTGATTATTTTGTTAAACTCAAAATCTTGTTTTATCAGTAAAAAGTAAGCACATCATATATATAAATGTATCCATATATCTTCATATATATACAAAAGGCCAAGTATTCATTAAAATAACTGAAGTTGTAAGACCCTAATCAGTATTAGCCCAGATCTACTTTTTTATTGTTTCTTTTACAGAAAGAATGAATATTAGCATTGTGAGAACTGTTATACACACACACTTAGTCTCTACCCTGTTTCCTGGTGCTATCCTCTCCCTTTCCCAATCTCTCTGGGTCCCCAGACCAGAGGTTTCACTCAGGCATTTGGAGGTGTGGGGTGTTTCAGTGAACCCTCACCACCTAGAGTCCTCCCCTATGTTCATGTTGTTCATGTCAATGTTTTCTTCTTCCCCATGCTGGGATCTACTTAGGGTCATTTTTATGTTTGCTAACATGCTTTTACACCTTTAGTCTTTCCTCACTGGTCTGTAGCTCCACAGTACATCTGTGTTTGCTATATATGATGACTTATGTGTGCTAGATACCATTTCTTTGATACCCCTAAAACCAGTTTTGTCTGGCTCTAGGTCTGCCTTTCTTCAGCTGACCATGGGTGAGTGCTTAATGGCTGCAGGGTCTCCATTGCCACCCCTGTGATCTGCTGCTTATCATCCTCTGCCTGTACTCCTCTACACCACATCCTATGCCTCCACTTCCCAAGGCTCCTGTTATCATACCAGGCCCATATTTCTCTACACTGTGCTGTTAGGACAGAGTCATAAATAAAACCACAGTGGTATCATTCAAAGATAAACAAAAGTAAAACAAATTAGCCATAAATATGTGTCCCATTTCAAAAACTGCTGTTACAACTAAAGCAAGTAGCAGAAAGCTGTGGGCAGGTCAAGAAAAGTTCAACCAGAGCAGGCCTGACAAGCCTCTGTCCTGAGCCCTAGCAAACTCAGTGCAGAGGACATGCATTGATTAGGGCAGGTCAGGGTATTTGAGGGAAACAAGAAGTGGTTAGTGAAGCATTTGAAAACATGAGTCCTTCCCTTGTGTGTCAGTGGGGTAAGCAATAGGAGAGAGAAGGATGGTCTGAGTCAGAGGACTGGAACAGGAACTAATTGGTGTGAAGGGGCTGTGGATAAATTGAGGTTAGAAAAAGAAGAAAAGCATTTAGGATCTGGAACAATAAGAGCAGTGAAGGCAAAAAGTCTAAGTTGCTTTAAAATGGACTGTTGTCAAGGATAGAAAGGGAGTGTTTGGACATTTTGTGGCAGCGGCAGTGACTGGACAGGATAATGCAGGAAAGGCTTCTCCAGGCTTACTGATTTGGGGATGGGGCAAAAGAAGGGAACCAAGGACAAATTTTCTCAAAACTCTTACAGAATGTAAGTAATGGTCTAGTCCCCTAACCTGGATCATTTTTAACACACTCCTTGGAGGCTTATATACTCTGCATAATATGAGGAATCACAGGAGCTGTAAGAACATAGGAAAGGCACAAAACCCAAACACTTACAAATACAACTTAAATCTATCTACCTAGGAACTGCTCTTCTGCAAGCAAGTATTAGTCACTAGCCACAGTTATAATGTATTTATTTTATTTCATGAACCATAATTTTAGACAGAGATTTTCCACCATTTCCTCTAGCATTCCCCCTCATGGAGTCCACCTCACACCATCACCTCCAACAAATACATTAGTAAAAGCATCAGTGCAGCTAGAAAAAAAAACAACAAACAAAACCAAACCAGCAACAGCCCACATACCCTTACAGCTTTGTCAAAGAGCTGCTGCATTAGGCTACTGTGGAGCTGAGGTATGTAGGAAAGGATCTCAGATAAATTACCCTCATTTCTGGAAATCTGTCTTCCTTAGGTGAATTTCTATATGCAAATATTGTGCACATCAGAAGCTTCAAACATGTTTGCTCAAGCTGCTACTTTACAGCTTGACCAAACCTTGCTTTTTACAAGAGGAAGCAAAGCTTCAGAAGGTGGCAATTAGCTCTGTAGCCCCAAGACACAGGTGGCTTTGGTAATTTTGTGGAAGCTCTCCATGATCTGAAATGCCTGTAGCCTGTACTAGGGGGGTGCAATTCCAGCCCTCATGTGGTGGGGGGCAAGGACAGAGAAGAAGAAACTCTGGTCTAAAATAAAAATGGTAGGGATGCTTTGGGATTTTAAAAGGAGAGGACAATACCTCACCTTGCTCTGCTATGGTTTCAAGTCATTGGCTGATAAGAACATTAGAAAATGTTAGAAAATGGAAAAAGACAATATCTAAAATGCATCTCTTCTATGCAAACAAAGCATGCACATACACACCTAATGCACAGACATATGGATACTTGAACAGATCCCTAGCCCTCTCCTCTACCTTTTTTTTTTTATTGCCTCAGACCACAAGATGTTCAGTCATAAACACTATTCCTATGTTTTCCACAGCAGCAGGGCAGCAGAACTCCAGTTCTGTTTAGGTCTTGGAGTGACAGCTATAATGAACACACTACACAAAACAAAAACCTCCTTAATTTAGTAATGCAGCCATTCTGTAAACACACATGTGAGATCCAGGAGACTCAGGCAGAGCCTGTGATCTTCCTATCACCAGAAACCAAGAATATCCTGACTATGTGCAGTCTCTCAAGAAAAGAATGTGTCTAACTGTCATGCTACCCAGTAGAATTATTTCTTCATTTTCCATGTCTGAAGTAGGATGTGCATTTCCCACCTCACAGAGATGGAAAAAACCCCAGTGACTTTCTTTTCCTGCTCTGACTGCCAGGCGACTGTCAGATCAAGGGATTAAGATACATTTTCCTCAAGATCCAGACAATCTCATCTGGCTTCACAGACTTCACATTTATAACTACTTTTCTTTTCCCTTAATACCCACATAACTGTCCCCTAGAATTAGAGTCAGTTTTACTTCTTAATGCAGAAAGCATTTCTTTTAACATAAAGTTCATTCTGCTCTTACAAATAATTAATTTTCAGCACTGAAGGGAGAACAAATGACTTTGTATCAGAGTGATAACAAAACAAAAAAGGACTACAGTGCTGAGCAAAGATCTTGAGCAACAAATGAAACATCAGAGATTATTTGTTGCATACAATTTTAACATTTAGCATCTCAAGGCAGCCCTCAGTATGTATCTTGAGAGGTATGCTGAACTTAACAGGACTTAAAGATCTGGTTGTAAAAGTAAAATACCCTGAGCACAGGGAATTAAAATGACTTTTCAGTCATCTTTCCAGTAAAGCCAGCCCAGCCCAGCCCATGCACGTGACTTTCTATCAGTGCAATGAGTATGTGGCAGCTGAAATGCAGAGATATTGACGGGTAATTGTATGAGTGCTTCTGTTAATAGATGCTTCTACGATGTATTTGATGGAGAGAGAGCTGAGCAATGCTGACTGTCTGCAACACCCACTCAATTTACTGGGATGATAAAACACTCAGGACCTCTCAGGATGTGTCCTCACTGATAAAGAGTGGACTGCCCTTTTCAGCTTGCTTAAGAAAAACAATAAATGGCAAAAGCAGCCCCTGCAACACAGTAAGGTTCATAGAATGGCTGTAAGACTGTGCAGTTACAAGTTGTAATTAGCAGAGGAGTCCTTGGCATCCACAAGCTCTGACTCCCTCTGATTGGAGACAGTGTTGTCACTTACTTGTGACTCATTTCCTAATAGGGGAAAATAAATAACGCTGGAATCCCCAAATCCCTATTTTCAGCCTTCTAATTAAACTGAGGATGTGGAAGAAGAAATGTCTCCTCTCTTGAAAGATGACAATGAAGGAATGAAATGCTCAAATATTGAATATGGATCAGTTCTTCCATAGAAAGCTGAATGTTTAAACAGGTCCAACTGGCCCTGTCCCAAGCAGTGGGGATCTGTTATGCTCCAGAATGGCCTGAAGATCTATGTCTGCAAGCAGAGGGTTTTGGTTTTGGGGTTTTTTTTACAGGTTTCCTAAAATCCTAAACCACTACTGGATGGAAAGAACACAGTGAGTGCTACTGATGTTACTGTTCATGTGGGGATGGAGGAGGGAAGTGTCAGCAGAGGTTGAAACTGGGGGTCTCTACATGGCCAAACTCAACAGCAGAGCTGATACAGCAGCAGCCTGTAGAAGGTATGTTCATCCATGACTGACTGCACCGTGGTTCCTCTATAGAGCACCAGATAACACCACAACAGATGGTTAATGCTCACATGGGAAATGTCAGGTCTCTCCCTATATATACACACTGCAGTTTTGGGGGGTTAGGGAGGAGCGATGCTGGGAGGAGGCAGGGTGAATTTCCTTATGTACATAGACTTGGCAAATTGAGATTATTCAAGCAAAATTTGGATTATGACTTTTGAGTGTTGGAACTCAGTGTTGACCTAAATGAAAGTCATCCAGGCCTTTAAATTCATCTCTTGCTGGATGCAACATTGCCTTCAAGCCTTTACCACAAAGCAGGGAAACAGAAAACTCTAAAAAAAAAAAAAAAAAAAAAAATCATAAGAAAAAGCCTGCAGATGTTCTAAATTACTCATTACTGACACACATAACCCTCCCTGCTCAATCTGTGGGCACCATAATTTTCTTTCTCCTTCTTCCCCTCAGGTTATATAATGCTTTGCCTGTTTACTTTTGTTGAAGTCTGGTGGCAATTGAACTAACCCTGGGCCAGACGACCTTTATGTAATGTGGGGCTGGTGGTGGCCAAGCCGCTCGCACCTAGCAGCTTAACCACAGGCAGAACCACGCTGTATCCGGTGCCTCACAGCCACGCACTCCAGCTCAAGGCTGCTGTGTGCTTGCACAAAGGCGTTGCCACTAAACAACGCTTGCTGCTCCTCCACCCTCACATTCTCATTTTCCAGTGGTAACACAGAAGAAAGCAGAAATGAGCATTTAATATTGTCAGTTCAGTCTCACTCTGCAGGACTTGAACATAGTCCTTCCACTCTTTCTTTCTTTTTTTTTTTTTAAAATAAGACTAAATGTCCCTACCAGACAGAGCTGGAAGGGTGAGTTGTTGAAGCACTACCAAACCCTTACCCAAGTGCATCAAGGATGAGTAGCTCACAAAATGGACCTGGGCATTTTCTTTCCAATTTGGAGAAAAAATACAAGTCGGGATTGTGAGGCAGCTTATCACAGAATCATAGAATGGTTTGAGTTGAAAGGAACCTTTAAAGGTCATCTAGTCCAACCCCAGTGCAGTGACCATGGACATCTGCAATCACTTCAGGTTGCTCAGAGCTCTGTTCAGTCTGACCTTGAATCATTCCATCTACCACCTCTTTGGGCAACCTGTGCCAGGGTTTCACCATCCTCACTGTAAAAAATCATCTTCCTTATATCTAGCCTAAAACTCCCATCTCTTAGTTTAAAACCATTACCCTGTGTCCTGTCATAACAGGTCCTGCTAAAAAGTCCATTTCCATGTTTCTTCTAGGCCCCTGTAAGTACTGAAAGGTTGCTATAAGGTCTCCCTGGAGCCTTCTCTTCTCCAGGCTGAACAACCCCAACTCTTTCAGCCTTTCTTCAAAGGAGAGGTGTTCCAGCCTTCAGTTTAGCGTAAGGGAACTCTGGCTACAAGAGACCTGGGCAGAGACCTAGGGACAGGGACAAACAGCAGGGTGCGCTTGGTTTTTAAAACACACAGTGCATAAAAGCACTCCTGTAGGTACAGCCTGAACCCCACCG
This sequence comes from Galbula dea, assembly GCA_013399015.1. Classification (NCBI taxonomy): domain Eukaryota; kingdom Metazoa; phylum Chordata; class Aves; order Piciformes; family Galbulidae; genus Galbula; species Galbula dea. Next base: position 1,171,807 of record VWZX01002796.1, read on the forward strand.
GCAACAGCAGCCACAGAATAAACATGACAACTAGGACTTGACGTTGCACACAAGCAAATACTTCTAATGTTATAAAGCAGTATCAGAGAGCAGTCGTGCTGAGCTCAGTCAGCACATACCACAAAGTACATATACACACTGTGCACTCACAGGGTACAGCACAGCCTGCACCTAAAATATGGGCCATTCAGCTGAAAGAAGGTTTTCGAGGGGCTGCGGATAATGAGAGAGAGGATTTTAATGTGGCTAGTCTGGGTCGCTGAAGTGTCAAGATACACCATGGGATGCTAGTGGAGATCAGCTGGAGGTCACAGGAATGGGAGCATGGCCTCAGGAAGGGTCCCTGATAAAGCATCCCAGGACCATCAATGGAGAGTGCAGAACAGCAGAGGTACACTGGTCACTGGAAAGCTGAGCTGGCAGGGTGGAGATTTGCTGCAAGCAAGGTGAATCAACAGCTCAGGGCTTTAAAATGCCAAGTTCTTCATTACAGGAGTGGCAAGGAGGAAGAATTTATTGCAGCTGGCATTTCTAGAGGAAAGCAATTTACCTTAGCCTTTTAATGTTAAGCAATGCATGCAGAGCTTGCTAAAAAAATTTCCTTGCCAAAACGACAGGAAATATTACCTTTAGGAGAAGATTAGTTGACTGAGCCTTTGCTGGTTTGTTCAGACTGTAAGGTCTGGATGAGGCATTAGGAAGCACATAATAATTTGAAATCATTTTTTCCTCAGGCACGACATGGAAAGGTATGTCTAGAATGTATGCCTATGGATGTCTACCACCCTCACATTATCAACACAATGCACCATACTCTGGTTTTAACTTATTTTTACCTTTTTTTGTTTTTCCGGTGGTGATAATGTCAAGGAACTGGAGCATTTGAGTTCAGCATTACAAGAAGCACTAACCACAATCTTTCTGAGCTGATCCAGATTCCTCCTGACAGCCCTCTAGAGTTAATACAAACATGAACCTCACAAACACTGAAATAAAAATATGGAGAGGATCCTAAGCCCAAAAATCAAGCTATGGATCTTCTCCAGGCTCAGGAACATTTTCTATTTCATCCAGTTACTCAGGCCAGGTCTTCAGCTGCTGCAAATAAGCAGGACTGAAGTAGCTGTGCCCAAGCTCCCATTCCCCATCCTCTCCAAGCAGAAGGCACAGAGCCAGGCCCGGCCGCGGGTCAGGTCCAGCCCACAAGCCACCAGCTGCAGCTCTGTGGTCTCTCCCAACCACAGAGCATTCGTTAGACTCTCTGCTGAGCTTCCTGCCATCCCAGCGGGAATGGCAGCAGGAAGGCAGCTGCACTGCCAGGGTGCCCACAGAGTGGAGCCCACCACGGGGCTCAGTGCTGTGCCAGCCCCATCACCACCACAGCTCTGAGGAGGTGCAGCAAAGGGGCAATGTTGCAGCTCCAGGTATGCAGCAATTTTGTGGACAGACAGGCTGATGGGGAGGCTCTTAGCAGGGAGAAGGAGGAATGATGAGCAGAGCTGCAGAGAAAAGAAAACCAACTCCATGTTTCATTGCCTGAGCCAGCCTCGTGTGTCCTGAAGACACGTAAGCACCTACCACCTCCCCCCAATGCAGACACAGTCGCTGAGGTCCTCAAAGGACTTAAATGTCAAGTTTCCAGGGAGGTCTCCTTAATCTTTGTTTATAAAGGGGGTAAACAGAAAGGTTAAGAGAAATGCCTGTGATCTGACTTTTTGGAAAGGCGGAAGTTAGCTGCTGCTGAGGAGCTCTGCAAACGCTCGCCCTCTTCTCAAAAATAAACAGTCAGGAAAATTAGGCTGTCATCTGTCAATTAACAAATTCATATCAAAACAAAGAAGTCCAACCCAGGGCCCTCAATTCCTTCTCTAGCTATCTGATAGCATTTAACACTTTCCTAAACGCTGCACATACACTGGGGATTTCTCTAAAACGTACAGAGTCTGGCATGCAGTGGACCTCGTGTATCGAAGATTCAATAGCACACGAGTCTCCAAAGGGAACACATTAGATGGCCACTGGAGATGTTTAGCTTCAGATCAATTTAAAATTAAAACCATATCACCAGTATTTTTTTCCAAGAATGGCATATAAAAGTATGCATCTATCTACACATCACAAAACCAAAAAAAACGGTTTGAAGCCTATAAACTTCAAGCCTACAACTGCATTAATTCTTCCTTTCACTACAGAAGTGAAAACATAATCAAAAAATAAAGGAGAAAATATCAGCTTCTACTGTATTAGAAGTCTATGAAAGTAACTCATATATGTGAAAGGATCTGTGGAAAAAAAAATCTGTGGAGAAATCTTATTTGCATTCACAAAATCCTACCTAAGAACTGCAAATAATGGAGATTAAAAAAAATAAACTCTTTCAAAAGAAAGTAAGGTTTCTCATTCTAAAGGAGTTATAATCCTAGGCACGTTCCATTTAATTTCATCTAGAGCTTGAGCCAAGCCACAAAATTTGAGTCTGACCATTTCCCAAAGTTCAGAGCATTTTGAATCCAAAGACTTTGGTTTGGACCCAATGCTAATGCTGTTACTGTATGGGTAAAATATCTTATTATAATGATAGTAAACAGCAAGAGAAAGCCCTCAGACTGGCCGGGGCTCCCTCTGCCAGTTAATCACAGAAAATGTTCACAACAATGGAATGAAGGATGATGCTGTGGATACCACAACTGGCCAAAACCAGTGTAGCACTTATGCAGCAGATCAGTGAAGTAGTATCTGTACCCTAGGCTAAGCAAATTCAAAGGCTGAAACAAAAAACCCTGTTTACTGATGTTTCTAAGGTGTCAAAAAAAGCCTTTGAGCTGCTGTTGTATTCAAATCTACTCACTTCTGGCCAACTGCTTTCAGAGGTTTCCATTCATATGTCTATGCAAAAACATCTTCCATTCATCTCCCACTGCCTAACCAATACCGACCCGAACAGAGTGAAGGTCATGCACAACTGAACTAAACTTGAATTAAACTGCAAATGAGGTGAAGGGAATGACTGTCAAATGTGAACAGCCCTGTCTCCTGCAAGGACAGAAACAGAAGAAACAGTCCCTGCTACGAGCAGGGACTGCTGTGAAAAGCATGAGGGGTACACAAAGATGAAGAATGTATCACAGCAATAACCACACACAGAAGTAAATGCTTTGTGTTCTTCTGTAGAAGCCTCAACTTTCCTATGAAGATCTTAAAGTACTTCTAAAATGTCTTATGATGCATCCATCCTGGTGGAAAACTGGGTTCATTGTCATTTCATCAGCAGGTAAACAGACAAAAGTGACAAGATGCCTTGCTACAGGTGCAGCAAGGCACTGATGAAATGTGGGCATGAAAGAGAACTGGACCTCTCCCCAGCCACTTCGCTACATACCACTACAACTTCCCTAGAGACCTTGCTATAGTACAGGTAAATCACAAAAACATCAGTTGCCTGAAAACTTAACTCATCAATAAACCCAAACCATGACTTCTCAAGCCCAATCACTTGGCTTTAAATTTAATTTTTATGCATTAGCAGGAGTGCAATTTTTATATCTTGCTTTAACCCGTGAAGCTTCAGCCCTGCAATAAACTGATTCAGTGGAGGGTCTCTGCCCTCAAACAAATGAAGAGCTTGACCTGGCAAGCATCAATGAGCACTAGCCTTTGTCTGCAGGAACAAGTTGTTATGGTTCATTTTAAAACCCTGAAGGAGGCCACAGGATGTCTAAGGAAAATGTACTGTAGGGCTGAATGAATGTGCCATCAATTTCCTTGACAGAAATGGCCTGCCTGCCTGCTTTGCTCTTCTTGTATTTTTGATATAGAGTTTGGTGCCTTCATTCTGTGACAATGGGACCTCTGCCAGGTGTTGCTACAGACATTCATAGTGAATGGCTTCAAGTGTGAAATCAACCCAGTTTTCTCTTTTTACAGAGAAGGGAACTCTCTTTGTGATCCAAACAAACCTTGAAGAAGGCTTCAAGCCAACTTCGTCACTGTTTGTTCTTACGTAACTAGCCTAGGAACACTCAGTACTCAGAAGCAACAACAATTCTCCTATATACCTAAAAAACTACATTTACTTTGAACTTATCAGCAGCAAAAGCCTGTCATCTTTGGACATCATCCACTAGAACTGCCCAAGACAACTTATCTGTTATTTTTTGGGTGCCAACAACAATGCATTTGATATTGTCTGCATTTATCAGAGCGGATTTGTTACCCAAGATGCAGATAATAAAAAAACAATTCCTTGCCTAGTAGGTCCAAATATTTTCCTGCTGAACTAAAGTCACTTTTAAATGTTATATCCACATATCAAATCCATGGCTTTAAAAATCCAAAGCAATAACTCCTCTGCATTCATTCTTCAAGGTGCCGATCAGCACAGCCAAAACTTGTCCACAGGGATCAGCTTCCACCTTTGCTTATGGTTAGAGCAAACAATGAAGAAGTCACAGTCAACCTCTGTCTCCACACTGATGTTCTCTCAGACAGCATCAAATCCTAAAGAGATGTGCTACCCTTGGCACCAGAATCACCCCCAGCTTGCATAGCAAAAGCACCAGATTTCAAGCTCAAGCACTATGGGACTGAGGTCCTCCAGGAGGAGCTTCAGAGCAATGGATTCTGCCAGCATTAGCCCCAGCCTAGACAGCGCTGCACTGAGAGACTCCCACAGCCAAATCCTCTCCCATGCCTGCTGGGGTCATCCTGACCACTACAGGCTTAGTCTAAACCCTAGCTGGCATCTGCTGATAAAAAAATGTAGAAGAAAAAAGAAAAACAAACTAGTCACCCATGTTGTGAAGTCATCACTGGAGAGTTATGCCCCCAAGGAAGGAGGGAAGCCGAGGAGTCAGCGCTCCCTGCTCTAACAGTAGAGCTCTTCTGCACCCAGCCAAAGGGAGGTGGGCAAAAATGAACTCAGGAGAGGCTTCACACCACCTGGTTTAAGCCTCTGACTTTGGGGTCATAGGAAACACACAGTGTGACCAAGCTGTTATCTCCCATCAAGGAGTTCCTGGTACAGGATTCCCCGTAGGGTGGGATGGGAAGACCTCACTGGATGCCTGGCAGAGCCTAGGCAGACAGAATGCCTTGCAGCAAAGCAGCCCTGATTTCAGGCAACAGAGAGCAGCTGCTTGCCAGGTATTACAATTGGTCTTAAATTGCTGGTTTGATTTTTTTTTCCACAGTGACTTACAAAAATCTGATGAGCATTGTAAGCAGCTGCCATCCTGAGCCAGCAAAGGCACTGCAGGGCAACCCTGGAGCACTGGCTGCTCCTGGGCAAGCTGTGAAGCCAGGCTCTCCTCCTGAGGCTAACAAATGTGTAACTGCTCCAGACCAGGCACAGAGAGAGAACTGTAACACGTACTCACCACCGGGTTACGCACACACAGCCCAAACTGCTGGGTGACAGTCAAGCACAAGTCCCAGAATGTTTAACCTGCACAAAGGGCTTTAAGTTTAAAATGAAATGAAATAAAAACAGCATTTAACTACACATAGAGCTTGCTACACCACCTCTGGTGGCCAAGCCAAAAGTATTAGGTAGAGTTAACTTTGGCTGACACCGTGGCATTTACTGTTTAATTTCCTGATACTTAAAAAATAATTTTTTTTAAAATACCTGTATCTTGAATATATCTGTGTCACTGGGAACAGCTCCTTGTTTCTTTAACAACAGCTGTGTTTTTGAATTCACATTTCACAGATTTTTCCCCTTCTAAACTCAACTCCATACAGCAGCACCCACAGCATCTTGCCAAAAACTTCCCTCCCTTGGACAAATATGTCACCAGACCTTTCTGGCAGGCTGTCCTCTCACAGATAACTAGCGTGCCAAGCTAAGAATAGGATTAGCTGCTTCTGTAGCTACTTTGTCCAGGTGCCTGCAGAAGGTCACTTGGTGTGCCAGTGCAGCTTCTCAGAGGGAGAACACAGGACTGGGCTGTATCTCTAGCAAATTATTAGGAAGCACGTGGAAATGTGTGTGGGCATCTGGGTCAAACACATCAAAAGTCAGTGCTAAGAGTCAGACTCCAGCTGTATGGTGATCCCTGGCTAGTGCAACAAAATAAACCTTCCCAAAGATCTTATTATGGGACAGTCAAAGCCTTATGCCTTCCTGTGAGCCATCTGGCTCCAGTTATTGTCACTGAAAAATAATCAGATTATAGAGATCAGTGCTATGGTTCAAGATACAACTTCTTTTTAGGAGTAATCACTTACAATTCCATGTGCCTAACACAACACACAAAGTGCACATTATTTTATATAAATATATATAAAATTGAAAATTAAACCACTTCAGGCAAACAAGTTAAGCCTCCACTGGAGCACCAGATGTAGTGCAGGTGTGCTTAAAAGATTCCTGAGTAGTATTTATCCATAAAACATTTACAAGAGGTTCTAAAGCTCCATAGTCCTTTGTAGCACTCTCCAAAACATAACTTTTTTTTTTCCCAGTTGTGAATGTATCAAGTGGCAGGAGATAAAAGGTCACACTCCTTGAAGAGATGCCTATGGGGACATAAGAAGAGAAGGGCTCTCTACAGGAATCAAGCATTACAAAAGGCACAAAGCAAAGAAGGAGGTTGTGTACATGTTAGACTGCACCATGGGGCAAACAAGAGGTGATGGCATTGGGAAAAGAGCTCACGGACCTTGAGATAAAGTAAGAACTGGAGTTTACTGCATGAAAGCCAGCTGAGAACCCCAAGAAAGGCTGCAGCAAAGGAAGAAGAATCACAGCTGGAAAAAATCTATTGGTGCTCCAGAAATTTCAAGTGGTTTCAGCCATCAGTGCAAGGGGACAAATTCTCTGCAATGGTCTGTTACATTGGTTACTGCAAATTTTCCTCTGTGTGTATGTATAACGTGCATGTGTCATACAGACAAAGTCTGGAAATGCAGTTAGTCAGTGATTAGCTATTTTGATGCCCTTCTCTACCTTCCCTTCCTCTGACTGCTTTTGACAAGATCTGCAGTCTCTTTGCCAATGTGCAGTGACGAAACTAGAGGAAAATAACTACATGCACAAAGCATCTACTCTGTCAAGTGGAGGCTTCCTCTCTCCATGTGCGTGCAAGTACATAATTCCCCTCCCATTGTGTCCCTGGGACACCAATTGTCTCCCAGAACAGCCAACTGGCTGATCTCTGATTAGGCTCCAGCCACCTTATCAGCTTGCCAAGCACACACAGTTAAGATCTCAACACCAGGCTACGTCCTCATCTTATCCCCAACCCAATATTTCTCTGATGCTTTTTTCTTATGTGGCCGTGTACTGCGCTTTAGGTCCAAAGGTTTGGTGGGTTCACAAGCCCAATGAAGAGTGAAAACAATGTGAGCCCTCCCTGCAGCTTGGCCCTGCTCCCAGCGTGATAAGGCTCCCTGAGCTGTGTAGGGACCGATGCACCCATGCTTGCCCTTATAGGGCTACTATCTGCTGTGGCCAGTGAAGTTTTCCTTGCTGCACACTGTGGCTGCTCATGACTTCATGATAAATATGTGGCAACAGCTGTTTCCATATACACAAAGGAATCGAGGGCTCTGATAAGAGAGCAAAATCCTCCATGCCAAAAGGGAGGTGCAGACAGAAAAGCTTGAGGAGGCACAACTTCAGATGGCCAAATACACACAGTTAAGTGGGTAGGAGGAAGGGATAGAAAAGTGACCTTTCCCAGTAAGAATTACATACTTGTTTTGTTTCCCTACAAGTTAATTTTTCTGGCATTGTGACATATAAAACATTTTGAACTTTCTAAGGAAACTGTTATTAAAGTACTGACCATTACTGTGAGGGCACATTTGAAAAACAGAACAATTAGGCATTTCAAAGTTTATCTGACTTAGTCACCAGTAACTTTCAGATTCATCACCACTAAATGCAAACAGTTTGGAGGCCAGTGTAACAACTCCTGTACACAATATCCCCATCCATAGGAAGAAGAGACCTCTTGGAAATTCATCATTGTCTATAAGCTACCCTCTGCCTCCCTGCTGCAGTCTACTGGTGCACATCCCAGAAAAGAAAGGCTTTCCAAAACAAGGGTGTTTTGTTTAAGCCTCAAGAGCCCAAACCTTCAAGAACTCACTGAGAACAGCTCTGTGGAGCTGGGGGTCCAGGAGCCCCAAGTATGCACACAGAGCCACAATGCTAGCAAAGTGACAGCAGAAACCAAGTCTCACAGGGAAAGACGTGATGTTATGTTCTTTACTTTTATTATAATTCACCTTTTCAGCTCGACTTCTACCAGCTTGCCCAGAAAAAATCTGCAGAGCCACTGCCAATGTTTAAGGCTCTCCAAAAATTCAACCAGACAGAAGAGGAAATTCCATGCATCATGCAGAAAGTCTGAAGGAGAGGTTTCTGCTAGATAACAGGAAGATGTGACTGAGCTTGGGCTAGCACTTCCTATACCACATGGGTGAACTTCTCAAAGGTGTTCAAATAGGAGCTTTCCCATTGATGCCAACAGAACATGGAGGTAATGTTCAGAAAGGTAATTCTGTTTCATGAACATAGGTTATTGTTAAAAAACCACAGAAGAATCAGTAAGGAAACATGCTTCATTATAGGAGAAAACTATCTTCTTCTGAGTTGCTCTATGAGAACAGTAATGGGGAATTCATTAGTTTGCTCCTTCTTGGATGATACTGAAGGGTAGGATTCTGCCACATTTCATGCAGCCTGTGCAAGCCAATCCATCTTGTCTTCTCTGAAGCCAAATGGCTTTTCCCTCTTTTAAAATCCAATGCAGAAAGTCTATTTGAATTTTATTCAAGGTCTTGAAGAGCACAGGGCAGCATAGTGAAGATCCTGCTATGCCTGGAACGTGAGGCATCTCTGACCAGAAAAGCTACGGAGGCATAGAGATAAATGGCTTCATTGCATTGCTTGTTAGTTACCTAAAACAATAAACTTCAGAGTAACCATAGGTGCAGAAAGGGCAGAGGATGTGATGGCATTTTTCACAGAAAACAGGAGAGAACAGAACAGACTGCCAGTGAAGGAGACCTGGTGTACAGCCAGGTCTGCAAGGGGGTGGCTATTTCAGCTTGAGAAGAGAGAGGTGCAGGTGCTGTGGAGGAGCACATGGGTGACAGCATGGTGCCGCAAGGCACCTTTTGGAGCCTGCCCAGCCTTGTGTGCAACACTGGTTTTAGCAACTGAGGCAAGAAGTTAAAATGGGGGAGGGGGATAACAGCAAAAGAAGCTGGGACCTAGCTTTGATCTTAGAGGTAGAAAATTATTGATTCATGATTCACAGACAGAGGCTCAGTGGCTGCCAGGAGGAAGGGAAGCTTTGATTCCAGAGCAAGGGGTGGTTGCTGGAAGCAGAGCACACTGGAGATGCAGCCTGAAATCCACAGGAGAAGGAGATTGGGCATGTGGAGGAGCCACAGCTGCCTGTTGGAGCATCTGCACAAAGAAAGGTTCCTCCTGGAGTTTTTGGGTGGAAAGAAGTCATTTTATTCCCAGGATACAGTGCTTTCAGAAAGAATTACAGAATCATCACGGTTGGAAAGAACTTTCAAGATCATCAAGTCCAACCAATAGCTCTACACTACTGTTATCCCTAAACCGTTCCTCTAAGTGCCACATCTATCTGTTAAGAAGATAAAATCCACTTCATATTTGGCAGCCAGCTGACTCACAGCACTTCTTCAGCCCGGCAGCCTCTATCACAGACTGGGCTGTGTTGATTCTCATGAGGCAACAGAGCAGCAGAGCTCAGCCAGCTTCACCACAGCCCTCTCAGAGGCTCCTATCAAAGCGTGGGTAGTGCGTGTCTGCAGCCAGTCTGGTGGTGGTCCAGTCCCCATGAGGAGCCAGTATTATCCACCATTTGCAGGCACAAGAAGATGTACCTCCTGAAATGACCTGGAGGCAATTGACTCATCTCAGAACGACAATTTCAGGATTTCCATAATAACAGCAGGCAAATACCAGATGGGATGCCCCTGACTGCAAGGCTTGAGAAGACTCCAGTTAGAGTTTTATGATCACAGCTACCTAGAATCAGGAACTTCATTGCAAGCTTGGATTTTTGCAGTAAACAACATGACTATAGAAATCCAGGAACAGGATCCCACCTCCCAACAGGTTTAAACAAACATGTAGTGGAAAAAAAAGAAGAAACTCATGGAGACATCACATCATGTGCAGAATCTCAAAGGGCTTCAGAGCCCCAAATCCAAACTAGAAACCCAAATAACTCAGATTTCCAAAGAATCCTATAGCTTTCACTTCCATCCAATGCTAAAAGTCTTCTCCATACAGGAAGAGGATCTATTTATGTTTCATTAGTGCCAGTTTTGTACATACGAATAGACTGTGTGTATATAGGAGAGAGGGGAGTATGCTGTGCAGCTGTGAGCTTTCTTGGCTAATTACTTGTTTTCTCTTTCTGAGCAAAATAAATACAACAACAAAATTCAAAGGGGCATAACAGCACATCTATTAAGGCTGTGCATTTTCCATCAGACTCCACTGGTATTTGTCTTAGGCTGAGAAACCCGGTCTATGGTATCATTCATAAACAGGAGGTGCAAGAACATGCACAGATACATACAATAAACCAAACAAAATAATACCCTGACTTGACATGGAGCAATGTAAGGTACTGATTCCAGAATGCCAGTTAAACAGACATTAAAGTATTTGAAAAAGAACTGCCTCTTCAGCTTCAGCAGCATAAAAACATTTTGTCCTAAGTCTGGAAGCCTGTTACATCCCCTCAGCTTGAAAGGTTTTATAGAAAACCATAGTCTGAGCTGGGTTACTTACTTTAAAACAAAACAAACAAACAAAAAACCCAAAAAAATAACAACCACCACCCCACACAGTTTATATCAGCATCAGTTTTGGTAATGAGAAATGTTCCATGTTCTGAGAATGCTTTCAGAGCTCAAAACACCTAAAACACATTAAAACTCTGAATTTAAAATAAAATCACTGCAGCACTTAATACCTTCAAGCTTAACAACACTCTGGGCAGCAGCTGAGTTACAAAGTTTTACAAGATAAAAGAAAGTTTTCCCAAATTATTTGCAAACACAAACCTTTTCAATCCCAGACTGTAGCATGGTCTACTGGCACCAAGAAGTAACAGATAGTTTGGGTCCCTGGCTGCCAACTGGCAAAACCTACTGGTGTTCATATACTTTGGATAGAGATCCCAGACTAGCCCTTAAAGCAGACTGACTTGTGGATGATTGCTTCATGGAACAATGATTTAAGATGAATTCTTGAAACTTTTACAGATTCTGCTAGCAAATCACCTCTCAGGGGCTGATTCTCAAGTCACATATGTTCTACATTGAAGCTGGATGAGCCATTCATATCTGTATACTCCCCACACATAAGGGTTTGGGGAACAAATTTATATTCATAGATAAAAATCAAATCTCTCATATAAAATCTGTCCCTACACACATTATTTCCCTTTGCAGTAAAGAACATTGTCCCTAAATGTTTAATTGAAGGTAGAAATAACAAAGCAGAAAAGGAAATATTTTCCATCTGTTCAATTTTACACCATCATTATTTATTAACAAAGACTACAGATACCTTTTATTACCTTTATGGGAGTTCAAACAATAAGTCTTACTATTTAAAATGCATTCTTCAGTTTGCTGCTAACTGGAGACATATATTAGTTTCATATTTCACTAGCAGTAATTATTGCTGGGAGCCATACATTCACGACCTGCACAGATCACAGGGAGACACCTGTGTAGATTTAAATCTTAGCTAACTGCCCTAACACTGCTAAACTATCCAAAAACATTCAATCCATTTAAAAGAGCAGGTTGCAAATAAAACTTAAAATCACCACCTTTTTTCAGTAATTGCTAGTATTTGATAGAGCTTCACAATTGGGTAATGGAATGTAACTAGTAACAAGTTGTACTTAAATGGAGGTGAACCTCACTCACTGCTCTGAGCACAGGCACAATCCACCAATTACTGTCCACTATTAAACCTCCCAGCCCAGGAAGGAGTGGAGTTTTGAGTTTTCTCATCTGAAACCCATCTTAAAACTTTCTGTCTTCCTTCTCTCTACTCCTTCCCCCAGGACCTGGTTGATCTGACCTCCCTAGGGGGCTGTGACCTGTCCATACAGAGACTTAACAGCACAACAGAAGTTGCAGCACATAAAATACTGGGATACCAGGTTACCTTCCTCAAACCACAAGGGATAGGACATCCTACCCAGCACTGAACTTTCTTTCAGCTCTTCCTCTCCTGGATATCACAAAGGCCATCACTGAACCCACAGGCCCATTAGATGTGCTTTGTTCCAGCATTTTTCTAGGGACCAGAAGAGAAGCCACAGCCCTCTGTAGGAAATTCTGGCAGCATCCAGGCTCACAGGCTGGGGTAGAACATAGAAAGAGAAGGGATAGGAAGCTCAGGGCAACTGCTTTGTCTCATACATCCTTACTGTAAGAGAAGGCAAAAGCCTAGAATCATGGATCAGGAGATAGCCTGGCCACATTTGGCATGTTTAGCTGGTGTCATACCATGTGGGGAGTATATTGCTCATCACTAGGTTTGTAAATGACCTGTAAATGTGTGACCAGCAGTATGATCGCTGCTCTGTGGACTCTGGAAAACACTATAATGCCTGATGGAAGTGAAGAATGAGTTATAATGGCCTGAATCAGCTACGGCAGAGGTGATGTTGATTATCCAAAACTCTTCCCTCAGGACTTGCAGAGTCCTGGCTTTTTCCAGTGTCCTCCAAAACCCCGTGTGAGAGAAGAGACTGTTAATGAAGTCAACCTGTTCTTTATTTCCTTCTGTGTCTGATGTGAGAGGTCACCACTGAATTCAGTGCAAGCATTTGGAGTAATTGGGCATGTGCTACAACCAGGAGAAATATCAGTGCAAGTAAAACACATAACAAATGTAATTCACTTCTGCATTACTGACCTGGAAAAAACAATTTATGAAGCATGAACCCAACTTAAGATGTAGAAATTTTAAATCACCTGAGAGTGAAAGCCTATGTTACTAATTCAGTATGAGATGTGTGTTGCTGGAATGCATGCACATCATCACATTAAGCTTAACTTTGAAACCATTTGTTTTAAATAAGGTGCACATTGACTTTCTTTTGGCTGAAGTGGTATTTCACTGTCTCAGCACAGCACTCATCTCTGCTACTCCCTATAAGAAGTTAACATTTTACCTGAATGTTTCCTACAAAGCCAAAGCATTTAATTTTAGTTTCATGAGAGGAAAAAGCATTATTGCTTGGAGCATATCACTGATGAATAATATAGTTGGATAAATTTTTAGGTATTGATTAGAGGAAAAAAAAGAAAAAAACAAAACAAAACAAAAAAGGGTTCTGAGAAGCTGTGGGTTTCCACATAACAGTTATTTCTTCAATGCTTTCTGGAGAAGTTCTTTTGTTTTTAATGTGAATGACATCATTGATGCCACCCAAGCATTTGAATCTCACTGCTTTCACATGAGGTGGCCAGCATGTCCCATCTCAGTTTAGCTCCGACTGCAATAGGTAGCTACAGTAGCAGGAGCTCTTGTTTTCCATTGTATTTTTATCATATTTATATTTTGGGATATCTCAGATCTTAATCTGCTTGGGTAAACTGTCAGTAGGAAGCAAGCAAGCACCTCTCTACAACCAACCTACACTTTTTTCCCTGGAGCAACATGTCATGGAAACTATGGTAAAACACTTTTGGAGTTGCAGAGTTATTTACCAGAATTCAAAGAAGCAGAAGGTTGCTGCCTGAGAAGACAACTTTCTCTGCATGCTCCAGTGGAGAGGTGAGGTGAAATAACAGGAATTAACCTCATGGGCTGCAAATGCCTGCTACAACAGGGACCTGAGGTCAGCAAGTGCAATGCTTAGGAGGTCTCAAGGGACCCATGTTCTACTGCTGCCTCTTTCCCAGACCCACCCTGCACGACCACATGCAAGGTGCTTCTCCTCACCCTGGCACTCTGCCCACCTGGGGCCACAGATGAGTTAAGCTTTATGTTGCTCAGAGAAGAAACTGCATCATCTCTCACTCTGCTTGCCAATACTGAGTAGCACTGAAGGATTCTGTATCTGCAGTACTACTATCATCAGGAGTAAACAATGAATATTTTTAAAGTTCATCAGGAGGACAGGAAACACTAATGGCTACTTCTGTGGAATTGCTGAGCTGTTGACATAGCTGCTAGCAGCTAATTTTGCAAGGGAACATTAAGTGCCTACTTAGGGATTTTCATACCTATATGTTTTTAGCTAAGTATACTGTAAGATTATAAACTTTTCAGGAGGAAACTTTAAGATATGCACATATTTCCTTTCACATGTAAGCACAGAACAGCCCAAAAGTTAAGAAGGAAACCAGGATTTTCCAAAGCTTTCAGAAAACTGTCAAGAATTTAATTAAGCAATTCCTACAAAGAGAAAGCACTAATTTTGGTGATCAAATAAGGATACTTAAGAAAATGTGAGGTATGCTTGCTTTCATTGTCTAGGAGAGAACATGATATGCTACAAGAAAGAAAGCAAAAATCTCAAAAATAATGAAACAAAGAATTCACCTGGATTACCTATATTTTGAGACAAGAAAGATCTGGACATAGTCCTGAGGTTTTCAATCAGCCAAAGTCTCCAGTAACTTCAAAGGAAATTTTGCCTGAGTGTCAGCTACAGGAATGTTCCTTGATCTGTTTGGACATTAGTGTGGCGTTAATCATGATTCCTCCACAGGATAATTCATGATGACATGCCTTTTTTTTTTTACTTCCTTACATGGCACAGCTAATTGAAGAGTCAGGCTGAAAAATTAGTCATACCAATTAAACAGGGGATGATTCCTGAATAATTAGGGTAAGTTACTGTAAAATACACTGATCCCTGTATTACGAATTACTACAAAACAAAATATGCTGATTTATACACAGAAAATAAAAACCACATGCAGCTCTACTGCATAAGGGAATGTCATTGCATACCCTGTTTTCCATGGAACAGAAACACCTGCATTAATACTCCCTTTATTAGATCCTTAAGTCCAGCTGCTTTACAGAACATAGGTCTGCTGCAGAACATATTCTGACCATGAAAGATTAAACAGTTGACTCAGAAGGGCAAAGCTATCTGGTGGTAGAGACCATTCTCCTGTTCCCTGGCCTCATCTAGCATGACTTACAAGATGACAAAAAATAAAAAAAGTCTTACATGCCAGTGCTGGGAAACACAACTCAAAATGGTGCTTGGTGGCCTGCTCCCACTCTGGTTTCAGTCTCCTGAGTCCTTTCCTCTTTCCAGATGCAGGATTTACTCACAGTTAGAAAATTGCTCACCTTCTTACTGATCCCAAATCCCTCTTAATAAGACAGCTGCAGGTCTCTGCTGTCTCCCAGGGCTGGATGAAGGGACCATACCCCTCAGCCCCCTCATCTTGCTCCTTCCCAGGCTGGCAGTGACTGGTGCAGGGCCAACACCAACACGATAGCAGTGATGCAGCAGAGGTAAAGCAGTTTCCACCATTCACCCTGGCCAAAGCCCAGTTACAACATCCTCTCAAGCAGCTTTACTCAAAATTATAGAGGGCTGTAGAATTAAGGCCAGGTTAGGGTCTCACCTGTTAATGTGACAAGGGCTGCCAGTACTCAAGCAACTCAAGGCACTGCACAAACCCCATGCACCTCCGTTTGCCTTGCAAGCAAAGCCAGGACAAAGAACAGGAGTTAAATCCACCAAGGACTGTAATACAACTTTAATATTCAGCCTGTGGAAGGGGCAGGGGCTGTACAGCTGCTGGAGAGGAAAAGCCTTGAGTCCCAGCCTGGTCTTTGCTAACCCCTACAACAGTGAGATGAGCTCGCCTGAAACCTCATTTTCTCTGCCTGGTGGAGGCAGGGTAATAAGTCATCTGTTTTTGGCTTTGCTTCTCTGCAAAGGCCACTAGAGGTGAAGAGTCCACAGCATTCATGAACACCTTACAGCCCCCTGCATGCCTGCACAGCAACGTGTGTAATGTTTCAATTCTTATTAAAGGGTTACCAGAGAATAGACCATTCTCAAATAATTTCTAAAGGGAGCACAGCTAAGCAAAGTAAGAATCCTCAGCAATACTGGAAGATACACAACATTATTATGTCTTAATGAAAAATATGTAGAATAACACCACAGGCAAACACAGAGAGATACAGACAGGAGCATTTATAAATAACATGTTCACAATCACAGGTCACATCCTGGTGGAAATTCCTGTCACTTCTCACTATGTTGTAATGGTTGGTATGGGGAATACCCCCAGCCAGAGAGGAAGCTACTTGTCATATAACACTGCTTCATTTTAAAAGACAAGGTAGAGGTAGAGTACAAACTACTATCAGGTCCATGCTAGTTGTCAGAAATTTTGTCATGGATGTCTAGGCATTTGAGCACGTTTTAAACACCCAGATACCAGTCTAGTCAACTAGACTGATTGTTCCTATAGGTAGGTTACTGTACAGAGATGAATTAATGGAGTGTTGTCTTTAGTCTAAAATTAGAGGTTCAGGACCCTACAAGAATGGTAAAACCAGTAAACTGAGAAGTTGAGGAAAAAAACCAGAAAACTTTCAGAGTTCTATGGCTCTGGTTGTATCTGCCCACTCCCAAAGGAATACAGTGTTTTATAGAACATTAGATATACAAGGCAAATAAACCAGGGCTTCAAAGAGAGCCCAAAGGCTGAGAGTAGTCAAGGCTCACATCTGTGCTAGTGCACATCATCAGCTGCAGCCCAGGATGAAAAACTTATGATCATCTTCATATTGTTCATGACTTCTAGCTTTCTATGAACTTCTTTCAGGCAAGTTTCTATACCCACTCTGTCATATTACCTGCTTGCTCCAGCCTGGAAAGATCACTGATACAGACAGGTCACAGCACACTACTAGTGATTTCTGTGCTCATTCCTCATTGGTACAAAGTAATTACTAAAATTCCTGCAGAAGCAGCAAGGTTGGCCTTTGCCTTATTTCTCACAAGTGAAAGGAGTTCCCAAATATGTTTTCTTGTGCTGTCAGCTCAAAAAGAAAAAAAATACTGATGGCCAAGTGGTTCAATAGAAAATGATGGTGATTTTGCTGTGTTCCATTAAATAAAACTTCACATCATTGAGCTTGAATTGAGCCTTTGGTTCCTGTCCAAATTTCAAGGTTTCCTTCTTTTGCAAGAAAACAAATACACTCTTCATGCAGAAGATCAAGAGAATGGAATAAGATAGGAGCTGTTGGGAAGATCACCACAAAGGTGCATTGAGCCAAAGAAAGCTTCTGATACTGAAGAGAATGAATAAAAATTATGAGACCTGAGGTTCTGAAAGAGAGGAGGAAAGTTATTTCCCTTCCCGCAAATCACAAGTGAAGTTCAGCACCAGAATAAGCCTCAGCACAGGGTGAGGGAATAATCACAAGATCTTTTTAGTAACTCACACTAAGGAGTACTTTCTAGACTGCAAAACCCTGAGGTAAGTAGGTAAAAAAGGAGAGGCATGTCAGATTTGGCTCCTTTCCCAATTGTTATTCCTGACTGACTGCAGGAAATGTATCAAACAGTGTTCATGGTGTAGAGGATGGCTTAGAATGGAAGAGATTAATATTTTATACAGTAAAAGTATCATAAAGATACTTCAAAGGATGGACAAAGCATGCAACCAAAAACACAACTGTGGCCACTTTGAAAATCTATTTAAGAGCTGGATTTGTACCCACTGAATAGTGTAATGGAGTGCAGTGGCATTATTATCAGACTAAGACAAAGAGTATAAGATTCTAGTCCCAAAATTAATAGCTGTGTTTACAAGCTCTTTAAGATGCTGCCTATTTTTACTCAGTGAATCATTGCCCTTCTTTACAAAGTCTAGTTCATTAATCTTAGCAACACACACAAATCTCAGAGGAGTTGCTCTGCTTACATACCAAATCTGAAGTTCTAAGCCTAAACTATTTGTCACAGTACTCAGCTTTAATAAAATCTGTATTTATTGGAAGATGCCACTTCCTCATATTCTCTTAAATCAAAACAACTGATTCCTGTCAAGATGTTCTTCTTCCCCCTCCCTAGAGGAAAACAGTAAGACTTACAAAGAGCAAAATTCACTCCTGTGTAAAATTATGCAATCCTAAAAGTTAGCCTTATCCTCTAGCTGAACTTCATCTACTAAGATCAAATGAAACATTATCTGAAATGAGATATTAAAGAAGTTGATACATCACTTGTGTTTTTAAAACACACATTCATTGTGATTTGCAATCAACCCAGAGTAAAAGATCCAGTGGTAATGGTGGAGATCTATGTTAGTGAAGAGAAATGCCTGCAAATCTCATCCTGTTTTTAATGAAACAAGTAAAATCTCCTTAAAAAAACAGTCTTCCAACAACTACTTGCTGGAATTAGGTGCTAGGCTTATACAAATTGGGGGTTTTTTGCTGTTTTTCTGTTGTTGTTCTGTTTCCACTTAAGCAGGTAATAGTCTGTGATGTGAAGCATTTGCTGTCACTGATGAGCAATTGCTCAAATTGCCTCTGTCAACAAATTCCTAAGTTCACTTTATGGGACTGGTCAATTCTGAAATGCGTTTACCTGCTTTAGCATTTATAGGATGGAACCTTCAGCTTCCACCTGCACTACCAGACTCACACAGGCAGCACTGCAGCCTTCTCTTTCAAAATATGATGCCATATCCTAGCATCTGATAACCTCGAGCACGGAGATTAACAAAGGGCAGAGATCAAAGCTTTGCTGCCTGCCCTCCTCAGTATCTGACCCTAGAAACATGCCAGACCTCTCACATTTGACTCCTCCTTGCACAGAATATACATTTTAACAGAGCTTAATATCCAGTTTTTTAATTCACCAGTCAAATTCCTTCTCAGCTCACTGTATCTAAAAACCAAAATATTTTTAAAAAATTCACTAAGTATTTTTGAAACTTTAGGCCAGAGACTCCAAACAAAAACACACTCTGGCTTCACCTAGTAAAATATTTCTGGGCTTCTAAACAAGCTTCATGCCTTCACACAGCTGGTAAATGTTTGCTTAAAAATATATTCAAACAATCCCTTTGCAAAGGATTTGTAACATATAGATTTGAGCTTCATTTTGGAAGGGTCATTTACATAGCACATCCATAAGTTTTAAAGAGCTGCCTTCTGTTTATTCTGAACTTTCCAATTACCAGTTTGTTTATACAAACCACCACAAGGAGGTCTTAGAGAGGTCACTCAAGAAATAATATATTTCTCCATCTGCTTTCCCAACTATGCTCACAGAGACCGAGTTTACTCCCTCGATTTGACTCCATGAATAATCCCAGTGTCATTCTATTATTCAACCAGTAAACTGCTAATAAGCAAAAATAATCTATAAGCAAACTGAAACTGTAGTAATGTTAAACATGAGTGTGTTGTGCAGTCATATTATGTCTTTACTTCTAGGCAACCTACTTGCAGTGCAGACTGCCATGAAAGGCTTGTGAGCAGAGCATGGTTCATACCTGTGTTACACTGGCAGTCACGTGAAGCGTCTAATATTTATGATACACAGAAAAAGAGATGTGTTCCCCAGGAGAGCTGGAGGCAAACAGCATCCCAAAAAAGGAAGAGAAAACAATAGGCTGAATCCATCAAAGTTTCTTACTTCATAGACTTTTCACAGCCAAATAAACATTTTGCAGCTGGAGGTCTGCATGAGCCAGAATAACAAATGTCTCAAGACCTGCTAGAAGTTTCAGACTAGGCTGTCTGATGAGAGAGGTCGATCCTGTGCATGGATGCATGGACAGAGGTGAGTATACAGTGTACAGGACCTGAAAAATAATTATCTGAAACCATCTTTTTTTTCTCTTCCCTCCTTTTTTTTTTTTCTCTCCCCTCTTTTTTTTTCCTCCCCAGGATTGGCAGGGTTTAGATGCAGCGTAAGAGATTTGGGTTGGGTTTTTTTCCTTAAGCATGTTATATGGCCTGTGGCCTACTGGCATGTATCCCATTCCTCTGTATCATTAGAAGTGATCATTGACCTTACAACATCCTCAGATGGTCAGAGATTTGATGGGTAAATTTGAACAGTGCCCATTTTAACAGTGCTCACTTGGGACATTGTCTTTCAACTCTCAGTGCAACACTGATTTTTTTACCAGTCACAGATGTCACAGGGATGGCTCCTTCGAACACTGCCATCAGCTGGCAAATTCCAACATTTCTCATTCACAGGGTTTTGCTCATCTTCTCCACCTCTGGAATAAGTTGGCTGTAGTCAAAGCTGCTTAGGCAGGTGGCTTTTGACACTTTTGAACAGTGGGGTTTTTTTGGCAGTGACCTTCACCAACAATTCTTAAAAAACCAAAACTGTTTCTGGAGAGGAGACAATATTGTGAGTCAGTGCCAGTTGACAAGAAGGGAAACCAGGGCTAAGAATTTGACAGTGGAGCAAGGCTGCTAGTGGGGTGCCACAGAGACTTGTGATAGGACTCTTCAGTGTGTTCATAAATGGGCTGGAAAAAGACAAGTAGCAAGAAAATATTTGTTGCCAACATTAATTTCTCAGGACTGTTGTAACAAAACCAGTCTGCAAAGAGTTGCAGGAGTACATTGCAGTAT
This sequence comes from Galbula dea, assembly GCA_013399015.1. NCBI lineage: Eukaryota > Metazoa > Chordata > Aves > Piciformes > Galbulidae > Galbula > Galbula dea. The sequence goes on from VWZX01002796.1 coordinate 1,192,439, forward strand.
TGAATCACTTAGGTGAAAAAAAGTAAAATTAAATTCTGTGTTAGACAGCACAGTATTGTGCATGAAGGAAAACAACTCATGCTACCTGGAGACCAATGACAAGAGGTGTCCTTCAGGGGTTGGTATTGGGACAGGTGCTGTTTAATATCTTTGTTGGCAACATGGACAGTGGGATCAAGCACACCCTCAGCAAGTTTGCCAATGACACCAAGCTGTGTGGTGCAGTTGAGGTGCTGGAGGGAAGGGATGCCATCTAAAGAGATCTTGCCAGGCCAGAGAGGTGGGCCCTTGTGAACCTTATGAGGTTCAGCAATGCCAAGTGCAAGGTCCTGTACCTGGGTCAGGGCAATCCCAAGCACAAACACAGGTTGGGCGATAAGTGGATTGAGAGCAGCCCTGTGGAGAAGGACGTGAGGGTGTTGGTTGACAAGAAGCTCAACATGAGCCAGCAATGTACATTTGCAGGCCACATAGCCAATTGTATCCTAGGCTGTATCAGAAGATATGTGGCCAGCAGGTCAAGGGAGGGGATTCTGCCCCTTTACTCCACTCTTGTGAAACCCCACCTGGAATACTGCGTTCAGCTCAGGGGCTCCCAGCATAAGAAGGACAGGGACCTGTTGGAGCAAGTCCAGAGGGGAGGCATGAAGATGATCAGAGGGCTGGAGCAGTTCTCCTATGAAGACAGTCAGAGAGTTGGGATTGTTCAGCCTGGAGAAGAGAAGACTCCAGGGAGACCTTACTTCAGCCTTCCAGTACCTAAAGGAGGCCTAAAGGAAAGATGAGGAGGGACCTTTGACAAGGGCAGGTAGTGATTGGACAAGGAGTGACGGTTTTAAACTGAGAGAGGATAGATTTAGATTAGATGTAAGGAACTGGTTCTTCACCACAAGGTAATGAAGCACTGGAACAGGTTGCCCAGAGAGGAGTGGATGCCTCATCCCTGGAAGCGTTCACAGCCAGGTTGGATGGGGATTTGAGCAACCAGTCTAGTGGAAGGTGTTTCTGCCTGTGACAGGGGAGTTGGAACTAGATGACCTTTAAAGTCCTTTCCAACACAAACCTTTCTATGATTTTATATACCCTAAAAAACGGGCTCTAAATTAGACATCGCTGCTCAGGAGACACATTTCTGAGGTAACTGTCAGTAGGCATAGTAATAAATATTTTTGACAGTGGGGGAAAAAAAAAGCAAGCAATCATGAAGTTAAGATTGTGACAAGAACAAAGCATGAAGTGGTCACTGTGCCACTGCTTGTGGTGCACATGCATGCTGTGTTGTTTTGGTCACTTATTTTGAAAAGGATACAAAAATAGAAGATACAAAGTGATAGAGATGATAAACTTGAACCTTTCTGCCTGGAGAAAGACAACAAAGGGGGAGTGACAAAGGGTTGTAAAATCATGAATGACCTAACAGAAACTAGGGCAGAAGCAAGGAAATAACATCTTAAGAAGGAAAAAAACAACCCCACCACCAACCAAAAACCAACAAAAAACACATACACAACAAAAATCCCAAACAAAACCAAAAACCACCCAGCAAAAAATGAGACTTCTTTCATAGAGTCATAGAATTGTTTAGGTTGGAAAAGGCCTTTAGGACCATTGAGTCCAACAATTTGATTGATTTGCACATAATTCCCTTTCTTTTCCCTCCAAGACACTTTACATCTTCACAATGACTGCTTTCTGTGGTTGCCAAAACACAAGTCATACATCAGCTAAGAGTCCCTCATAAAGTACACTTTAGGGGAAGTTTGCTTGCTGAGGGAACTCGTTGCCTTAGGCCAAAATTTTAAATGTGGTCAAGAAATGGATTAAACAAATTCATAATGGATAGATCCCTCTATTACATACCACAGGGAAAAGCCATCTTCTGCTCAGGAATTCCCTAGAGCAGGAGGCTGAAATGGTTTTGGGAAGGATTGTTCTATCCATGTCTTTCCATAGGCACTTGCTGCTATTCAGTGTCAGTCAGTGACATGCAGAGAGAAGGAGCTTTACTCCAAATCCTCTTCTGTTCTATTACCAGCTCTTCAAACCAGAGAGCTAAAGTGTTTTGGTTTTAATTCCTGAACTGTTCCTACATCTCTCATTGAGCAAATAATGAAAGGAAATGCACACTAAATGCACAAGGCTTCCAGGAAAGGTGTAATGCCACCTTGAGAGAAGCTTACATCATATGTAAATCATCTGAATAGTTCTTCCTAAAACTTGGCTGCTGGTGAAATAAACAAAGCACAAGCTTTCCCAGATGTGTGCTTCATGAGGAATTCTCAGTCAACATATGATTTATACCTTGGCATCCTCAGAAAACACAAAATTGTGATTCAGAGATGAAATGGAGATGTGGAATTGCTACAGAGGGAGACAGAATGGCTTTATTCATAAATTAGCCCAAACTCCTGCATTTGTAAGCTTTTTCACTGCTTCCACATGTTGCACTAGACAATTATTCTTCCTTTAATACCAGGAAGATTAAGGCTGAGTGTTCAGATTTAGTTTTCCATAACTGTTAGCCAAGTAAAAATTTATATACAAACCCCACTGTAGGAGCATTTGCATTCTTGCACCATGCTTCACAACAGAAGAGGAGAGGTACACTGCTCCTTTGGACTTCTGCTGGAGAAAGGTTTGCCATGCAAGTACCAACATCACCCCTACAGAAAGCAACCCTATTGATTTCTAGTGTGCTTGTCACTAGAATCTCTCCTGCAGGATCAAAGGCAAACAACTTCACTGAGATCCAAACCACTGGAAAATAAGTAAATAAAATCTATAGCAACCAAAACTAAAGAAGATGGAAGAAAGTGCATTGGCTGAAAGGTATTCACAATCTAACCCTCATCCCCAGTAAGAAACAAAACCAAACCTGTGAGTGAGCAGGAAGGAAAGCAATGGGAAGATGAAATCAGCAGAAACCCAAGACAACATTGAATGACAAGCATTAAAAACACCAATACAAAATACATATGTATATATTTCATACATATATACACACATCTTCCACTGATTTTTTAGCAACCCAAGGTGGATGATTATTTAGCCTAGCCTCCATTCTCTCCAATTCATCTGCTTGTTAAAGATGTCAGTTCCCTTGCACTGCCTACAGGAGTATTTTGATGGAAGCATCACTGAGGACTCACTGGTATTGTTTTCTCTTGGCATTATTGCCATCTTCCTTTTGTTTCTGAATGTCATTTTTGAATGTACCAAAAATAAGGTACTTCTAGAACTTATAACATAACCTCAGCCTACCAGGGAAAGCCAAACTCATACTGAAATCATCCATTCAATGGGACCCAAGACAATACTCAACCAATGCAAAAATAGCTGCAACTGCTTATTAACTGTCTCTTTGGCATCCTCAAAACAACAGGGAACTCCAAAAGCAACCTCACTCATGGCAACAGCTCAGGGCCCCTCCACATTCAACTAGCTATTTCAGCTGATTTTGAGATGGGCCAAGGCAAGGACCAGATTCGGCTTGCCTGCATGGCCAACTTTGTCCCCAAGCACACCTCCTAGGAACCCACCACTGGGAGTGACCTTGTCCTGAGGACTGACTGCACAAAATTTGAGGTGAAGCATCCAAGCTGACGTACTGGCAGAAGGAAAGAATAAAATCTGTTAAACTTGGCAAGATGATAACTGATGAAAAAACCCAGAAAGTACCTGGAGAACAAAAGCTGTGCAGAAAGTGTTAGACAAGTAAGGAGATCACAGAATCATCAAATGATTTGCATTGGAAGGGACCATAAAGATCATCTAGTTCCAAGTCCCCTGCCATGGGCAGGGATGCCACTCGCTAGATCTGATTGCTCAAAGCCCCATCCAACCTGGGCTTGAAGACTTTTAGGGAAGGAGTATTCATAACTTCTCTGGGCAACCTGTTCCAGTGTCTCACCACCCTCACAGTAAATAATTTCTTCCTAATATCTAAGCTAAATCTACCCTCTTTCAGTTTGAAACCATCACCCCTTGTCCTATCATCATACTCTGACAAAGATTCCCTCCCAGCCTTTCACAGAACCATAGGCTGGTTTGGGCTGGAGGGGACTTTTAAAGGTCACCTAGTCCAACATCCCTGCAGTGAGCAAAGACATCTTCAGCTAGATCAGGTTGCTCAGAGCCCAGTCCAACCTGGTCATGAACATTCCAGGGATGAGGCATTTACCACCTCTCTTGACAACCTGTGTCAGTGTTTCACCACCCTTAATGAAGAAGAATTTCTTCCTGCAGGTCCCCTGCAAGTAAGAAAAATTTATCCAGAAAAATCAAGATTTCTTAGACTACAAAAAGATTTCTTGAGACATAGACCCATAAATGGAGTCATTACTACACCAAAACTGTTTCAAACCTCAGAAGTGCATGGAGGACAAGGGATGAAATGACATAGTAGGGCTTTCCCAATAGCTGCTAGTAGTTTGTTTCCCTTCAGTTACATGGGTGCAGTTTTACTGTAGCAGTGAGAAATGACTGATCCACAAGTGCAAACAAGCTGCATTTCCAATTACCAAGCAGTCCCCCAGAGAAGTCCATGGGACTAGTCATGCATAGTAAATGCACCTCTAGGTGCTGGCAATGATGCATATACACATTTTTCAGCCTTCTCTGTGCCACTAAGAAGTTAGCTGTGAATAACTATTTTTATCCTAGAGCACAGACAGCTGCCCTTCCTTCATTAATATTATTTGCATTATTCACTCCCAGCTCCCAACTGAGTCTCAAGGACTTGAGTGTATTCCTACTCCTTTTAGCCTGTCCTTCCCTGTGAACAAATGCTTGTGACAGTTTCTCCAACTATAGCTGAAGAGACATTATATGAACAAGAAGCAGCTGAGCCAGTTGTTCAGACTTTGCAGCCTCATCCATTTTCCCCTCTCACCTGTGTTTTGTTCCACCCTTTCATTTTAATAGGCAACTCTATGGATTTTTTTTTCCCTAAAATTCAGTGAAATGCCCATCATGTTTGCAATATTTCCTTTAGAATGTTTCCTTTAATTTTCATTTCCCTGCCTAATCTTTCTCAAGAAGCACTACTGCATTTTTAAATCTTCCAAGCAAAATAATTACAACAATAATCCAGCTGAGTGTAATCAAACTGCAGGGTTCTTTATTTTCCTGGCCTTTTAATTTAATTTCACATCTTGTAGTCTTAGAGAAATATTAGGATTATATAATCTTGTTATTGTTTAGATTATGTTCCTGTAAAAATAAAGAGAAATTGATTATCTTCTTACCTACTGCCACACACAGAACTCATACAGCATATAGAACATTTTTGAAATAGAGATCCAGAGGAAGATCTTCTAGATGAGCAAGAGTTAGATCCTTAGCTCCCATTTTCATTAACAACACCACCAAAGATGGAAAGGTAATATTTCCTATCCAGAACCCTTGTTTATTTGACTAATATTCTAAAAAGAAAGTAACTGCTTTGATAAAATAATTTGCTTTTAAATTTTTTTTATGCACCAGTGTGGATCCTGATGTGATTTTTGGGGATATTTTAGCCATGGAAATAATCCCATTGATTTTAGCAGTAGTACTTCCACTTAAACCAGAGCTTCAGGAGCTCTCCTTGGATCAATACAAACCAGAAGTCATTCACAGAATAACACTAGTGTAAAAACAGCGTAGGAGAAGAATCAGCTACATGCCTAAATACATAAAGTCAGCCAAGCAATAAAAATACAATTTCTGCCTGTACACATGCAGAAGGACCCTGCCTTCAGCCTTGCAGTCAGCTTTGGGGTTTATGTGGATCAGAGTGCATCCATATTAATTAGCCTGAACACAGGATAGGGGCTTCAGACCCTTCACTGCAAGCATCAAAGCCCTCAGCACACTGATGTTCACCTTTTGAGCTGGAAGAAGAGAGATCATTAGCAGATCTTAGATAGCAAAGCAGCTCCCTGGAAAGGGAGCTCATCATCCAAGAATTAAGATTGAAACAATGCAGGGGTGGGTTTGGGGCATTGTTTTTTTTTTTGGTGGTAACTAATTGTACTGTCCACAGGTATGAAGGAAAAAAGGAAGTAAGGTCAGGCCCTAAACAGGTATAACATATCCCCAGTGCCTACAGACAGCAAAGTCAGAGATGCCTTTTTCCTCCAAGAAAAATTCCTTTTTTGCTGTTTCTTCTCCATTGCCTTCAAAGTGGGGAAGCACATTCCCATCCACCAACTCACTGGTGGCAAACACATGGAAAAAGGCTTGGACAAAAGCTTGTGCTAGAGCCCATCTCAGGGTGAGAATGTGGTTAGTAACCTGAGAGACCATCACAGCTCACTATTAAATATTTTTTTAAATGCCTATAAACCCAACAAGCTAGATTGCAATTAGGCCATAACATCACAGTTCCACAGAAATAGTACATGTGAAAGGGCATAGTCTTCTCTTCAAGACTGAAGCTTGGGTGGAAGAACTCTTGGGTTCTCCAGCATTGCCACATCCCAAAACCTGCTGCCCATAACTGCAAACTGGAGTAGGTGGCCACAAGGAGAAATCCAGAGTGCCCACCAAGGGCACAGCTACAGCAGCTCTAACTTGCTCTGCATCAGCCCTGCTATAAAAAAGAAAAAAGGGATTTCAAGCCACTTCTCTACTTACACACCCAGAGACACACACTTGCTCTAAGACAGGTATGGCCTCAGGAAAAAGGTACCTTCTGTTAAAGATCTTTATGTCATTCAGACTTACACTTTCTCTTCACAAAGGCCTGAAAACTCATGTTTTCTGAATATCCTTGGTTAGAACACAATAAAATATTCTGAACTGTTACAGGCTTGAAAATGAATTGTTTGTTGGTTTTTTTTTTAAGCTACTGGTTAAAGCACTCTGTTGCATCTGAACTAATGGCTGATTGCATTCTTGGAATGTTTTGGGGCTTTTTTTAAGCTATTGCAGTGATGAAGAGCTTCCCTCCAAAAAGAAAACTAAACTGAGCCACTGCATGTAAGCTTCCTCTGCTTACAGAGACAACATTTTCCTTACAAAGTATATTGGGTTTATATCAAGGCATAGAGGACATGACCTTAGATTCTGCATCCAAAGCACTGGTTAATGAAGTTGCAAAAGTTTAGTTGCAATAATCATATTCTCCATGGGGTTTTGGCTGTCGCTCTAGTCACCTTCTTTCCTTCAAAATATGCTTTTCATTGTTCTGCTGCCCTTTTTCCAACTGCTCTGCAGCCAAGTTCTTGGAAAGCAATCACGCTTCTTGTTTAGGATTTATTGCTCATCTTTTGCCAATAAGGACACACACAAATCTCTCCTGTGATCATCCTGCAACAGCAAGCTAAAAATACAGCAATTTATGAACAGGCACATTTTGCATGTTCTATGGCATCAGTGTGCACTCATCAAACAATTCTGAGATCTATAAAAGAAGGTCACCCCTTTTGGCTAGGCCGATCAAAGGCTCTGCTTGGGTGCCATAAACAAGCTTATTGTAGAATTCCAGTCTACCTAAAAAGGAAAAAAAAATGCATTTGCATTGTGGTTTAGTGGTTAAGTTTGGGTTGGGTTTTTTTTATCCTTTTACTGGGTTTACATGGTAAACTTTGCACTTTAGAAGCCTCAGGTCTGAGAAAAACAATAGTTTTATCTTCCAAACTGGCTGTTTTAAAACTAATAACTGATGGCTACTATAGTTCTCACTAAAACTTCCAAGGGGTGGAATTGTCTGTCTGTACAAATTCATATAGGAAATTGTAATTTCAGAGTCAAGTTGTATGTTGGTTTGAAATGTGTTGCAGGTTCTCTAAGAAAGCTCATGCACAGAGCAAGCAGCAGGTAACATGAGGGAAGACTGATCTTACAGCTAGGAAGGAATGGATCAAGAGGAAGAGTGTTAGGTAATCACCATGCCTTGGCCATGCTTATCTGACCATATTGTTTGTTTTTCAGACAAATAACACTTTAACCATCAGCTTCTTTAAAAGACTTATCTTTTATCACCTTATTACTTTTGACAGGCAGAGGGAGATTCACGACCTTTTAAAGCTTCTCTAGGTCAGGGCTGTTAAAGCTCCTCTGAAATGCTATGAGACTCAGTCCTTTATCTTTCCTGGACCCCACCATTGGATTCTTGGTTCTGATTATGTACTCCATTAAACAGCCCTGAATTGGGAAAACTAGTTGGGATTCATTCACCAAACTGGATTCACTGCTAGCAGCATGGTGTATCTCCATCCTCATCAACTAGATAATTCTGTGGTTCGGACAATTGCCAAGACTTGGAAACAAGAAGGCTAATGAAAAGATCCAGACAAATGTTCACCATCTCATAATCTGGGGTTCTTACTCAGCTTCAAATGATTACAATTTGTTAACATTTAGCTTTTTTTTTTTTTTTTTAATGATTCTCATCTTTCTTGTCATCCCTTTCTGCTTATTCCTTTCCCCAGGCAGTACAAGGTAGTCCCAAATACCGATTTGGTTCCTATAATGAAAGCAGATGCTTTTTTTCTGTTCAGTCCTAAAAGGGGCTAGCTACATGTGAAAAGGGATTTGACATCCACGAAATGAGAAATTATAACTGAGGAAACTGTATAAGCTTGTTCCTAATAATTTACAAATAAACTTTCAAATGCAATAAAACTCCATTTTTCACATATTCAACTCGCAGACTTCTGAGCATAACAAGTAACTTAGGTGTAATTTTGTGTCAGAAACTTCATATTCTGCCAACAGATGATTTCCTGAAATTTGTTCTCTGCTGAAAACTATTCAGTGAAATACATTTTTGCATGTGAACTGCATTTATATGTTGATCTTAATAAGATTACTCATGTATCACATGGCACCAGTTAATTCTGGGTGTGCTTCACATTGTAACCATCAGGATTTGAGTGTAAGTATTTCTACAACAGTTATAAAACTTGCTTCCTTGTATTTGAGCTAAAAAGTTCACTTTGCATCAGGGGTTGCTTTAGTGCAACTTAGTCACAAAGGGATTTACACAAGGGACCACAGGAAAAAAAAGGCTACCAAGGCCAAAACAAATTAGTTGCAACATTTAAGCCAATATTTGCTAGAAAACCTTTGTGGTGGTCACTCAGTCCTACTCCAAGTCCCTCTAGAAAAGCCCTCGCTGCTGGACTCAACCTTTCAGGTCTACCTAAACCTCCCTTGGAAACTAATCTGAAATATCTCTTTTGGTATTGGTATCAGGTTTGTGCTCCCCTTGCAACTGTGATAAAACTTCTGCTCTTACTAACATCTGCAGAGTGGATCCCACCATTTTCCTTCTTCTGACATAAAGTACCACACTGCAGGCACTGACCACCACATACCTGAGCTTATAAACCTTTTGCTATTGACTTAACAAGTGGAAGCACACATGCTCTTACTCAGCTTTCGCTACTGTTCCCCCAGCTAAATCTGTTGATGGAGTTTGCAGCACCTGGAACCAACTTAGTTTTAGATCCCATAATCCTCAATATATTAGTTTGGTTTTACTCTTGGTCCTCCATATGCTGTCTGTCCTCTTCATCTGCAGTAACATCCACCTACATTACTCCCTGCAAATTTTAAAAGCACTTTACTCACAGCAGCTTGCAATGATAACTGAAAATATGGAAACATGTGCAATGCAGGCATCATGGATGTGGCTCTGATGTCAGGTACAGAACTTGTGCTTTGTTCATTTCAAAAAATTCCATGCCCCTCTCCAAAAAAAGCTTCAAAAATAAATAAGCACCAGGCCTCAAAACAATGTAGTTGGAGCTTCATACATCATGAAAAGTTGGAATATAGTTTGGAGTAAATCCTGATAAAGTTCTGCCATTTGGGTAATAGTTAACTGCTTCTTTAATACAACTTTAACACAATGAAACAACATTAGTGTTACCATCTTGCTGAGGATGCTAGAAAGAGACTGTAAAACTGAGTAGCACATTGAAAATTACTTCAGAAATATTTGCTCTCTGAAAACAACACACAATAACTGTCATTAATACTAGTCCTTTAAAGCATTCCTAAAGTCTACTAAAATCCCAACCAGTATTGTATTGCTGGTAGCAATAACTGCATCCTAAACCATTGTTAAAAATGTTAAAAATTACAGCAGAAAATAAAAATTGTCCATCAGAAGTCAGAGAAATCACAAATCACTGATCAGCTGAATAGAATAGCACCTTTGCCCTTATTATTTAGAGAGCTTTTTTGGGAGGATCTCAGGACTTTACTCTTTAGCTAAGTCTCACAAGTTCAACAGCCCATGAGTTATGTAAACATTATTTTACAATTCAAACTATTTTCCCAGCTAAAAGATCGCTGCAGGGAGGACCATTTGAATTATTTCTTTTACAAAACTAATATTGCTTTACTCATAGCTCCAGAATGACCAAAGCTGAAGTTCACCCGAGCTGTTCGCAGCCTCAGCAGCCTGTGGATCCAGGCACTTCAGAGGACAGAAGAGAAAAAAAGGGGCTACAGGTTACACCGCACCTAAAAATGCCCAGTCTAGCGAGTGCTTTCAGGGAACTGAAGCTTGAATACAGCCTTGGGGAAAGGTCTTATCTTAAAGAGTAAGCAAATAAATAAATACGTATATAAAACCGTGTTGCGACCGGCAGAAAACGATCGCGTCTTGGCAGTGATGCTGCAACCGTGAGACGTGTTGCTCGGGTATGGCGCTCACCTCCCAGACGAAGGGATGCTCCCAGACGAACGAGGGGCTCCGGGGGAGCTCCAGGCTCTGCCGTGCCCCCCGGGCAGCCAGGAAAGATGCTCCCGAAGGAACAAGGTCTCCTCAGGGAGCTCCCGGCCCTCACCCCCACCCCGTGCCCCTAAGCAGCCGAGGGAGATGCTCCCGGATGGACAGGGGTCTCCGCGGGGAGCTCCTGTGCTCCCTCAGGCAGCCAGGAGGGATGATCCCCGAACGGAGAGGTACCTCCGTGGGGAGCGCCTGTCCCCCCGCCCCGGGCTGCGCCAAGCTCCGCGGACACCCTTCCTCGGGTACGCACAGCCCTGAGCAGAGAGAAGAAATCGCGTCCGCTACCGCAGGGATGGAAAAAGCCCTGTGAGCCCGACCTGCTGGCGGTTCGGCTTCGCGGGGGACCCAGGGGCAGGAGGAGAGATGCTCAGGAGAGCGGCATCCCAGCGTCGCTTTTAACGCGCACCGTGCCGAGCAGAGGCTGCTCCATCCCCCGGAGCATCCAACTGCCAGTCCACGGCGGCTGCTGCGGGAGGCAGCCCCGGACTCGGCGAGCCCCTGCCGCCGGCCCCGCTCCCAGCCGGGGCTCAGGCTAGGGGCTGACCCCCCACACACTCCTCAAGTCCCTCTTGCCCGCCTCCGGCTGTGGAGACAGACACCCTCTCAACAATGGGTATGTTTGGAGCAACATGATATCACCTAATAACGCCGAATAAGGCAATGACTGTACGTTGAAGTGATACGATCCTGCCGGTCTCCCCGCACGGCGCGGAAAGCTGTTTGCAGATTTACTAAGCCCTCTTGAATGAATGCATCTGCAGCTGACCTTTAACAATAGGCGCTGAAATAGCACAATCTGTGGGACCAGATTTGAAGGTGGGGGGGCGGGAAGGGGGAAGGAAGAGATAGGAGAATATTGTAATCCCTGCAATCTCATTCACTTCCTTTCCCAGACCCCCGCATACAAGAGAGAAAAGCGGTATTTGCCTTTTCACCGGGGTTCTGTATGTCAAGCCGTTTCCAACGCCGGCTCGCCCACATGGCACCCCGAAAGCCGCCGCTGGGACCAGGAGCGCAGCCCGCACCCCGCGGGCATTGCTCAGCGGAGGGGCGATCGTGACAAGGATGCTCCAAGCATCCCCCTCCCCTCCCACCGCTCTCTCACCTTCCCTGGCTTTCAGCAAGACGGTGTTGGCAACGATGTTTTCCAGCTCCATTGACGAGCTCGGGCAGCGTAGGCAGGCAGCGGCACTGCAGCAGGACGTCACTCCCGAGGTGCGGAGTCTCCGGGAGACCACCCGCCTCCTGCCTGCCCCTAACGCGTTATCCTCCGGTGCATGATCCCCGCCTTCCTTCCCGTCTCCTCCGCGCTGCCCCGAGCGGAGGCGGCGCTCCCCGCGCTGTCTGCTCCCCGCCGCGCCTCGCCCCGTTACTCCATCCTCCGCCCCGCCGCCTCCCCGCTGGTTTGAGGGCTCGGGCTCTCCTGCCTCCCTCCCTCGGGGGTGTGGCACCGCGGAGCGGCCCCGCAGCCCCGCGCAGGCGCCATTCCTGCTCGCCGGCTCCGCGGGGCTGGGCACGCCGGGACCTGTAGTCCTGGGGCGGCCCCTCCGCACCTGTGGCGCTGGCTTCGCAGCCGCGCAGAGTTCCCGCGGAAAGGCGGCGAGTCCCTATCTAAGGGAAAACAAGGATGTGCGCACGGACAGAGCGGAACGTCCAGGGCCGCAGGAGTTGGCGGGCGGCGGGGGGGGGATTCGGTGTGGTGGGGAGACTGCGGGGCGATGCGCGGGGCGATGCGCGGGATGATGCGTGGCGCGGCCTCGCGGCGGCGGCGCAAAGCAGCACAGCCCTAGTGCCGGGCGCCACCCCGCGGCGATGGCCTCGGTCCGGCCCGGGGCTTCCGGGGGGCTCCCCTGATCTGCCCGGGACACTCAGGGCTCCCCTGCCCGTGCCGCGGCTGATCTTCGTGCTCACGGGTTCTCACAACCTAGTGAAGGATCCCCCGACGACCGGCAGACTTCTTCATCCCCTGCGCCGTGATGCAAGCTCTTGTCCTTGGTGTTCTCACCTTTCTGGAGAGTTTAAAAGTCCCCGAAGGAATGCCCCGAGGGAATTCCATATTTCTATCTTAGTTGTGTAAGACATCTGCCACTTGTGGGAAGTTTGTGAATTTTAAGCGGTAGATTACAACGTAAATTTCTCTGTCTATATAGGACAGATGCTGGTGTCAGCATGGTTCTGATTTTCCTGGCAACAGGGTAGAGCAGGTCAAGCAAGCAAAAAGGAATAAAAACGACCCATTACTCTCACTAACACTGTTCCCCATCTGTATTTGTGCTGATTAAATCCGCATGAAGCAAATCAAATTAACATGAACCTTCTTGTAAGTGGAGCACAGACATTTTTTCTTCATTTTCGTTGTATCAGTCATATTTCTTTCCACAGCCAGGCAGAAATGACTTGCGATAGCAGAACTTGCAGAGTGCCTAGCACACATTTTGTGAGCATAGGGAATAAATGAGAAATGCATTTAATCAGTAATCCCTTGTACATTAGGATAAAATGGCTAGATAAATCTGGCTTGTACCCGATGACATGTCAAAGGTTAGAACTTTGGAAGTTCCTGTGTGTAGCAGGTGGTACTGCTACGTACAATCTTCCACAGCCTCTCTCCAATCGCTTCAGAAAACATTCAGCCTCCAGAAGCTGTGCCATGTTGTGGTTACTTCGTAATGCCAAGTTCTATATAGCAGAAGATTTTTCTCTGATTAAATAATTCTTAAGGGAAAAATTGCTTCCTGGAAACCAGAGCTTTAGTAGAGAGATGAGGTTCCTGAGGAGTGTCTGCCCTGCTTGTTGGTTGACCACTTCTGTGAGAGGACTGCTGCTTGTAAACAGAGCAAATTAAGCTCAGGTTTTAAGTGCACTTCAGGTCCCTGCCCAGCCTCTCACTAATGGTCATCACAAGGACAACACCAGCATCAATCACAACATGGCTGATGCTGGAAGGCACAGTTACACCTTCTATTACATACAATGTTTTTAGTGCTCCAAGTAACTCCATTCTCCAGAGAAGAAATAAACACAGGTGTCTCAGTTCCCATTTTGTGAAGCAGCCCTCACTGCAGCAGCAAGCTCCACTTCTGCTGACAGTAATGGAATATGTGTGCTTGCTGCTTGCCACATCTTGGGGTCAGTCTGTTCAGAGGGAAGGGATTTACCTTTCTGGGAGACTCCAGGGGAACACTGACTGTCTGTGGTGTGTAACATTTATACAGGTGCCCCAGTGAAGAGGGTAGAACTTGGAGGTGTTAAGTTTCCAGTACACTTGGAAATCAGCATGTGAACCTGAGGGCTCTACTGCACCTCTTTTATCTCATATCTATAGGTACCTCTGTATACTCAAGTGGTTGGCACAGAGTCATCTACAGGGTTGCCTTCTGGACAGAAGCATGACTCCACTGTGCTGCTGATGTCCTGGATGCTTTGTGAATGTTTATTTAATTCTTGAAAGAGTAAATAAGATTTATAATGAGAATTACAAGAGATGCAGTTTGGAAATCCCACAGAGCTACCTAGTGTTCATGAACTGCACAGCTCTGAAGCACTTCACATTCCTACCAACCCAAAGGCAGAGTTACACAGCCCCTTTGTAAACAGGGGCAGCAACCACAATTTGGAATCTTACCTTATGGCTTCTTCATAGTTGGTATCTTCATTTTTGTGTCATGTGGAATTCCTGGTTCACAAAAACAACAAAGATGAAAAAAACATTAGGAAGAGGTAGATTTATGTATATCCTTTTTCTCTGGTGACAATACAGTCCTTTAATTTCAAGGTATGTCCACACCTGATTTAATGGAGCAGTCATGTTCTTTCTGAGTGAGGGAGAAAAAGACCTGTGAGTCTAATCCATTGCTTATCTTATTCTGTTCATTGTTGTAAACTCTGGTGCTGAAACCCCCCAAATACGGACTCAAACACAGGGTGGCAAGGAAGGAACACAGGTCTTTTTTTGCTGGCCTAAAGATCCTGATTCAGTGCTTGCTGGGAGAGACATGAAAATTTAGTCTGAATCGTGTACAAAAGCAGCCAGTTTTGGAAGGAAAATTAAAAAAAAAGGGAGAGGCTACTAAAACCCAGTTAAACTCTGAAAAATGTGCTAAGGTATTTAATGTGTGTGCTTGTTCCGCTTTTAAATAAAGCATTTGCATCCTAAGTCATTCAGGAAAGGCTCAGAAAAAACCCTTTTTGAGTGCTGAAGATCAGGATAAAGCAGGGCTGGCAGCCATCTTTCCTTTATGGGAAAAGAGAGGGTTGTAAATGAAACGCCAACACCGTGTGAGACCCAAATGCATCAGTGTAATAAGCCTAGGAAAGCAGCAAGGCAGAGTGTGATATTCTGAGCCACTTGAAGGATGAGTCATCGCAGGGTGGGCTCACACAGCTCTCCAGCCAGAAACACAGCAGCCACACACCCAGTTTTTATCCTGCCACCAGAGGAAAACCACTTGGCCTCCACACAGGCTGCTTGAAATACCAGGATAAGACCCTCAGTGAACCAAATCTCAAAAAGACTTTTGCCTGTCTATACTTATCAATTTGAAACATACCCTAACAGCAGCTATCTCCTAAATCCATGTTCTAACACCAATTAATGCAGTAAAGCTTTAAGCTGGATTGTGTTTGGAATTTCTTCTGAAACTTATTTCTACAAATGGGCAAATTATTTTGCCTCCTGCTGAGATTCGGTATCAGCAGGTGGGAGCACGCAGGCCGATGAGAACGTGTTTGCAGGCAGCTGTAACCTTCTGCAGAGCCTCTTTGCGTAAGGATAGAGGCTGCCATCTACCAACAGCCAGGGGGTGATGCATCGTGTTGTCTAAACCAAACTTTTTGCTTTGGTTTAGATAAAAATGTTTATGCCTCTGTTGTTTCTTTCAATTTCCAAACTTTTGTTTTTCCCCCCAGTTATCTATTTCCTCAAGGTAAAGGACAAATGATTGATACAGCATCCAAGCACATGTGATAAAACAACCTTCTAGAAGATGAGCAGAGTTTATTTTTCAGACAAGCAGATATCCCACACTCGGCATAAAATCTGCCACGCAATGACCCATGGCAGCAGGCTTGATCTGGGATTTGCTCAGCCTTTTCATGATGTACAGAGAGAAGCAGCTACCTTTTCACTAATATTTTGTTGTGTTAATGATGATCTTTCAAAGAGCTCTTTAAGCCTCACAAAACAGTAATGGTAACAACACACAAGCGTTATCTAGCACTTTCTGTCATCAGAGCTCAATTTTTTTCTGCAGAAAGGCACCTTTAACTGTTCTCAGAGAGGAAAAAAGAGGCACAAAGTGAGAGCAGGCAGGTGAGTATCCTAACCAAACCCAAAATTTACATCTCCCATTCTGATTCTGTGATTATCTGTTCAAGTGCCTTGTAATGATACAAACTTCTCCCTAAAGTCTGCTGAAATCCCTGCAGAGCCTTTCACCAATTTCAGATGTCTCAGTTTGAATCAGGCTTAAAGACTGTAATCCTTCACACGCAAATATGACCATGCACGGCTGAGCTCGTGCTGCAGCAGTATGAACCAGCATCCCCCCACTGTAGGATGAGATAAGAGACTGTGGACTGTCAGGCCAGACAACAACCTGTAGGAGACAACCAACAAGATTTGCAGAAAGATGCACATATGGCATCGCTTGGCAGATTTATTTTGAACTTTGGATGGCAAGAAGAACCAGGTTGAGCAGCTGCTCTAGCCTGTGCCAGAGCCAGAGCTGAGAAAAAAAGGAACATCTCTTTTTGCCAGGTGAGTTTTGGCAGTGACAAGATCCATCTTCAAATTGTAGGGATGCCCAGTAAAATACAAAATGGAAATAAACCCCCTGATAAACAACAGTAGTTCAAGCTCTTGCCCAGGAGTCTGAGAAGCTGAATTCTGCTGCCTTCTTAACAAAGAATGAGTGATATTTCCCCACCTGCAGGCCAAGTGTTTAAACAAAGAGTTTTAAACAAATACAATTTTCCGGGGGGGGGTTGGGGGGGAAGGACATTGCTTTAGAATACATCAACTTAGAAATTGTGAATAACCCTCTGTGGCTGAAACAACCATCCTCAGGAAATCCTAGCAATAGTCCTTTTCTTGCTGCCACAATGGAGCTCCCACAGCTGAGGGAAAGGGACCACTGTGGCCCATTTGCTGCCCAGACACAGGGGACATCTCTCCCTTTGAGGGGGTGTGCTGGTTGGGCAGAGGTGAGCACAGACATGGCACTCTGCACTACTATTCAGGGAACTGGCCCAGGAAACGGCTGCTGTTTCTTCTCTACTCTTCACCAACAGTCTCTGCTCTGCAGGTGTCCCAGACTCAACTCTGCTGGTGCCCCTCAGAAGTGACATGAAAACCTCCCAAAGCTCTACTGTGGACGTATCTCTCAATAACTGCTCCTTCCTCTGCATGTCCAGGGCTGCAGACTACAGCACAACACGCCCACATTGTATCTGACTTATTTTCTAACATTAACAGTTTACTTGCTTCCACTTTTAGGCTTTGAGGGGTTTTTAAGCAAGAATGCCCCTAACTTTTAGGCAACAGGTATGCAAATAAGCTGAGTAGCTCAGGCAGTGATCTTCCCAGTTCATCAGTAAGAATCAAAGTGACCTTCTCTCTCGCACACCTTCAGATTTCCCTTAACAAAGCACTACTGAGAAGCAAGTGTGGTGCATAAGATTCCACGACTTGAAGCTGCTAGTTCACTGACCCAGCACTGTGCTTGCACACACCTATGCACACATGCTCAAATAGGACACTTGGAGCTTGCTGGGGGGTGTTGAGCCTAAAGAGAACAGCTTCAAAATCAAAAGCAATAGCAATGTTTATTTGAATTGAAGGAAATCAGTGGATGCAGGAAGCAGACTACTATGTGAGTAGACCCCATACCAAATGATCCGTATGCTTCAGTATCCACATTTTCTTCCCTCTTATCTCACCATGGCTATAGTTCATCTCTTGCAGAGTTCAAGCTCATGCAGAAAACCTCCATTTTCATCGTCTCATTTTGGGCACCTCCATTGCCACCACAAGACCAGCCAGCCACACAGTATCTCTATGCATGTGTGAGTAGATAACATTAATCTGGCTGCTCTGTTGGAAATGATAGTTCTTGGCAGATAATCATCTGAGCCCCTTTTCCAGCTATCACTGGCTTCATCTGGATTAACAAATTCAGGAATGCCACAGAAAGCTACCAGCAACTAAAACTGATGATGATGTTAATATTCAGAAAGGTTGCAGCATGTTTTTGGACAACACCAACTAACACTGCCCCAAAACAATTTCTGGGCATAGTAGAGAGTTAATATCAGCTAGTGTCAACCCTAACAGGCAGGTTACACACACAGCTCTTTAGAAGGCTCAGAGAGTTTACCACTACAGAAGTGACCAGACCATGCCAGCCAGATCAGGACCAGGAAAAGGTTTGCTAATTTGTTCAGATGTGTAGGTTCAGATCCATCCATTGAGCTCATTCCAGGAGCGTGGGATGTAGCAGACATTGTTCTGGCTACCTTTGGCTTGGGATGTAGCAGATATTGATCTGGCTGCCTTTGGCTTTGGCCCCAGATGCTGACAGCTGAGCTTATCCAGACAGTGGATAATCCTCTCTAATTCACAAGGTGGGATGGCCCCTTTGCAAAAGTCTGTGGATGTTTATAAGTATGAATATTAAAACAGAAATTACTGAAACACAGAAGTGAAACTCGGGTTCAACTTGATTTTACTACTTAGATGGAAAAAATACACAAAAAGAAGCTAAGAAAAGAAAAACAGACTTTCTAGAAGTGTTTGATATTCAGTACTTGAGGCTTTGCACACCACTTGTGCTGCTCCAAAGCACATGGCCTAAAACAGGGCAAGCAGCTGACGGGTTTCTTGGGCATCTCTGTTGCTGCCACCATCAGGTATTCAACAAAAATAGCCTGAGAAAACCTTGTACTGCTCAACTGATTCTGTTAAAGTAGCTCCTTTAGCTTGAGTTCTAGACTTCAACAGTAGACTGTTAAGATCCCAGCTTCAGGGAGACAGACTTACACATTCAGGTGTGGCCCCTTCTGCAATTTGTACACCTTTCCTGCACTGCTTTCATCTGGCAGGAGACAAACCAACTGTAACGGGGTTTTATGACTCTCCAGCTTTCCCCAGAGCTAATACACACCCTAACTGCTCTTCCTAAGGCTGGACCGCTGTGGTTCCCTAGTGGTGCTCCATGCAGCCAACAGAACTGGGAGAAACCTTCAGAGCAGATGGAAGCCACAGACTCGCATTCAGTTTAAGGCAGCACTACGGATTAGCAGCAGCAAGTGCCCGTATGGGAAAACAGGTAATTAGTTTGCATCAGCTCACAGCAGAGAAGAGGCATACAGCTACCACACCGAAATTGTTTAATTACGATTAAACAACTATAATCTGAGCGAGTTCAATAAAGTCAGTGCCAACTGCATTTGAAAAGTTTGTTATCTGAAGGTTTCTGAGCACAAAGTAAGCTGCCTGCTCCGCTCCAGTCTTTTATCAGCGTACACCATGAGGAGGTCCTACAAGACTAGATCACACCTCAAGCACTCCCACACCTCCACCTCAGCTCATCACCCCGCGGTCCGGAAGAAGGCAGAAGAAAGGAAGAAGGGCCAGTGGGCACAAGCGACCGGCGAGGCCAGGCAACGCCGCGGGCCCAGCACCGCCCCGTCCTGATCCTCCCCGTGCGTTACGACCCAGCTCCGCCTGCTGCCGCTCTAAACATGGCTGCTGCGCTGGGAAGGCTCTTACGAACCGTGGTAAGTGAGTGAGTGATCTCCTCGGCCGCCCCCGAGCCCCGGCTCCCGGCGGCTCTGACCTTCTCTTCTCTGTTCCCTTGCAGGTGCCTGCTGCTGCTGTCGCCGCCGGGAGGGGGCTGACAGCGCGGCCCCTGCCCTGTGCCCGCCGCCACTTCAGCCTAGGTAAGTGCGGCGAGGACATGGACGCGCCTCTGGGCTCGTTGCGGGCGAAGCGGCGGGAACGGCTTCTGCACCCGGCAGGAGGAAGCGACGCGGTCTGGCCTGGGCTGGTCTAGCCCGGTCTGGTCTGCTCTGGTCTGGCCCCGGGGCTAGGCGGCCTGGCTCGGCACACGCCTGTGTTTTTTTCCCCCCTCAGGCTCCTCGCGGTTTGCTCCGGCGGTTACCCAACATGCCCCGTTTTTCAAGGGTACGGCCGTTGTTAACGGAGAGTTCAAGGAGCTGAGTCTGGATGATTTCAAGGGGAAATACCTGGTCCTTTTCTTCTACCCCCTGGACTTGTAAGTGCAAGTTTCTTCCATTTCCAATGGGCCTCCTTTCCTGCTGAAGGTCATCAGCAGTGCTGCAGATCACTGCTGTCTAAAGGATCTGGTTTTACCTTTTGGGGGCTAATCTCCTGAGGCAGATGTGTCTGTTTCTAGAGTATGAGTTTTAAGACATGGGTCCACACGGCCATTGTGTTTTAAAGCAATGGATGTGGTGGCTGGAGAGCATCTGGGACTGCTTCAGGAGGTAGACATGGCCTTGCAAGTGTGGTTCCTCTTACAGTCAGATCCTTGCAGTTCAGGGTGATGTTGGAGACTCTCTCCTTTTAAGCAGCAGGGCCAGGAGAACTGCAGCTAGGCTGCTCCAGGGCGAAAAATGAGCAGATAAGGTTGAGCCTGTCCAGAAGACTTGAATCACTAGGAACGTCCTGGTGTATGTAGGCACATGGGGAACGATTTAACCTGAAGTTCTTCTACACTTTCCATAAACTGTCTTGTCTAGAGAAGCTGTGGCATGGGCAGTTTCTCCATCTCTGCAAAAAATCTGTCTAGAAGTGAGAGTCAAAAGCTGGTGTGTCAGCCAAGTGGCTGTTGCTTTGAGAATCACTGAAACTAATCCAGAGCAGGAAACAGTTCAAATTACCAGGTTAAAGAAAATACTCCGCTGCCATGGGTGCCTAGAAACAGACATGAGAGTCTTTTCTAAAGACTTGTCTGAAAAGTTTATAGAATCATGACTGCCTGTTTTCTTATCCCACCCAGCACCTTTGTCTGCCCCACAGAAATTGTGGCTTTCAGCAACAAAGCAAATGAATTCCATGATGTAAACTGTGATGTGGTGGCAGTTTCTGTGGATTCTCATTTTTGTCATCTGGCCTGGATAAATACACCACGAAAGGTATGAACTAGCAACTGTTTGGGGCTTTCTCTGTTGGTTTTTCTTTTCACAAGAGCTCCTGAGAAGAAGAGTTGAATAATAACTGCAAACACTGACTTCCATAGACTGCCTGAAGCGATATGTGAAGTGATGAACTCTTGCATTTGATGACATAATTCTGACCTCAATCTTTTTCTTCCTCCTTTCCTTAATAATTTTTTTCTTTTGCTCTCTTAATAGTCTTGTATATGTTACATGGTTATCTGGAAAGCAGAATACTCAGTATACATGCCACGGTCCTGAGGTGCTTATTACAACTGGGGGTTTGTGTGCACCGCCACAGTAAATGAACAGGAGCTGTTTAGTCATTATTATTAACCAGTACCTGACAATGGTGGCTTCAGAATGGAAGCAGAAGAACAACCAGATTAATGGAGTATTTATATTGCTAGCTCTCACTTGCCAAAATGGTTCCACTTCTGCAATACAAATTGAGGTTCTCAGCTTTCTTTAGGGAAAGAAAGTGATAAAGACACTCTTCTACTGGAAAAGAGCCTCTCAGATGTATATAAAATACATGCTTTTGATCCCATAAACACCCTGCCAAGGGTGGAAAGAATTCTGTGGTGGTGCAGACGGGAAACTGACACCCAGATGAGCGAAGGCCTTGGTTTCTCCGAGGTCTCTGCTCAGAGCTCTGTCTATGAGAACATCATTGCAGACAAGCATTTGCAGGATCAGGGTCTGAGTGACTGAGATTACACAATGATTCACTGGTGATGCCAGGAATAGAAAAGCTAACAAACTCTGGGCCTGTTTCAAGGATACAGAGCTTATCTCTCTTCCAGTATGTTGCAAAACTGTAAGAAATCTTGGTTGACTCTCCAAATACTATAGGAAAAATATAATGTGTGCACTAAATAGAGAGAGCAGCAGCACTCCTGACATACGTAGCTTGGCTGTTAGAAAGCTTGTGATTTGGTTGTTCATAGTGTGCAGATTTGTTTCCAGTCCCCACCATGTTCTCATCTTGTTTCACTTAGAACACTTAAATATGCTGTAAGAATTTCTGTATTCAAAGCTCCTGAATAAGGTACAAGGAAAATCTTTCTGAAAAATTATGGCTGTTGTCATAAGTAGCCTTTTACCACCAGAATAAGCAATTTTAAAATGCTCAGTGCAACAGAAGTGTTCATGTTTCAAAGAAACCAAATGTTCCTGACTGTTCTAAAAATTTTAAATCAACCAATCAACAACCCCCCCATGCCTCTGTGATTCCTTTCATGGAAAAAATGGCACCAGTGTGTTTTGTTGTATAGACCTTCAAGAGCATCAAATCCAGCAACTCAAAAGCATTTTGTAACAAAATGGAATCTTACTCTTTTTTCTCTAGAGTGGTGGTTTGGGCAAAATGAATATCCCACTTCTGTCAGACCTTACAAAACAGATCTCCCGTGACTATGGTGTGCTGCTAGAAGGACCTGGCATAGCACTCAGGTAATGCATGACTGCTGATAACTGTTCTGACACAACCCAATAACAACGTGAGCCATAGTGTCTCCTCCTGCAGAAACTGCACAGGGAACTAAAAAAGATTGTAAGATTTTACTTTTTTCTGCAGAAAGTCTTCTGTTTTCCACCCTAGGAACAGGGCAGGTGGCCATTATGGCCATTAAGTTGTGAATGGTTCCAGGTGTCTGAGAATGTGTGTAGGGGAAGCCAGCTGTTCTTTTAGTGGGAGAACACCATGTTGCTAAGGAAAATGAGAGCAGGAGAGGATAGCATTTTAAACATTTTTACATTTTTTCACAATTTTGGTCTGTCACATTTTCCTTTATTTTCTTCCTTCTTCTGAAGAGAGGGGAGACTGCTTTGTGTGAGAAGTTTCTAAAGCATTTGTCCTAGAGGGTGCTGCAGTTGATCCTATAATTATCCAGAATAAAAGAAAATTAACATTTCCTTCCCCACCATGGGAGTATTTATTAAAAGCACATAGTAGTCCCTTAGAAACATTGGATTAGGTAGGAGTTTTCTGGGGACCTTTGGTTCCTGATCTCTCTGAGTCAGGAATTTCTGACATTTGTTTGTTGACAACTTAAGTTAGTATAGTAAAAATGGGCCTTTGTTTTTCCACAAATGTTTATATGCAACAGGATTTAGTTTAGTAGATTAATGTAAGCAGCTCTTCACTCAACACCTTCAGATTTTCCTATCAAAAAGACACAGGAGGAATCCCAGCTATCAACTTTGACACATAGGTGAAATCAGAAGTTTTGCCTTTATTGTGCATCTGTCTTGATTTAGTAGTCTTTGTGCATACTCTGTAATTTCACAATGCCAAAAGAGTGCTTGGCTTTCGATCATTAACAAACTCTATCCAGTGCTGTATTGCTACTCCTAACTCCAATACATGCATCTAAGAATAACTTAACCTTGCTGAAATAGTTCCTCCAGTTTCTTGTGTTTGGTCTTGGAATGGAATTTGCATTCCCTAAATTCTTGCTCAATTCCAGAGGTCTCTTCATCATTGACCCAAATGGGATCATCAAGCATCTGAGTGTCAATGACCTCCCCGTCGGCCGCAGCGTGGAAGAGACCCTCCGCTTGGTGAAGGCATTCCAGTACGTGGAGACACACGGAGAGGTTTGTCCAGCAAACTGGACTCCAGACTCCCCTACAGTAAGTGGCTGCTAAATACCACTTTTCTAAATATAGACACTAGCATGCTTTTGCATGTCTGAAGGGCTGAGAACCACTTTAACAGGAGGTGCTTGACTGAATCAGTGCCTGAATTGGAGGCTTTTTATCAGTTGGATCAATTCGATCTGTTTGTATGCTAACACATGTGTGAATTCTGTGAAGATAGATTTTCCTTCAGAAGACACAAATTGATTAAATTTGACTTGGATTCTCTACCAGCTGTCTTCAGATATTTTACTTCTTTAATGCCCTGCTTGCTACTTAGCAGGAAAATCGTATTATATACTTAAAAGCTGCAAGTAGGAACTTCTACATCAGTATAGGCTTTAATCTTTCAAGCAAGTTATAGAAGCAAAAATAACCTGTTGTTTTAATAAAGTATGCATGGATTTTCTTGGATAAAGGGTCAAATCTGTAAATTTTTAATCTTAGCTATAGCATATAATAACTAAACTTTCTTTTCTTGACAGATCAAACCAAGCCCAGAAGGTTCTAAAGAATATTTTGAAAAAGTGCACACATAAACACTCAAATGATGTGGACAAAAAGTTACCATGAAGAGAAGGCACTAGGAAAGCAGCTATGATTATTAAAAAATAATAAAAATCAAAGTTCTTATTTTCTGATGTTTAAAAAGAAATTAAATGTTGAAATATTTACTGACTCTATTGTCTTGTTTTCAAAAGAAGGGTAAAAACTAAGGCTTTTCTGCCCCTCTTTTGCAACTTGTTTCATGAATTTCTGTGACCACTAGTCTTCCTGAATATGGCAAGTACACAAAATAAAGTTGTCTTATGCTTGGTTTTTCCTCTTATGCTAACTAGTTTTGGACCAGAAAGTGCCCCACTTTTTTTTTTCTCTCACAAGAAAAACTAAATTCTGTAAGAAGAGTTTGAAACAATGGGGACAGTATGTGCAGAAAACACAATTTTCATACATGGTTTGTTTTCAGTTAATTTTGTGGAGGAAGAGATGAATGTAACAAACCCTTTTTTGTGTGTGTAAATGCATTATAGCTTGAAATGAATGTAAGTATGTGCCATTTTAGTCCTGCATATAGTCAAAGATCCAATGCAGCTCCACAGCAGCATTACCAAGCAGGAGAAACTTGCATTCTGCTTGGGAGATAGTAAAAACTTGAACCCCAGTAGTGTACTTAGTGGAGCTTAATGACAGGCAGCCTTCCATAATTTAAAACATTGCTTAGTTGCTTGAATCTGCCTCCAGGAAAAACTTCAGAGGTGACATGTTGTACTGCTTGAAAACAATGTTACATATCTGTAGCTACAGTAATAAATCTTAACATTGACCAGCAGGTGCCTTGCTTTGTTTTCTTTTCACTTCTTCCCCAAAGATTCCTGTTTCTTTCTTCCGAAGAAGTTGGGTTAAGTTGCATTGTATTAGGAACTATCTTCCATACATGCGCTCACAACAAGCAATTAGCAGCTGGCACTGCTCTGTGTGTGTGTGCTGTGGTGAGTGGGCCGTAGTCAGTAGTGGGTGTGCTGCTGAGGGCTGGATAAATCAATACAAAACTGAATGAGTTTAGTTTTCATCTTCTGCCATTTTGAGCAAGGGAAAGAGTTTAAGATACAGAAGCACAAGGGAACCACCTTGGCAAAGTGGCTGTTGAATCCTAAATTAGCTTTATAATGGACATCAGTGATGCCATATAAGTGAAAGGAGGAAAAAAGGAGCCTGACATCATGAGTGCTTGGTGATGCTCCAGGCTTCAGTGTTTGCAAATCTCTTCAGTCCCAGTGTTCCAGTTCTGTTTTGCATAAATCCATTATTGCCCATGCAATTTTTCCAACAAACCTGACCTCCTAGACCCATTGTATGTGAAGTTAAACCCCTGTGCAGCTCAGTAATGCCGAACAACACGCTAGTGGTAGTAGCAGCTGTTTGTGCCTGGGAAACCGCAGGGCAGTGACACACTAATCACAGAATCACAATGGTTTGGGTTGGAAGGGACCTTGAAGATCATTTTATTCCAGCTCCCCTGCCATGACCTGGCTGCATCTTTCTCTTACCTTACTCATTTCAACTCAATGTGGAGGACGCAGGGGGTTTCTCTGCAGTCCTGCTCCTTGGCTCTGCCTTCCTAGGTCGCGCAGGGGGTGAACGCTGGAAGGGGAAAAGGCGATCGTACCTCTTCTTACTATAATTTCTGCCTGCCCTGAGGGTTCTCCTGGGCTGCAAAGCGCTGACTCCCTGCCCCAGGAGCAGCCAACAGCTCCCTCTCTCCCTCCTCCGCGGCAGGGACGCGACCCCTCCGAGCCTACCCCTCGGTTCAGGGCGGGAAGGCAGCCCGAGGCCGGAGCGTACCCCGCCCGAAGTCAAGCCCGGCCCTGCCAGACAGGTGGGACCCCGGCACGGCGGCTCCGTTCCCGGGCGGAGTGTGCAGCAGCCGGACCGTCCCCCGGCGGCCTCTTTCCGGTGCCGCGGCTCCATGGACGTCAACCTGCGGTTCTGGAGGGCGGAGGGCCAGGTCAGAGGCTGGTGGAGCCGGACGGGCCAGGGCGGTCGGGCTGGGCGGGACAGCGCGGCTCTGTCGGGCTGCCTGCCACATAACGCCTCGTCTCTCTGAAACGTGTCTCCCTCAGTCTTTTTTCCAGAGGTTACTTCTGTGGGCGGATGTCTTGGATCCTCTGCTGCTCCTGAAGTCCTCCGTGAGTAATAAGGCTTGGCCTCGTCGTCTTTCAATTCAGAGCCGTGACTGGTGGCACTGGTGACACTGGAGGGATGGATGTTCGGGGGGGCGTCTAGACTTGTCCCCCTGCCTGTGGTGCCGGCCAGGGCTTTGTGGGCCGGCATCGCCTCAGCACCAGTGACTTGGTGTTCCTGCTCCAGAATGGGTCTGGTAATGGGAAGATTAGCAAACACAGAATTATGGAATGGTTTGCGTTGGAAGGGACCTTAAACATCATCTAGTTCCAACCCACCTGCCATGGGTGGGGACACATTCCATTAGACCAGGTTGCTCAAAGCCCTTTCCAACCTGACCTTGAACGCTCCCAGGGATGGAACATCCACAGCTTCTTCAGGCAACTTGTTCCTGTGTGTCACCATTCTCCCAGTGAAGCACTTCTTCCTTATACCTAGTCTAAATCTACCCTCTTTCAGTTTGATCTTTCAGTTGACCTTATGAACTTCAACGTTGCTAATGTGTAAAATAATATTGGTTTAAGGCTTCTGAGGAAAAAATAAAATGTATATGTATGGGAAATAGAAATATAAGTGTATGTATTTCTGTATATAATTAGATTAAAAAAAGGGCATATCTAGACACTACTATTTCAGCAGTCCTATTTAGACTGGCTGCTGTGCCCACAGTTGAATTAGCCCTATCAAGAATCAGGAAACCCCCAAAGACAAGAAAGGTGAAGCAAGAAGCTGGAGAGGCTAATTTTAAGTAATCTGCTGCTGGAGGACTCATGATGGGGAGCTGTCACAGCTTTGGAGAGGACAGTTTTCCTGAAGAAGAAAGGTTTGATGAACTGCACCACAGGCACCCAAAATCTCTGCTGACTAATCTACATACCCACCCTTGTATGGGTGTGAAGCTCTTTGGTTCTCCTCCAAGTGGCTATACCAAAAGGAATCCTCCCTTAAGAAGGAGCACAACTGATCTGTAGGCCCTTTTTATACCAGAGAATGATTATTACAAGTTTAACATTAATTATTGAAAGCGTGACACTAAACAAATCGTTGTTCATAAAGCATCACTTCTGAATTTCAGGCAGCAGAATTCTGGGGAAGATGTGTTTTTTTTTTTTGTCAATCCACTTCTGTATGGTTTTGTCAGGGGTCACAGAGGAAAAAGCATAGCACTTTGTGTGAGAGTTGGCTGGTTAGTTAGTATGTTAAAGGAATTATTGTTGATTAATTTTTAATTAATTTTTGAAGGGAAAGCTCCACTAAAGGAAAAGAACACTCAAAATGTGTGTACATCAGCTATTTCCTTGTCACTTACAGAGTTAATGTGTTATGTGTATCTGTTTGTCTCTATATTTGTGTATATGTGGTATGGATACCTCTCTAGTAGTTTAGTAAATGTATATTAGATATATGTGGATGTCAACAAGAAAATTTTATAGTACATTCAGGGGTTTGGAGGTCTGGGGTTAGTTCTCACCTCCATGAATTAGAATGCACTGTTGTAAATAGAGATGTGCCTGTTGAATCAAAATCAAATCATCTAATAACTTCTAAGAGGGGCAGCTTCTTATGTAGACTGTGGATAACTCCATGAGGTTACAGTTTTACTATCATTTAAGTCTGCCTGTTTGCCATAATTAAAAGCTTAAGCCAGGTTTAAAGGAAGAGTGGTTGATGCAAATCTTGATCATATGTTTTTGTACATACAGGAACATCTAGTGATCCTGTGACACACTTCTGGTAATTTTAAAAGTCTGATTGGGAACTTCATTTCAAAATAGTCATCTGGGTGCCCTGGGAGAGTATCAGATGGTTGCTTTGGTGGCACACATGGATAACTTGGATAACTTTTAAGTACAAGAAAAATGCTTTTGATTTCATTGAGGTTTTTCATGTGCTTAAAGTTCAAGTGCATTTATGTAATGGGTTGAAGGATTGAGACTTAAAGGGACCAAGGGGACCTGAATAATCTGAAAGTTTTTATGACTGTGAATTAGTTGTGCATTAGCTTGACATTCAAGGTTTGTATTTAATGTATCCTATAACTGATACATTGCACTGTAGACTGTTGAAAGCCAAGTTATTTTTCTCATGGATTTTTTTTCTCTCAAATACAGGATGAAATAAGAAGAGCCAGGCTGTTACTACAGTCCAGTGAAAAGACACTAAGTGAGCCCATACAGAATGATCAGGTATTTTGGATTGCAGTTTACAGAAAATACAGATGTCTTTTTTTCATGGCTAAAATAGTTGCTATAAGATCTAGCAGGCAGAATACTGAGATTCAGAAACAAGGGATAACACAAGAAAAACTCATTGCTAAAGAGATTTTTTTAATCTGAATCTAGTAGGAATTCCTTTGAATGACTGCTGGTGCCAAATTGCAGTATGATCATCCTGAAGAACACTAGGTTGTGTACCATACAGATGAGCTTAAAACTTGTTCTTGGATCACTCTAGGAATCATTGCTGTAAGCTTGTCTGCCCTTAGTTGAGATAATCTAGGTAGGTGATAAATATATAAAGTGCTTAGTGAGCTCATTTTGAGTCTGAGATGTTGCATCATTGTATAGAGAGCAGGTTGGTTTGGTTTCTTATCTCATGAAGTGAGCAGTTAGCAGTGTTTGGATGGGGAAACTTACTCATGGAATTGCTGGAAAGTAGTGCTGAGCCTTTGCTTTCTTAGGAGGAGTCTTGATTCACTGTGGGCTTGGCTCTTCCCTTGTGGCATTTAATACCTTCTGTGTCAAAGTCTGAAAGGAGAAATAAAAATCTATGGGGTTCAAGAAAAGCTAAAGTCTTAACATCAATGCTTAGGCTTTTAGCCATATTTAAGAATTGTTGGTTTCTGTTTCAAAATGCATACTAGCTTACCTTAGTTTGAACTTAACTTTCTTTGCTGTGTTTTGGTGCTGCTAACCAGCACATGGGGTGTCAGTTACATTCAACAAGGAGCATGTGGAGAGAAAGTTTGGGGAAAAACTAATTCAAGTAGTGTATCTATATGGACTTAATGGAAAATAATATTTCCAGTTACTGGAAAAATAGAATTTAAAAAATAATGGATTTAGAAAGAAGATTTTATCCAGTCTCTTCTGAGATTACTAACCTAATTTTCCCATTTTTTAGACCAAACAAGCCATCCTGCTAAGCCTGGTAAGTTTTCAGAATATGTAGATATTTTGGTCTTGGGTTTTTGTTTAATTCTTATTCAAGGGTGGCAAAGGTGCTCTAAATTGCCCTTTTTTTCTTTTAAGTCTAGTGTACATCCTGATACAGGCAAGATAATTCCTGTTTACTTTAGACCTCCAGGTAAGTTCCTTTAAGAGAAGTTTTGTGTATGTGACTGCAGCATCAAAGGGGAATAGCTCATAGTAAAGAGCCATGATGATACCACAGTTATACTCTTCTCCTTATAGAAAAGCAAGTAGACTCTTACTGTTGTTAGTTGCATTGTTGTGTCTGTTGAAGATTTATTTATTTATTTATTTATTTAATGATATTTTATGATTATTTATTTATTTTATGATTTCTGTGGTCCTCTAGAGGAATTTTCACTGCAGTTTATCTGCTCATTTAAGATGGAAATAGCCTGACCAGTCTCTCTTTTCACTGCAGAATGAGCTCCCAAATCCCTCCCCATGTAAAACTGTCTACTATGAGCTAAATTTTCACTTGACACATGTGGCTACTGTATGAATTTCCTTGCTGTGGTGGCAGATAAAGGCTGCTTGGGGGTGTTCAGAGAGCCAAAGCTGCTCAGGTTGTTAATCAGATATAACCATACTTAGACTGTTTTTACTCATTATCTTGTATAACCACTCCCAGCTGAAGCAGCCTTTGTTGCCACCTATCTCTTTTTGAATAGAGAGTTGAATTTCTGGTCAAAACTCAGAGAGTTTCTGAGTAGCCACCTTGAAGTGGAGCTCACAAGAGCTCCTTTTGGCTAGAAGCTGTGACCAAGTATTCTGGCTTCTTGAGTGAGGAATGAGAGACATTCAGTTTAGAAATGACTTCCCTGGTGATGGTGGGTTTTTTGTGGTTAGTGTTCTACTTAGAGCTGAAACTAGAGGGAGGAAAGTTAGGGGGATTTTTCTGCTCAGAACCATCCATCTAAACTCACAGCAGTTAGTTTTACTGAAATAAAGTTTTCTTTCTTTTTAGCCTTCCTGCCCCTGTCTCTTCCATTGGTGAGTAATCCTGAAAGGTGCCAGTGTACCACATGGCTTACATTTTGGCAAAGCCAGGGTTTGGAGGGAGGGAAAGGAAGGTTTTAGGCTGCTTAGTTGTATTTTCAGAACAAGCTTTTAAAAAGACACCTGTTTTATGGGAAGTGCTGAGTAACCCAGATAGCAAGCCCTTCAGGAATCTCATTGGAAACCCAAACCTCCTAACTCCCTTCCTTCAGCAGTATTCAAAGAGGTTGTTCAAGCATGAAGATCAGCTTTCTGATGCAGGGGGAAATTACAGAAGATACTTGTTACAGTGCTCAAAAATGGCACCATTTTGTTTCATAGGATCAGGAGCTGTAATTATGTGCATGTTTATTCATTTTCATCTGCTTGCCTTTGGTTTTGGCCTGTGAGAATCCATCCTGAGATCTGTCATGCCCTACAGAGGCTGCAGCAGGAGCTTACATGGCTCTACTAGAAAGTATAATGAAAGTCTTGGTGGCTGTTAAATTCATTAAGAACAGTCATATAATTAACAGAAACATTTATTTTTTCATATTTACAGCTTAATGTTCTTTGGCAGATCTGGTTAGATTCAGTGCTGGCATTAATAATAAAGGTAGTTAAGCCACTAATAATAAATGAAATACTGATCTTCCTCTGAGGCTTTGGACATTCCCTGCACTCCTTTTCTCCAATATTTGCCTTATCTTGATTGCCTTTGTTCTTTGAGAGTGCTCCACACCTTGAACTTGGTAGGTCAGACCTCAAGAAAGGCTGTGGTTTATTAAGACTGAAGTTCTTATTCAGTGTCTGAATTTGAGAAGGAGTTTGGTAGGAACTCCTAAAATCTTTGGTCATAGATCAGTTCAATCTAGTGTTTATATCCTAACTAGTGAAAATCATCTGGCCCTTTCTGATTCACTTCTTTAATTACATCTTTATTACATTAGTTATTTTATTTGCATCTATTTAAGTTTCACAGGTACAAATGCAGTTTGTATTTTGAGGAAGAAAGCATCTTGCTCAAATACTGGTGCCCACAGTGTTTTCATCACTGTGCCTCTGTGTTTCATATTGTACAGAAAGAGTGAGTGTGTCCCATCCTTCCTGCTTCTGTAGTAAGGAAGTGTGTGAGCCTGGAAGCAAGGCAAATGGCTTTGGTTGCTGACTGGAGCCTTTGATGCTACTGCTCATAGTAACCTGGCACTTCTCTTGGTGCTCTAGCCAGCCACTGCTCACCAAAAACTCCTTCAAACCTCATTTCCTTCTGGGCCTTTCCTTTTAGGTTATTGTTTCATCTTTTCAGCTCCGGGCAGCTCCAACCTTTTTCAGTCAGGTAATTGCCTCTTTCTCTTTACATTTACAAATCTTCCAGTCTCAACATCAGATTCATTTTTGCTTCTAATCTCTCCTCTCTGCAGTTTGTGTTTCACACATATACCACAGGATTCACTCTGTCCAATGGAAATGGAACTGCCAAAGCTGAAGTATGTGTGGAGTTTTGTTTTTTAAATCATCTTCATTGTACAAGACCATTTTGAACATGAGTTACAGGTGTTTTACAAAATGCCTTCATGGAGTGTGTTTCTTCTGTCTTTCTTAGGAGTCCTCAGTTCAAGAAAAGCAGATCTTCTATGGCTTGGGAGCCATTTCCTATGCAGCTTGTATTGCTGTAAGTATTTCCTCAGTGATTGCTATCCTAACAACCTCTTCTGAGAAGGAGCAGGTGCTGAGGTAATCACACTGCCAGATATCCTTCAAGATAGTGCTCTGATGCTCCACTCTGATGCCTTCCCCCAGAACTGTTCAGAATAAGATCATTTTCATGACCATCTGTCAGCCAGTGTCTTACCTGGTTTCCTCTGATGCTTCCTCTTCAGTCCTTTTCTTTATTATTCTGCAAGCTTAGCAGGTGGTGAGAGGAAATGGCCTGGATTTACAAACACAGAACTCACTGGGGGGTTGTGGTTAATTTTTGATGTGGTGCTCTGGAAGAGATCTGTCTCTCTCTAAAACAAGTGGTGAAATCTGCAGGAATCTGTAGTGGATAGTAAGCTCAGATCTCAGAAGAAGCATAGTCATGAAAATAGTGCACTGACTGAAGATAATCTAGCCTTCCAGGATGTCTAGGCAGCTGAGGGGTACCCAGACTACCCAGGGGTACTCTGCTGGAATAAGAATTTGTGGTTTCTGGAGTTTGCTACATCTGAATGAGCTTGCTGTATCCTCATGACACTCATTGCAAGTGTAGATGCCCTTACAATGCAGTTCTTCACTCTCCAGACTAAACAATGAATTTTATGAGCCTTCTGGCAGAAAACTACAACTGTTCCTGCTTTTGTTAGAGGGACTTTCATCTCTGTCCACTAGGCAAAACAGTTGAGCCAGCAGTGCTCAAGACTTAGAGGGATCTGGAGAGGCAGCTACATCCATGGTTGAATGGGGGGTTTCTTCCCCTTCATCCTCCAAGGGAGACTCTGTTAGCTGGTGTCCTGGCCATTTATTCCTACATGAAACTTCTTTCAAGTCTGTTATGGGAACAGAGAAACTGCAGAGGATCAGGAGCACATGCACAAGTACAGCAGGTGTCCTCTTTTGGGGAGAGAGCAGTGAGAGACACAAGGCAGTTGGAAGAGATGTTCAAGGAATATTAGTCAGAGGTAACTTTTTGGTTTTCTGTCTTTTTATTCATGCTGCTGTTGTCCTATTCATAATAAAGTTGAGTGCTTTTTCATTATAATATTTTGTATCTTGTCTAACAAAGTGATACAAATACCTTCAGGAACTGCAGAACAGAGGTATTTTTTGGTAATGTTAAACCAAGGGATCTGCTTATTTTTAGAGATGGTAACTAGGTACTAAATCACAGGTTTACTTTCCCAAACTGTTTCACATGCTGAAATATTGCACATTTTTATTCAGAGAAGGTGTTTCTTCCTCCCTCCCAATGCCTTAGGCTGTTCCTTTTGTCTTCATGAATCGTTACACGTTGAAGAGTCCATTAACACAACTGGTTGTCCAGAGAGTTCTGCCTGCTCCTATTCTTGGTGAGTGTGAAGAAACTACATCATGCAGCTGGTCTGAGGGCCACTTGCTGCCCCAATCTGACTGGAGAATGTTCTTGCCCTTGCACAGATGTGGTCTGACTGTTTCCTAGCTGCTTCTCTGACTGCCTTTGCCGAGTGCTGCCCCTTCTCTTTGAGAGCCAATGCTCACTGACCAGCATAGCTCACCTCTGTTTGATTCTTGCTGGTTCTTAGTTTTGGAGCTGCAGAGCACTCTTCTCACCTTTGTTTGCAGGACATGCAACCATTTCTTCAAAGATACCCAGGGATGCAGTTGGCATTTTTCTTTGGCTTGGACATTATACCTGAAACCATCAGGACTGCCAGGAGGGATCAGGAGGGCAGTAGCACTCCAGCTGCCACGACCTGGTGTGGCACATACATGAGAGCTGAGTGCAGCACAGCTCTAGGTGTGCACTGACATAGTTCCTGACTCAGATTGGAGCTGCTTCCAGCTACTGACAGTGTAGAAAGTGAGAGTTGTTACAACAGAATAGTATTAAGCTTGCAAGATTCTGGGACTCAGTTCATTACTGGAACAGCTCTACTGACATGGTGAAGTTGCACCAGGACAAGTTTAACTCTTTGGTGTCATTAAATGTTTTTCTATTGCCATTGAGGAAATGTTTGGCCTTTCCTAAGGGGAAACTGGTAAAAATAAAACAAATGTTATCTCCTCTGTTCAAAGTTATGTGAGATGGCTACCCAGATCTTTCTGAGGTTCTCTGTAAGAGCTTTCTGACTTGTTTCCCTTACAGCAGGTGTTAAAATCTGTTTCCCTTTCCTAAAAAGTAAAGAGAAACCTGAGGGTAATTGATTAGCATTAGCCCAGCATGAGAAACATGTCTCCTATTACACTGATGTCTTCATTGAACAGCCCTGCCAAAAACTAATAAAAAGAGAAGTCTATTATTTCAAACAAGGTCACTTTGCCAGGTTATGCCTAGATTTTGGTTGAGAAAGGAGAAAAGCAGCTAGATGACTAACTCCTATTTGATATGGCTTTTATAAGTGCCAGTGGTTAGGCTTGTGTTTTCAGTGTCTGACTGGGGGTGGATGTTTTCAGGGGCCTTGTAAAGCTAGATCTGGAAGAGACTGAAACATTCTCATCTAGGATCCAGCTGAAGCACTGCCACTTGTGACAGACACACAGCTGGACAGAGAAGTGCCATAAAGGAACATATTAGAGCTAGTGTTCCCCTGGCACCCTCCTTTTCAAACCAGGGATGCAGCCTTTACTTCAAGTCTGCTCCCCTCAGGGTGTTCTTTTCTGTGATGGATTTTGCATTCACCAGTACAAAAATTAATCCACAACACAACCCTCTCCCCTTTCTCTTAAGAACACAGTATTCTTGGTTTGAGCTGGATGGCAGTGATTGAAAGCTCCCAGTAATAATGATAAAAGCACTTTTTAGGACTGGGCCTTAAAATCTCAACCTTCTGAAACAAAAAATAAGATCTCAAGTCGGTGTTTCTGGGACAGTCTCTTCTTAAGCTGCCAGGTTATTCAGTAGTGAGCTACTGAACTGGAAATGAAAAATGCACATAATGATGAATGTTACTATTGAGATTGTCCCTGCTGATCTTTTAATGCAAAATCCTCTTTCAATCTGCAGGCTTGATGAGTGCATTTACTGTGGCAGTAGTGAGAAGCCCAGATTTTGAGAATGGGATTGAAGTGATGGACAGGAATGGCAAGGTTGTAGGAGTGTCACAGAAGGCTGGTGAGAAGGTATGTGAGGCAGTGGAGGCCTTTCTTGACTTGCTTTTCATTCCCTGCTGAGAGTTGAATGTGATGCTGGGAGGAGATATTGGAGTTGAAATGAGGAATTTCAGATCAGGTGCTGGGTCTCTGTGTGGGCTTGGGCTAGGTCTCTGGAACCAGGTTGGCACCTGTCTTGTGTCACTGGCAACCTCCCCAGCCCAAGGTGCCAGGCTTGAGTCACAGAGACACTAGCACAGGCATTTCTGCTTTCCCTGCTCATCTCAGAAGGAGACAAGGCTTTTGGACCTTCTGATGGGACACCTCTGAGAAAAGCCTTGTACTGTGTATATCACAGGCACCTTCTGTAGTGGGTATATAATTTAAAGGCTGTGCCTTTAAGTTACCAAAGGATAAGTGCCTTGATCTGCACTGTGCTAGTGCATTTCCAGTTCCTGACTCTATTTGCTCCTTGCCTTGCTCATCAACATCCACTGTAGAGTCAGGCACAGGAACTAGAGCAAAGAGTCATATTTTATGTGCTATCCAGAGGGGAGGAAATAGCTCCCCTTTCCATGCTGCTGTCCAGAGGGGAAGCAGCAGCTAGATGAACATAAAGATTTGTGGACAGCTGGACAGAGAACTTAGTTAGATGCCCAGAAGATATATTCAAGCCTCAGCAAAATTATTATTGTGGTAGGAGAACTCAGTGTGGCATCAGTAGTTTCATCTCCCTTTGATGGTATTTCTCGGTCCCATGTGGAGGATTTGCCACTTGTAGCAGTTCAGTTTCCATTTAAGAAGGGATTCCTCTAACGTTTTTACCCCTCATTAACCTCATTAACTCAAGAGTATTAGACAAAGAAGTGCCCACAGAACCATGCAGTGGTAGAAGTTGCAGAGAGCACTACTTCAACAACATTTGTTTTTCTCTCTCCCTGGAGGCCGTTCGAGAAACAGCATTGTCGAGAGCACTCTTGTTTGGGCCAGCATTCTTCCTGCCATCTGTGCTTATGTACTTCATGGAAAGGTAGGAGGTGCTGCAGAAGGGCTGGGGGTGCCTTTTCAGTGTGTATTCTCATTTTGAGTCTGGCTGTTACTAGCTGCCAATGTTTTCTTGGGTTTTCAGTATTGCTTGCCTTGGTAGAAGTGATTATCTGAGCAGTTTCTCTTCAGGTACTGTGATTCATTTGGATAAGTTAATGAATCTGGTTACATCCACATCCATGCTTGAAGGGTTTGCAAGAGGTTGTGTAAAACTATGAGGATTTCCTGTCTACTCCTACACAGGAAACATTTTGTGTTCTCCTGACAGGCTGTTTTCCAGCACCTAGGTTCCCTAACTTGATTTGAGTCCCAATACCTGGTGTCAAGGTTGTTCACAGCACTTAGCTTAGATTTGTTACTTCTGAAGAGGTAATGTGGCACTTGAATTTGCAACTAAAACTGGAGCACAGCTTCCAAATAGTCTTCCAGATATTGTAAAACATGTTCTTGTGTTTGCAACTTTAGAAACCCTATATCATATTGCATGCTTTGAGAGAATTCCTAGCCTGTCCTGAACTTTTGGTAGGGATCACAGTCACCTGTGTCATGTAAATAACACAATCTGGGCTTGGAAAATGCTGCCTCTAAATACAAAACTAAGGGAGAACACAGGAAGTTACAAATGAGAAAACAGGAAATAAAGTAAGGAAATGTCTTTAGGAATCATAAGCCTAGAGTTTTACTAATTTCAATGCAATTTCAACCACTAAAAGAATAGCTAATGCTCTTTGTCTCACTCTCAGATAATTCTTTAAGCCCAGACTGACTTTTTTTGGTGTTTTGGACAGAGCCAAACCTGCAAAACCTCCACGTGCTTTGGCTTCAGCAAGAATGTTTCTGATTACATCAGTACTAGCAGGGATGCTACCAGTTTCACTTAGTATGTACCCTCAGTGTGGGGAGGTAAGTCCTTTCACAGGAATTGAGGATTATTGTTATATTAAAGTCATTCTGTAACTATGGCCAGCTGTCTTAAGACTGCATAATAAAAATCAGGAGGATTAATGTGGATATGCATCTAAAATAGGCACTAGAGAGGTTGCTTGTAAAGGCCCATGTGCTAGGCAGAGGCTTACAGGACTTACTAGGTCTAAGTTGCATTCTGAGGTTGTTGTATTTACACTTCTCAATGTAAATTAATCAGATTTTAACAGTGGTCTGAAGCAAGCAAGGTCAGGAGAGTTGTCTTAAAGATTAAAACTAAGGCTCTTCCAGCACTGTTTTCAGTCCTGCTGGAGAAAAGAAGGATGTAGATGAGAATTCTTTTCTGTCATGCAAAGTCAGCAGGAGCTCATAGGAGGGGTGAACCCTCACGTGCAACATCTCTTCACCCTGCCTTACTAAACTGTGAAGTATAATCTGTTTCCTGGGAAAGTGCTTTCCTGGCAGGTTTTAAATGGAGGCTGGAGCCCTTGAACCCTAGGCTAAGAAAGAGGAGCCTGGGGTCCTTTTCTGCATTTATTTCTTCTCCCTCATCACCACTATGTGAATTTTCTCAGAAAATCACAGGCTGGACTCTTGTGATTTTCAGTGGTTTCTTCTATTTGCCTGAACTTCTTGGCATTGTAATCTCTTCTTTATAGATTTCTTAATCTCTTATGGCAACAAGGCTAAACTGAACCTAAATTAGGGGAGCTGGGAGAAATTATGTACAGAGGGTATTGCTGGTTGGTTCTCTTTGAACTTCCCAATCCCTCAGCCCACAGCAGAAGTTCTCCTGGGTGAATCACCCAATATGTTTACAGTTGAATTCAATGTTCTTAAAGGTCTTTTCCAGCCTATGTGGTTGTATAGTGAATGGAGATAACACCACTGATGCTCTGTTTAGATCTCTGAGCTCTAATTTTAAATAAAACATATTTCTCTGTTTAGATCTCACACCTCTAATCTTAAACAAAACCTTTCTTTCTTTCTATGGGTGCATATAGAAGATATCAGAGAAACAACAACAAAATAGCTCCAAAACAAGAAAAATCCCTCAAGCTCCCAGATAAACCAAGAACCCCAAATCTCATACAGTCTCACTTCTGAGTACAGGATTTCAACCTGTGCAAAGCTCAGTGCAGTCAAGAGGACTTAAGAGATGCTTCCCAGGCTGTGATGGTGTTGATTCCCTTTTCCTGTGCCTTGCAGATAAAGCGAGCAGACCTCGAACCAGAGATTCTGGCATCTACAGAAGAAACAGAGTTGTTCTACAACAGGGGAGTTTAGAGCTTGGCTTTTGGATATCCATATGTGCTCTGACTGAAGTGAATTCTGAGTGCATCAAGCAGATGTGACTGGCTGAATCATGAATTGATGTTGGTGCTCATGCCAGGTATGGTGTGCTCTCTAAAGAGGCAGACTTGGCAAAATGATTTTGCAAGCCCCAGCCCACAGGCAGATATGTACAGAGAACTTGATGCTGTAATTGACAGTTGTACCAGAAAGTGTGTTCTGTGTGCATCCTCTGGGTGATTGATT
Organism: Galbula dea; assembly: GCA_013399015.1. NCBI lineage: Eukaryota > Metazoa > Chordata > Aves > Piciformes > Galbulidae > Galbula > Galbula dea. The sequence continues at coordinate 1,231,118 of VWZX01002796.1, forward strand.
TCTTAATTAAAAGGCTATTGAATACAAAAGTTTGTTCTGATGGTGCTGTTGCTGCAGCTCTTGACAGGCTGCTTTCCAGGAACACAGCTGGTAAAAGCATTAACATCAGTAGTCCTTTGGGTCAAGTCAAGCTTGTTCTTCTCAGAACACTTACTTTGTATGTTTCATTGTATTTAGTAACACTCATTTTGAGGATGAGACACAAGTGAGGTAGCCACTGAAGTCATATTAGATAAAGCAACCCTGATGGCAATATAATATTGATTAAATTTAGTTGTTCAATAAATATTCAGGAGCTGGATGTCAAACTTGGCTGCAAAGTGACTCTTGGCTTTCTCTACATCCCAGAAGTTGCTGTGAGGCCTGATGTCACTTGAGCTTTAGAATTACTTTTTTTTTTTCCACTGAGAAGTCCTGTGGCTTTCTGATCTTGTGGTGGGCAGTGAGGAATCCCCACTTCTGCAGGTTGATGGTGTTTAGCCAAACAAAAAGCTGTCTTTTGATATGTGGCATAGGGGTTAGCCTGTTGCTTAGTGTAGTGATAAACTTTGCTGAGCATAAAAAATTATTCAGGGGATCAGGGCTGTCTGTGAGGAGCTGCAGAAAGAGCTTGCAGTACCAGATGTAAAAGCAAGTGAAATACCTCATGAAAATGTGTAAGGAGCTTGGCAGAGGGGATGATCCAGCTTCACATCTGGCCTGTGAGCTGACATAACACTAGGAGTAGAGTCAGGTGTAGTGGCAGATGACTCAGCATATGAAGGGCAATAAGGATGCTAGAAACTGGCTTGAGGAGAATGGGCATTCCCATCAAAGGGAAGCCACTGAAGGATACTAAATTTATGGAAACTGCACCAGCAAAAGAAGTTCATAAGCTCCATAACACTGTAAAGCAGAAGGGATAAATAGCTTCTTTGCCTGCTCTTCCTGTCTCGTGTCTGGTTTTGGTGGCCACTGGGATTTGGCTGATGAGATCTTTGGTCTGACCCAGTACAGCTGCTTTCATATGGTTTGCTCACCTGCCACAAGATCAGGATCAGAGCTTCTCCTGTGGGAACAAGGTAGGAAGAAGGTCCACAAGTGTGGTAGGAGACCCTGTGGTTGTGATAACTATAGATAGAGGTCCACAAGAGAGAGGGCTGTAATGTCATTGAAGATGTTGTGTGAGATGCTGCTAAGGCTGTGTGTGACAAGGATAAATATGTAAAATCCCTTTCACAGAAATAATTTTACAAGTACAGCCTCTAAAGTCTGACATCATTTAACTTCCTTAGACTGCAATGCACAGGTCACTTCTCTCCTGTTGCTGGAAGTTTAGATTTCTTTTCATGGTGTAAGGTACCAAAGGTCTCCCAGTCCACTCCATCCCTGCAGGAAGACAGCAGCCCAGAGCAAAGTAAGGGAAAACAGCAGGCTTGGTCTCTTGCAGGAAAACAGCTCCTGCTGTGCTTTTGGCACTGAACAAAAGCAGGAAGTAGGGGATTGAGTTTAGTGTGTTTTTTGAGTTCTTTTTTTTTTTTTTTTTGAGCCTTCCTCTAATAAGTTACTGAAGGGAAGGGTCAGACAAGGCAGGAGAACAGGGCTGTAGCAGCCCACCCTGAGGACCTGTAACATGAGGGAAGCATGCTGTAAAGCTGGTCCAGGAAAACAGTGTGGATACTGTCTGGAAATTGCCAAACTTAAGAGTGGCAAGGGGTTTGTACTACTCCACTGGAGGACTACAGTGAATTTTTAAAGGTAAAAGGGCATTTACACCTACTGAACTCAACAGGGATCACACTTAGCCTTGCCTTTGTGGATCCTGTTCTTAAGTACATAGTAAAATCCCATTGGAGCCAACAACATAAAAGCAATTGTACTGTGTAAGGCCAAAGGTCTGCCCAGCCAAATGTCACCTCCAACAGCAGCAAAAAGAAGACACCAAAAAAAAAGAGGTAATATCAGGTGCAGCTCTGCTGAGCTGGGAGGACACTAGGGGCACTAGGCTTGCCCTGCTCTTTTTCTTTACAGTCTCAGCCTGCCTCTCTCAATGAAGTGTTTGTCTCCTTCCAAAGCTTTAATAACAGTGGCATTGCTAACATCCTACAGTTAAATTCACTAAAACCTTGTTTCTCCATTAATCCTATTTCATAGGATACTGTATCTACCAAAGGTAAACTGGGATGGGGTCTAATTCCACTCTCAGTAAACATTAATTGGCACTCCAGTGAAGACCCACCTCTCCTCACTCCTTGTTTAATAATTTAGGAATGGCTAAAGTAAATGCTAGTTACATCAACCACAGTGGAAGCAAAGAGAAAAAAGTAACAAACACAAAAGCCAACAGTAGCCCAAGCCAACAAGCAGAAGAGAACACATTTGTGAACTTTGAATTGTCATGGTAACTAGACAAGCTATAAATTCCCTGGCACCACACTTGGATGTTTTAAGCAAATTGATGTCATTACAACTCTGAGTAAGGCTGATGGAATAGGTCTGGTAATAATGTCTGTTGCAGCTGCCCATTATCAAACTCTACCAGCTCCTTACTGAACACTCCAGTTGCAATTTGCCATATTGAACACAGCCCCCTCAGAGTTATTAAGTACCTCTTTCCTCTCCCTCATTCTCAGAAATGTTTCTAATTGCCCTAACCAGAATTTTCCAGAAGAGGACAGCAAGCACCTGCTCTTTGAGTTGTCAGCCTGGGTGATTCAGCTGCTTCCCAAATCAGGGCAGGGAAAATACACTGTTAAAAAGGCCCTGGCATCCTTGCTCTTGAAATAAAAGTTGTTATGAGACTAGGAACTGCCAGGACCAGACCCCTGGTGGTCCAGAGGGATGAGATGAGTGAGGGGAACAAAACTGGGACAAGCAGAAAAGCATCATGTTTGAAGAACTTAGGAGAGTCAGCACCTACATGAAAAGCTTCCCCTTTGTCACTTGGAAGAGATTAACAACATACCAGCCCAAGGCAGGTCTGTCTTCTGCCTTTACCGCCTGTCAGTGAGTTAGGTGACAGTGCATTAGTGGTGGAACCAGTTTAAGGTGTGGTAAAGTATAATAGATGGAAGCTTTGGGCTTCAAGGAAAAGTTAAGTCTCATTGTAGCACAATACAGTAGCAATTCCCTGCCTACCCAGCTTGTTATCTTGAAATTTAGGGCTCTCCAATGAGGCTTCCATGTCCCTTTCATGTAGCTTTATAAATAAATCAATCAATCAAATCAGCCACTCCCATGTTAGGAAGTAATGAGATCAAAGCACTCTCTCAGCTGGAGCTTCTGTCCCTGCATTATCCCCAAGCCTGTAACACAACCATGCTGGTTTTCCCCACAGGCCACAGGGGTGGAGGAAGGAAGGATGCAGGTGGTGAGGCAGTCCTGCACTGCAGCTCCTTCTCTGTCAGACAGCAGACACCACACCACGTGCTGCAGTGTCGCTCAGGAAGGAGCTGTTGCCAAGTCCTTGGAGTCTCCTCCCGAGTCTGGCATCATTGCATCATTGAGCAGCTAAAAGGAATGACCTCACCTCACCAAAAATCCCTCTGACTCAGAATCCAGCTAGGCAGCTGCCCAGGGAGGGGTGTAAGGCAGGACAAGGCAGCTGCAAACTTCCTGCACCAAGCTTTAGGGCTTGGTTTTCATCTAGAAATTTAGCTGCTTTGAACAACATCTCAACAGACTAACAAATCCTCATTAGTCCTTTCCCCATTAGCTGGGGAGCTAAAGCAGTCAAAAGGTTGAAAGCAGAAGCAGCCAGTACTTTTAAGATGGATACTGTCAGATGTCCTGTGGCTATTTTTTCCAGGTTACACAGCACTGTGTTGCCCTGAGTTAGAAACATTCTGCTCCCTTCTTGCCTGCAGGGGAAAGAAGGCAGGTCAGCTCCTACCAGGGACTAAAATCCCAGGGATAACAGCATTAAAAGCACCACAGAGTTAGCCTTAAGGGACTAGCCCAATTTACACAGCAAAATCACAGCTGAAGGGATTGACTTTATCTTGGTGCCCTTTGCAAGCCTTTGCTCTGTTCACTACCTGCCTTCCAATCTCTGCAAAGCCAGTGCAGACAAGATACCCTAACAGCTATCATCACATCAGCTGGTTCACATGGGCAGTGACCAAGGCAGAGTGCTCAAGGAGTGCCTTTTGCCTTAACTGAGGAAGGAGCAGTGCTGCAATTTTCATGTGAATTCAAGGCTTTCAATTATTCCACCTGCTGCATCACTTTTGGAGCCATGTCTCTTAGCAGGTTGACAGGAACTATCCTTCACCATTTCATATTTGCCAACAACAAAAGGGCAGTAAGATGAGAAGGTAGGAGTGACAATTTCATTTTGCACCATCTTTGCTTCTAGGACAAAGAAGAAAGGATGTCATCTGACTCTACAAAACCAGCAACTTCACCCACAGTCTGCTTGTATGCAGCCTGGGGAAAGGGAAGTGAGAAATAAGCAGAAATCTTTCCCTATCCTGACCTTCCAGATTTTTCTTTCTTATTTTAAACCTTTTGGAGAGGAAAGTGTCAAAAGTCATTAGGAAAATGCAAGAACATTAGGAGAATCTTTTGAAAGCACTGAAGCTGAGGGAAGCTGATACTTCTTTCACAGTGCTGACAAAAAATAGCCCAAATGACAAAACTCTTTGAATGTGTAGCAGGACATTTCTGACCTGAACAACAAGCTGCAGCTTAATCCCAGCATGGTGAAACTCAGAGCTAAGGCCTGTGACTCAGTGGTCAAAACTCTTCAAGAACAAAGTCACAGAAATTCAAGGGTAAACTGTTGAGGATTTTTTTAATAGGCATAAGCATGCTATGAGACCAGTTCCTTAAGTGCAAAATTGTCTATCATTTGTTTTGTGCAAATGTCAGAATACAAGTTCTAACACAACACCAAGACTTTCAACTTAAACATGTCCAAAACAAAAAGCAAAGCAAGCATTCAACATTTCATTTGTAACTGAGCTTCTCTGCTTTGTGTTGTCTCTAACACCCATCCTACCTTAATGATACACTGTAAGGCTTTTTGTTAATAAGAAACTATGTGAAGTTCTTCCCAGGTACGATGTGGTGTTCAGACAGAGGACTGAGAGCATCTTCAGGTTTCTCTTGCTGAAAGACTTCTGTTTTGGTGGACTTCAAAGTAGGTCAGGAATGGATTTTTCAGCATCATTTTGCAGTTCTGCTGTTCCAACTGTTGTAAAAGTGCCAAAACAGAAGCAGCAATCCTAAAGAGCCATTATGAAAGCACATTAATGGGCAAATGGGGAATAAAAACCAAAGAGCTGTAGAGCACTTGCAGGTAAACAAAGGCAATTGCAGTATTTTGCTGAGAAATTAAAAAAAAAAAGCACAATATGTGTTCAGAATTTAAACTGCAGAGTAAGTGTTTGAAGTAGAATTTTATACCCCAGAAAACAGGGGATTATTCTGAAGCACTTTCATTCACTGACTAATAAGTAGCCATTCTATACATAGATGTCACCTCTTACCCACATTCTAATAGATTTCCTTAATGTATAATACATAGGACAGCCCTTTCTTCACACCAACAGTGCTTGCACATAGTTATTATGAGCTCTACTAGTTTCAGAGTAACAAACATCCAATTCTTTAACAATATAAATATTGATTACTAAAGTTTTAATCCTAAGTATAAAATCTCTATGTAAAACCACATGCTAGAGCCTATCTGTACAAAGGCCAGGAAAAAGGTGATTTTTTTTTCTTATAACAAAGTGCTACTGCAGAATGGACTGATTCCTTGTGGACATTTCTGAAGAAATACAGATTGTTTGGCTCAGAGTATTTTCCTACAAAGACTCTAAATTCTTCTCAGAAGATTACAAAGCAGTTAGTTTCAGGCTGCTCAATGAAAAAAAACAAATAATCTCTTAAGTTATGGCTATGCAACCATACAAACAGGCAAATTTTAATCTTCTCTAAACTATTTCCCAGTTTTCACTATTAATTCAAAAGTAAATCTAGATTTAGTCTACCAAGAGCACCATCAGATAGTACCTGTGTTACAGCTCAAGCAGTTTAAGAGGCTGATGCTCTCACTGTGGTACCTGGACATTTGAAGATCTCTAGGCCATTAGGCTTTAACTCATCTGGTTTCTGTCAAATGGATCAGGAATGAATTGCCAGGTCTCTTCTCAGCTGAGAATTCTTAACAACTTCTTAAAGGACTCCAGCTGTAAAGCAGCACCTGCCTGTGACTCCATTAGGAAGCCCCATTTTAAATAGAGTAATCCTGTCCTCTTTTCCCTCCATCAGAGGCATGGGGTGGAGTGAAAAGGGGAAAAAACCTCTAAGGCAAGAGTCCAAAAGAGGTGCTCAACCCCCACTTGAGTTTTAGAATACCTGTTCCTTTATAGACTAAGGCTACCATGTCGTTCCTTTATAGACTAAGGCTACCATGTCAGATTTTCCCAGACACCCTGTTTCACACCTAGACACTTTCAAGTAGAAAGAAGAGAACTTGTCCATTTATTTGGGATTTCCAGGTATCAGGCAGACCAAGAGCAAGAGCAATACCTGACAGGCTGACATACCTGGAAGCCCAGAATGAACACTCAGCCCAAGTGTGTTTGCAGTGTATCCCTGTGCACATCCAAACTCTACTGGTTTTACAGCCTGTGTGCTGCATCACATGTTCCATACTCCAGGAAGACAGGAAGATATGTCAGAACAAGACTACAGCTGTCTGACAAACAGCCACTATAATAATGTCTGGCACAGCCTGGACACACAGGCACATGCTGCTTGTGTATGCATCCACACTGTGATATGAAATACAGGAGCCATATAAACAAGTTATAGTTGGGGAAGATAATGCAACCAGGAATGTTCCCAAATGTGCCTCCACATCAAGCTCCAATATTCTGCATTATATCATGGTAAATATGATTTTCACTCTTACACCTTTAATTTTTCCATATAAAACACCAGGTATACCTATCTGTATGGCAAAGACAGTATTTTTGCATTGGTCCATGACACTGCAGTGCATCAAAATCAGATTTTGAGCATTTGCTCAGCAGCTGCTAAATGGAAAAGAAAGTTTTCTGTAGCTGGTGGAAATCGTTTTTGTTTCAGGGCCTCAGAGTTCAGAGTTGGTTTTTCACTGCCATCAGAAACTTCAGTAAGGGAGGCTAAAGTAGCCAAGATTTCTTTAGTCTTCAGAGAAATATCCTTGGAGAACAGAAAAAGAAGCAGCCATGAATACAGTGCTAGGTATTGTAATGTTTTAACATACACTTAGTAAAAAAAAAAACAAATAAAAAGCAATACAGAACAAAAATAAAATCATGACAAATAATTTTCAATAAAGGCTCCATTTAGTTTAAGTCAAACTTGCAACAGCTCTTCAGCCTGCTTTTGGGAATGCTGAATAAAGGGAGCAGAGCCACTCCAGAGGTTCCTCTGGCTGGCCTAATTGAGCTGCTTTGACTAAGTCACTCTGTTGTGAAATGTCTAAGAATTGATAGCTGAGAAGCCATATCTCATTAGGACTTCTTAAAAAATACTCACAATACTATTGACAACACATTGAGAAAAATACATGCTTTGTAGAATGTAACTGGGAAACTAATTTTACTGGAAGTCTTATAATCAATACAATTTCTGGGGTTTTTTTCAGCAATCTGATTGCCCAAGAGATAATGAAAACCAAATAGATCACCCTTTAAAAAACTGTAAGAAGAATACAAATGGTCATTTGTAGTGGGCAGAAAAGATTGACTGATTTTCAGAGACATTCTCCCTCCCACTCCCCAACCCTTCCTGCCAAGATTTAGCAATAGAAGTAATTTAACTAGAGTTAAAAATAAAAATAAAATATTGACCTTAATGACCTGGCTGTCTGATTTATCTGGATCTTCTGCAGATTGAACTATTAGTTGTCCAAGTTCTTTGTGAAGTTTTCCCATTGTCATTGCCTCTGAGTAAGAAAAAAAAAAAGCATACATTCACACAGAATGCTTTACTGTGAGGGTGGTGAGACACTGAAATAGGTTATCTGGAGAAGTTTTGGATGCCTCATCCCTGGAAGTGTTTAAGGCCAGGTTGGATGGAGCCCTGGGCAACCTGGTCTAATGGGTGGCATCCCTTCCTATGTCAGAGGGGTTTGGAACTAGATGATCTTTAAGGTCCTTCTAACCCAAACCATGCTGTAATTCTGTGACTGATACAAGCTTGCATTGACACAAGCTTCCCTTTCCAACAGCCTCCAATCCCCAAATATTTAATGCAATGTTTTTCTAAAGACTCATGTGACCTCTTCATTCAGCTGAATATCTCTTCAGTATAATTGTCTAACATGATTGCTTTGAAACCTCAATTGTACATTTAATGAAAGATGAAATGTCTTTCCAAATTCCAACTTTCACCACCAGGATCTCCATAAAAATGAAAGAAAGAAGATTTTACATAGTGACTTTTCAGGACCTGAATGGAAGAAGGATTGAGATTGCTTGACCTACAGCAAGGTTCAGCAATTACTGTCAACTCTGTAATAAAACAGCCTCTAAATCCAAAAGACAAAAGACAACCAACCTTTTACTAGAGGGGAAACAGTGATCTCACTGTCTGCCAAATTAACATAGACATCGTAGAGGTCTGGTCTACTGTTCACTTCAGAATCTGTAAACCCAGCAACATAACCTAGAGAGCAGAATTTTGGCAAGATTAGGGTCTTCATAAACAAAATCACAACAAAACCATGACACTGCAGAAAATCACAGTCCTGAAGTGTGTTCTGGGAGTATGTTGACACACTAGTCATTGGACTCAGGAGGCTGCTCTCTTGATATTATCAGCCACTTAACAAGCATCTCCAGCAGAATACTTCACTTCCAAGGAGCTTAAATATCAACTTCTAAACTTGCTTTGAAGATGGATGAACTGCTAACTCTACATGCAATGTAAAAAGGTCACTGATTTGAAATTTTAAACTCTCTTCCTGTCTTCCCACTAAAATTATTCATTTGCAAATGAAAAATAAACACTGAATATTTCAACGAATCTCCACTCTGGAGCCCCTGGTCACTCAGTCAGTATTAGATGGGAACAGAGGAACAAATCCAGCAGATTTTCTTATTTACAGCATGCCAGGTGAGCAAACTCTGAGCAGCTTTTCTCTATGGACAATGTTTAGTGAGCTAAACCAAGCACTGTTAGCAATGCAGGAGAAATCCTGCAGATGAGTAGTCTTCTCGCTCATTATTCTGCGTCAAGAAGCCTCATAATTGCCAACCTGTGCACATATTAAGGGCCTCTTCCTGGATTACACATTAAGGACTACACATACACAGCAATGCGTCATAGATCCAACTCCTGCACAGCTGGTAAAGTCTACCTGTGACTAGGATTCACTGGCAGCAGTCAAAGTGAAAATATGGAACTTCATAGTCAGGAACCAAAACCAACCAAACAAGAACGTTTTAAAAATGACGTTATTAACGATGTGTAGAAGTTGGAAAACAAGTAGCTCATCTAAAGTGAGAGGCTTCTGTACTACAGGAAGACTTTCAAACCCTCTGATCACAACATTAAAGCTGCTCTGTGTCTGCAATTAGGGGTAGTCTGATCTGGATCCATCCAGAAACACCAGATTAACTAGTTATCTTCTAACGTACTTGTTTAGTTGGTTTGCCTTTTCTAAAGAAAATGATGTGTTTTAACTTTGAAAAGCAGTATTAACAGCATTAACAGCAAAATAATGTTTTCCTTAAAGAGCTATGGTGCAAGACATTGCATGAATAAAAAAAAAATACAACCAAAATATCATTTCAGGTTTGATTAATAAATTATCAGTACCTGAGCAGGCTTTTAAGGCTTCCACTTCCTCCTCATTTAAATGTACATATGAATGGAGAATTGACCAGTCTTGTCGATGCCACACCAAAGCAGGCAAAGTCCTAGGGAAATGAGAATGGTACTTGACACCCAGTAGATTTCTATCTGTACTAATTAAAGTTTCACAGTACAAAATGCATATCATAAGAAAGAACTAGTATGACTAAGTCTCAGTTGGCATGCATATACATGAACTGCAGGGATATCCACTATCAGTGCAAGCAGAGCTTATCACTCATTCTACAGTTAAATTTCCATGAGTTGATGAACATAAGGCAATAGTGTTAGCAGGATTCCAATAAACAGGTTTAATAAATATATATTTTCCCTAAAATATGGACACTTCACTCAAGGAAGGTTCTAGACCTGTTGGACTTTTGGGGGTTGGTAGGGATGTAGGGATTGACAAAGTACCTGGTAAACTCCTGGACAGCTTCTATTCTAGGATGGTACACCACTATTCTCTTCTTTAACATCAGTGCTGTATATAAGATAACTGTTTCCATTCCAAACTGAGACACTACATCTAGAAAAGAGAGGGGGGGGAATTATTTTATAGAAGATATATATACTGATATTATGTTATTTGAAGAAGCTCAATAACAGCAGCACAGATAACACTGTTAACACTATTTACTTGAAGTACACATGAAAATGGGATTGTCTTTTATATTGTGCAAAAGAAATAGGAACAGAGACTTCTGGTATTAATTAACCTTTGATGGAACCAGCAAGATAAGCCTTTCGAGCATCAAAATCCTTGCTGAGGAAAGATCCATTTTCTTCACTTTGGCAGATCCCCTTGGTAAGGACTGCAATGTAACTCTCCATCATCTTAACTGGACTTCCATGCTTCAGGTAGATTCTGTGTGAAAAGAAAAGAAGCTGGAATTTTGACTGCAATCGGTACCAGCAGACATATGAGGAAAGAAAACCCAAAACACAAACTAACAAAACCCCAAAACCCAGGATCACAAATAGTAATATTATTGGTAAGAATTCTTATTTTGGACACCTGTTTGAAGTTTAAAATACTAATGTAGGAGTCTTTCAACATGCATATAAAAAAGTGTCTGTCTTTTAGGACAAAAAACCCCTATGTTGTATTTTCATTTGAGTTTCCTATTATATGAAAGGACTAATACTGACCAACAGAGAAACACAGCACAAAGATGTAAGCAGGTGTCCAGACTAAGGATTCTTTGCAGGCTTGGAAGGCATCTGCTTTATCAAAAAGCAACTACTCCTGTATTATAACAACTCCTGTTATTATATAGACTATGTGTCTAGTTGGGTTTTTTTATCCAAGTATCATTAGAGCTTCTATACTCTTGTTAAATGGTGAAGGAAAAACATAAACATAACTCCTTGTTACTTATTAAAAATAAGCAGCAGAGACACATTACAATCTATTTTACAGGTTAAGGTACTTCAGGAACAGCACTGAGGCTCTCAACAATCTGTTTTCCACATTAGCTATAGTACAAAGCAATGTCACATTTTAAACTCAATTATGTTTAGAGAAATCCACCCTGGATTTGAAAAGAAGCTTTAGCTGGTAAATCAGCATTAATGTGAACCATAGTGAATCTGAATATTTCATATACCAATGAAGAAGAACAATCTGTTTTTCAATACCCTGCAGAACTGGTAAGCCTGACTGCCAAGTCTGTGATACAGTAACCTCACAATCCCATCGAACCTGCTGCAAAATCTCAGGGAATACTCTTGGTATCAAGAACCAGGAACTAATTTGGGAACTGAAGGAAAACAAAGAAAGATGCAGAGAGAGATCATGAGAATGGAGATACAGAGGACAGTGACTAAATGGGACAAGGGAAGGAGAACATGGCAGAGCCACAGACCTCAAGAGGCAGACGGCTCTCATTTTCCTAAAGGAAAAGCCAAAACATCCCCAGTTGCTGTTTAGTTCAGAGAAGCTGAATTGTGTATGTGTATATATATACATATGTAATATGTAAATCATGTAGTCATACAAGGAAAGGCTGAAGTCACTTGGTCTGTTCATCCTAGATAAGAGGAGACTGAGGGGAGACCTCATTGTGGTTTTTAACTCCCTCACCAGAGGGAGAGGTGGGTGCTGACCTCTCCTCTCTGGACCCAGGGGAACGGCATGAAGCTGTGCTGAGGGAAATTCAGGTTGGATGTTAGGAAAAGGTTCTTTACCCAGGGAGTGGTGAAGCATTAGAACAGGCTCCCCACGGAGGTTCTCATGACACCAACTCTCATGGAGTTTACGAAGCACTTGGACAATGCTCTTAGACACATAGTATGACTTCGGGGTTGTCCTGTGCCTAAGTAAGAGCTGGACGTGATGATCCCTATGGGTCCCTTCCAACTTGGGATATTCTGTGATTCTGTGAAGCTGCAAGAAGTATCTGCAGTCTTGTGGAGAGATGCAAGGTCACCACACACATTGTGACCTTTGACTACACAGCACTGACCTCTTCCCAGATGTTTATACTCTTTAAATAAAAACATGTTCTCAGAGTTAAAAAAAAGTGAATGGGTGCTGGTGATGTGCATCTGGAGAAGACATTAAAAGCTACTGGGAATCTGACATTTGCCCAACACTTACTGCATGCACTCAAGAAAAGTGCAAATCATGGATTTATATAATAACCTGATACACAATTTCTAGGACTGAGTTTCCAGCAAATTGTTAGACCAAATGCAAACACAACCCAGTGAAATTTAATCTTTTGCCTTGGTAAGATTTAAACACACAGAGCAGTTCCTCAAAAGAGCTTTTATACAGACCTACAGAGTATCCTAGTGAAGGCTGCGTATTTCTCTGGGTTGAAGTCTTTGGCTGTTAGAGCAATGGAGAAGTGGGTCACCTGCATAAGACATGCACAGAAAAATACAATTTATTTAATGACCCCATTTGAAGAGTCTTTTTCACATTATTGAACTTACTGCAGTAATCTGACAAGGTGTTTCAACTGAAAAAAAAAAAGGGGGGAGCAGTAGCAACATACCCAAATTCCTAACTGCAGAAAAGGGCTGGTTAACAACGTGACTCACTGCCATTGAGTCAGCTCTAGTACATATTATTTTTTGCTTAATCTACTCTGTAAGTGTTGCTTTCCTTTAATCTCATGAGATTATTTTAAAAGACAGAAAGCATTTTTCTTCCCCACAGCAGGCAGGAAACCTCCAGAATTTGTTGCCAAAGGAGGCTGTGGAGGCAGACAGCCTCAATGTATTTATAAAGAGATCAGGGAACACGGCTAGAAGGCCAAACAAACTCTTTAACTTCCTTAATTTAATGATGTGGGCTGCAAGAGTACGAGTTAGAAGTCTGCAGATGATGACCAGGCTTATGCTTCCTTAAATAACATTTTCCATTGCCACTCTCAGAGACAGCACTGGGAAACATTACTTTTTACTTTTTTTTTTCATACACCTTTAACTTCATAGGAGTTATAAACTTGGGAGTGAGGAAAAGCAATCAATGCTCTGCTGTGGGTGTTCAAAATTACACTATCCTTCTACTTAAGAGTATAGCATGAAATACGAAAACTGAGCAAACTTAACAGACAATTTAATGATCATTGTAAGAGCGAAAGCACAGAAGACACAAGCATATTTGCAGTCTTCCAGTCACCAATGCAGCAGAAAAGAAGGTACTTGTAAAATTCAACTCTTTTTGGGGAAAAGAAAAAAAGGCATCAAGTTCTATATGAGCAAGAATTTGGACAGTGTGAAAGACCTTTTGAGCTTTTTAGCTCAAAAAGAGTGAGCCAAAAATAGCTCTTCTGAGCTTTTGTGGGAAAAAAAAATGCTGAACTTGAAATGCAAAGTAACTAGAAATAACGGCATTAAATAACATTTGCATTTTAATACAAAGAATCTAAATTGGGTAATAAGTATCTAAATGCCTCTGCAATTCCATCTAATATCTGTCTGGGTGAAGAACAAAAGGTGTGAACTTGTTAGAGCACTGGGCAAGAGCCGCCTCTGGGCAAGAGCCCTGTGCGTGAGCACACAAAACCTCAAATCCCTTTCCCTTCTCACAGCACACAATGGGAAAACGCTGCTTAAACTGCCATAGGAAGGTCTGCAGAACCCTTCCCTGTACCCTACTGAAAAAGCAGCCGGCCAAGTCCTACCTTTTTCAAGGCTGGAGAGTCTTGAACTTCCACAGTTGTGATGTAGAACCACGACCTTTTATACTGGCCAAATACAAATGTGTGAAGCAATTTATTTTCATCTGTAAGGCAGCACTTTCGCAGCAACAGACTCCTCAGTTCAGCTGTTACGGATGGATAACACCAAACCCACAAAGCATCTCCATTGGTGTCTTTTTCTATGGTGGAAAGATGTTCACTGTGAGAATGCCAAACAGCAGCAAGGAAGTAAATCGATGGGTTAATCAGGTTTGTTTCCTGGAATCAGATTAAAATTCCACCTTACCCTGACCCTCGACATCCTGTTCTACCGCTACCGTTTAAGCTGTAGAGCAGCACTTATGCTACAGGTTTGATTATTCAAATGGTAATAAATATCTACTCTCGACCTGCTTCGCGAGGTGAAAAAAACACCAGGAGTTTCAATACACATTTATACAAGCAAGGCACTGACCAACAAGCACCTAGACCAGCTTATTTATCAGTGTCCCTACATCTCCTACCTCTGCTTTCACAAGGGAAACCTCAGAAGCGTAAACTGAGGAGGCTTTGGCCGAGTCATGCCCGGTTTAGCTCTGAAGAGCCAGATCCAGCCAGAGACCGGACACCCCTTGACAGGACCGCAGGCTGCCGAGCCCTCTGCCGCCACAGGCCCCGCGCCCGCAGCTAGGCAGGACACCGCCAACCACTTCCCAGCCCTCCGCCGGCCCCGACCCCCGGCCCGGCCATCGCGGCAGTCCCCAGGACCGGGGAAAGGCCCTCACCGATCAGCCCTACGGCCAGCAACTGCTGCACCTCCGGCTCTGCCATCTTCCGACCCCCGCCCCACCGCCTTCCGCCCGAAGAGGCCCCGCCCGGCGAGGCCCCGCCCACGGGGCTGTGCCGCTGTCTCCCCGCCGCCATTTACTGCGCGGTCCTTACTCTTCCCTTCTGTGCTGGGGGTGCCTAAAGAGGTTTCCGTACCCCCTGCCCTCCTACTGGCAGGTCGTTTTCCAGCAGTAATGCGGATGGAACATGTCAGCTGTGAGGAAGAGATGGGGTTGTTCAGCCTGGAGAAGACTCTAGTGAGACCTTATTGCAGCCTTTCAATACTTAAAGGGGTCTGTAAGAGAGGGACAGACTTTTTAGCAGGGCCTGTTGCAACAGGACGAGGTGATGGTTTTAAACTAAAAGAGGGAGATTTAGCCTAGATATAAGGAAGAAATATTTTACACTAAGGGTGGTGAAACACTGGCACGGGTTGCCCAAAAGAGGTTGTGGATGCCCCATTGCTGGAAACATTCCAGGCTAGATTGGACAAGGCTCTGAGCAACCTGATGTAGTTGAAGATGTCCCTGCTTGGTGCAGGGGGGCTGGACTAGATGACATTTAAAGGTCCCTTCTAACCCAAATCGTTCTATGCAAAAAAAAAAAAAAGTTTTTTTCACTGCCTATGTTACCTCCCTTTGTAAGTCACAGGCCACAATTTGTGTGAAATGTTATGCATAAGGAGGTGGCCCTGCTGGCAGCCACCTGCCAAACTCATGGCCAGATGTAGCCCCAATCAAAGCTCAAAATACAGGGCTCCCCAATACTTTTACAGAGCATGCATAAAGTCTGGTTTGTGCCCAGAAACACTTTGCCTGAGTAAGGTGATGAATTATAAAGCATAACAGCTATTCCTGGATAATTCCATGCATCATGTTTGAGAATAAAAAGAATCTAATTTTTGAGTTTGGATGGACAATGGTACCAGAATACCACATATGGAGGCCATAGTGCACAAGCTCCACTAGTGGCACAGAGCAGCCACAGATGACGAAGAATAAACACATGAGGAAGGTGAAACTTCCAAAATACCTGGTGTAAGTACAGAAACACCAGAAGCTGACCAACATCCAGTTCTGGGAGAGATGTCTTGGTCTCCCAAATAACAAGTGACAAGACATGAAGAAAAGGCCTTAAGTTACACCAGGAGAGGTTTAGGTTGGATATTAGGAAAAACTTCTTCCCCGGAAGGACTGCCCAACATTGGAACAGGCTGCCCAGGGAGGTGGTGGAGTCACCCTCCTCTGGAGGGATTTAAAAGGCATGTAGATGTGGCACATAGAGACAAGGTTTAGTAGTAACTTGGCAGTGCTGGACTTGATGTCTTAAAAGGTCTTTTCCAACATTAACGATTATATGAGTCTATGATTCTATAAAGTTCATTTTTATGAAATCATAAAGTTAAAGCACACACATTTAATATACTTAGCTACCATGTAGAGACATGTGGAGCCAGACCATAAAAGCTGCTCCTGACACAAAATGGTGTGATTCAAGCCTGGAGGGCTTTCAGGAGAGAGATTCAAAGAAGTGGAGCTGGCTCCCGAATAACAAATGATGCTATAAAACTGCAATAAAACCTAGCCAGAACACCTGCAGTCACCTGCCAGCATACAGCTGGTCCCCAGAGCAGGCTGCAAGGCCTGTAGGTGCTGCCCCCCAGAGCAGGGTAGTGTCTCCAGTGCTCATCTGGCAGGCTTCTAAATTAATTTTATGAAGACAACGCAAGGACTTGTTTAGTTCTATAAACAGCTTAATGAAGACTCTACTGAATGCATCACATTGGTTTGAAACAGAAACAAGCAGGCTGCCAGAGACAGTTCAGGATGCAGACCATACTAAAATACTGCCATTCAAATCAATAGCATGGTCTGATGAAGAACATCGTATTCATTACCCATCACTGAATATCAAAAGACCAAGGACACAAGGGCATGAAGAAACTTCCAAGTGACGAAAGCCTGAAAAAGAAGTTTTATTCTTCCCCCTTTGCCCTTTTTTAACTCTAGAATGGAGGCTCATAAGAGTTGAAAGGGATTGGTGTTACTTGGATAGTACGATGGTGTTTAGCGATGGTACTAAAGCTTCCAAATAGTGACTGTGTCTTTCTTGTTCTTAGCTTTAACTATTCTTCTGTTTAGCAATAAACTGTAATTTCAAGTCAACATTAAAAGTAAATTTTTAAATGTCTTGTATAATGGTTACGAAGCTTTCTGGTGGCCATGCAAGTTGGTTAATGTGAACAGTATGCAAAAAGGAACTGAGCAACAAGCATACAGAAATTCAAGAGACATCAGTCTTCAGTTCTTCAAATTTACCTACATATTTTTTGAAAAAATCATACTTAGATACAATTCAGGAGCCAGTGCAAGACAGCTGGGTCTGCAGTGGGTTACAGCTACAGTCACGATGTCACTGATGATCTAGCTGCAGAGGCAGACGTTTCTGCTGAAAGACTGGAAAGCATCCCGAGTTCAATGACTCACAAGGAGACATGCTATGCTGCTGTTTACTTGTCCAAAATATCCCTTTAGTCATGCATTCACTTGCTGCCACTCTACTGCTTTTATTGCTGGTGTGATAGGGCTTCTGTTATACCTTTGTCTCTCCATATGCCAAGAAAAATTTTCACTTTAGTAGTTTTGAAAAACACACACCGGCACTAGCAGTTACCACATGTACACTTATATAAACCTTGCTATTACTACTGCTCTTAAAGGAATAGTTGAGTTGCTCTGAAGTAAGTTTCTCAATTTTTTAGCATTAGGGATGAACTCGGCAGCTGATGACTACGTGCACACTGAAGGGCCTTTCTGCAAGTTCTTAACTGCTCTAAAGAACAATTTCTGAACCAGCCGAACAAGTTGTGAAGACTGAAGACTCAGCACACATAATGCCTTCTTTGCCGAAATGCTCGTTTGCATGATATTTAGTTAATTCAAAAGCTTAACTCCAAGTTAACTAAACGGCTTCGAGGAGCTACAGAAGCCGGCTCCCCGATTTGGAGGACCACCGCCACCGCGGAGTCTGATCAAACCAGGGACTACCCTTGAACTGGCGGACACGAGGAACTGGCGGCAGCCACCCCTAGATAGCCCGTCGTCATCGGCCCCTGCTTCTGTGGCACCCCTAACCGAGCTCCTGCACTGTAACCCCTCCGAGCCTCCATCACGGTGCCCGGCACGGCGTGGGATGTCACTTGGACACTAAAAGCGGAAACTAGCCCCGCTGTTAGCCTGAAACACGGCTCTCGGCCGAGAGCTCACCGAGCGCCCCTGCTGCTCGGGCGCTCAGCCATTGCGTCTCCTGCTCCGACGGGCCCCAGTCTAAGCCAGCGGATATGGACACTTTCCGACGGGGCCTCCCAGCGACAGTGCACAACCAGAGCGACAGCATACCGACATAGGCCCCAGAACGACAACGCTCCGCGGCGCCGCCACACGGCTCCACCACCCGACCACGGGAGAGGAGGAGCTTCCGCTTCCGTCGACGTCAGCGCGCGCGGCTGAGGGACTATCCTCCCTTTCCGGCCTCGCAGGCTGCCTGGCTGGAGCACGGAGCGAGCCGTTGTCGCCGCCCTGTGAGGAGAGGCC
This sequence comes from Galbula dea, assembly GCA_013399015.1. Taxonomy (NCBI): domain Eukaryota; kingdom Metazoa; phylum Chordata; class Aves; order Piciformes; family Galbulidae; genus Galbula; species Galbula dea. The sequence goes on from VWZX01002796.1 coordinate 1,249,512, forward strand.
GCTGCCGCCATCATGCCGGTGTACTTCCAGCGGCCCGAGAATGCCCTGAAGCGGGCGAACGGTCAGTGCGAACCGCCATCGCCACCACCGGTTTGCCTCCCGCGCCCCTCTCCGTTGCAGGCAGCGTGCGCCGCTCCTCTTCTCCCAGGCCGCGCTGTGCCCGCCCCTGGAGCCCCTCGGCCGGCCCCTCGGCACGGGGCCGCGGCCGTAGCCTCTCTGGCGCTGAGGAGAGGCCGCCTGGGAGCGGCGCGGCGCGAGGAAGCGGCCGAGGCCTACCGGCGCGGGCCGCGACGCATGGCGGAGGCGAGGCCCGGGCGGCCGCGGGGAAAAGGCCCGGCGCGGCTCCGCCTCCCTCTCCCCGACGGGGGCCCCTTGGCCGCCTGCGGGTGGAGGGGGTGGGCAGGGTCTGGGCGAAGGGCGGTGGTCGCGGCCGTAGGGTCTTGTTCTGTCCCGGGCAGCGCGGCTTGGGTCCCGCGGAGACTCTGCCTGCGGCCCTGCACCCGCGGGAGCAAAGGCAAAGTGTCCGCCGTGCCCTCCGCTAGCTGGGGGCTTGGCATGAGGAGTGCGGCCCGGATCTCGCACCCACTCTGGTATGATTTCAAAACCGGTGGGATTACAGGCCAAGTTTTTCCACTTGGGCTTCGTATTTTGTAGTCCCATCCTTCATGTGACTGGTGAAAATAGAAATGATTAAAATCCTTAAATGTTGCCCAGTCTGACGCATAAGTTTGTCTCTGAATAGAATACCAACGAGGTCTGTGCTATAGCTGTCTCTTGCTGACTGCCACATACAAAGTTGGACTGGTTATATTTATCAGCTCTCTCCTTTCAGGCTTTGACACCCTGTTTTGAGTACTTAGCAAGACCATTTAGACATTGTCACAGGGTTGATTGCAGGTTGACACTTGACAACATCCAAAAGTACAGATGATGTACGGGTCTTGAAATGACAGCTGAAGAGGCTGCATGGTCTGGGGACTGTGCGTAGTTCTAGTAGTTAGTATTTTAACAAGAATATGTTAAAGTACTGCATGTCCTCAAGATTTCTGAGCTATAATTAATTGTAAAAATCATTCCTGCAAAGATAAAAAGTGAAATCACCTTCAGTCAGTTTCCAAAGATGAAAGTGCATTTTAGCAATCCTTTTACTGGAAAAGATGCACATACCATAGTATATAAACTCTAATTAAACTTCAGAATTCTTGGGTAGAGTAAGTTATACTTATTTGGTGAGCAAATGACATCACTGGAATATTGACCCTTAGCTGTTTAGATAATGGTGTTTTATCGTTGCTTTCTGAAGGCTTTACCTGGTTTCAAAAAAGCAGCTTTACATTCACATCTCTTGCACTGCTGCAATCTACTAAATTCTGACAAACTGAAGGAGTAGAGTTGAAGGACTAGGTCTGAAGGAATGTTCTGTAGACAAATGCTAGCAGTCTTGATTCTTGGTAGACTGAGTGGAAAACGTGACAGGCAACATCAAGTCTTGAGAATTGCAGGGGCTTAGTCTCACCATGGCCAAGTATAATGAAGGGTGAGAAGTACCTAAGGCAGATTGTGTGTTGCAGGAAGCAGTTTAATGTTGAACTGACATTTCAAGTTGGAACATTCAGTGCAGTTTCCAGAGTGTGTTTTACATATAAGGCTTAAGTGAGCATTTAGAAGCACTTTATGCTTCAAGTTCTCAGTGACCTCAGTATACGTAGGAGATGTTTGGTAATAAATGTGTAATAAATCTGTGGTGTCAGAACAGATATATAAGAAAGGCTGGTTTTCCTTATAAACCATAAAAATGTAGGTCAAAGTCAACCCTTAGCTATTAGTATCTGGCATTGCTTTGTAGTCAAAGATGCAATGCAACTTTTGCATTGCAGATATTGAGTTTGCTGTCTTAGAGATGCTGGCTAACACGTGACATCCTTGTCACCTTCTGAAATGACATGTATTTTCTCCGATGGAAAATGTAGCTTAGTTCAGTATTTTGGGTTAGCAGTAGATGAGTTATTAATGTGTATCAGGTAATTCTTGTCTACCCAGAGCTTCAGCTGCTCTTTTGGATACCTCTTAGCATTTTAAGTGATACAATGATAAAAAAGAGAGAGGGGGGAAAAAAAGTAATTGTGACAGCTTTTCAGACACTAAGGCTTTATATTTTGTTTCAGTAACTTACAGTTTCTACTGCAAGGCATGGTGACGTCTGTTCTTTTGAATCTTGAGGTTCACTTTGTGCTTTTACTACAGTTTCTGTTAAATTAGCCTTAATTATTTGACTTGTGAGAACTTGCTTGTCCAGAGTTAATTAAAAGTTTCAAAACAATATGAATTAATTTTGTGCTTTGTCCAGTTGGTTGTCGACCACTGAGAGTTCTGACTGGAGTGGCCTGGCATTGTTGGAAGATTAAACTTGCCTTTCAAGTTGATTTTAATAAATAAAAATTGTAAAGCTAAGCAGTAATTGTCTCAAAAGGAGCACTGAGATAGAATAGCAGTGTAAATTACAGAAAGGAGGATAGCTTTATTAAAATCCCCTTGGTGAGTGAAAAAATAGTGCTGAATACTGTCACACTGTAACCTTAATTATCTTTAAACTTAAAAGTATGCTTTTCTTGTAAAGGAATTAACTCATCTTATGCAAGCTCACATAAACTAAGCCCTGAATACATGCTGTTGTGGTCCTTAAATCAGAACCCAGCTGCTGCTTTCAAAATATCTCTTTTAGCCATGTTTACCTTTGATTCTGAGATTCCAAAACTTAAAGCTCTGATGTCAGAGCACCTTGAACAGGCCCCTACTGTAATCCTTTCTGCCAGCCTCTCTTCAGGAATGTAAGGATTTCCAGAGTACTGATTTCAGCCCTCAGCGTTTAAGAATACTCACTATTTCTTTGTAGCTGTACTCAACTTTTCTTTATCTTTTACAGCTGTTTACCTCCCATTCTCATCATTCTTTTGTCTTCTTTACTGTAGTTAAGAGTAGGTTTAGCAGGGCTGGTGTGTGTGCTGGTAGCTGGCTGTACTGCTTTGGTGTTTGCTCATGGATGGTTGGCTGTGTGTTGTAATGAGCAGAACATGTGGTTTATCATAGGTGGGAGTTGCTCTGATGCTGAGAGGTCCTGTTAGTAACAGTATTTGCTTACAGAATGAATAAATGGGGCACTGGTTTCAGCAGCAAGGCTGATTTAACAAATGTCTGACCCTTCAACTGGACTGTTAACAGCTTTTAGTGCAATTGTTCTAGACATTGAATCTCTAGACTTCTCTGAATTTAAAAAAAACCCAAAACAACAAACAAAAAAGCCCACAAAAAGCTCACAACTTTTCTGGGTGAAGTTTCTTTCTTTCTTTCTTGACTTGAAGTCTGATTCACTAGATGGCTTGCATCTAGACATTGGTAGGCTCTGTACTACAAGCCTTGTGATGTGTATCTGATTTCCTTCTTGATGAGCTAGATTTAAAACTGGAGGTATATATGTATGAAGAGCCCAGTCACACCTCGATGGATGGACAGACATCTCTGCTGTCTTGAAGTTTTCATGCTAATGGAAAGGTCTGTGTTTGCTTGCCAATTGTGTCCTTGAAAGACTGCAACTGGCCAGCTAAATCAAACCACCAATGAACTTTGGTTAGAGTTGATTACATTCTAAAAGTTTACAGTGTTAAGCATAAACCCAGACATAATCTGGTTTGCAAGTCTTTTGCTCATTGGATTTTCCTTTTCAGAGTTTCTTGAGGTTGGCAAAAAACAACCTGCCCTTGATGTTCTCTATGATGTTATGAAAAGTAAAAAACACCGAACATGGCAGAAAATCCACGAGCCAATTATGCTGAAGTACCTGGAGCTCTGTGTGGATCTCCGCAAGAGTCATCTAGCCAAAGAAGGACTCTACCAGTACAAGAACATTTGCCAGCAGGTATGCCTTTAGAATTTGTTTTTATTTGTAGTAAGCATGTTATGTGTCAGTTGATAGGATCTAAAAGTAACAGATTGGTCTTGAGTTAGAATTAATCTGCCTTTTAGATGTCACTGGGTTTGTAGCATTTATGTTTTAAATATTTGCTGTCTATTGTGGGTGGAAACATCTTCCTGTTTTCTGCCTTTGGTGTAGGTGAACATCAAATCTTTGGAGGATGTTGTTCGAGCCTATTTAAAATTAGCTGAAGAAAAAACAGAAGCAGCTAAGGAAGAATCCCAGCAGATGGTACTGGACATTGAAGACTTAGATAACATTCAGACTCCAGAAAGGTAGGTGAACTGTCTTCAAAATGTGGCAGTACACAGCAAGGTATCCTTATTTTCGTGAAGGATGTTGACTGTTCAGAGAGCTGACGTATAAAGGTGGTGGATTTGACATGTAATACTAATGGTGCTCTAGAGGCTCTAAAAGTAGGAAAAAATGTGGATTTTTTTATTGCAGAAAATCCAAAGTCTAAGTAAAGTAAAAGAAGTAAGTATTAAAAAATAGAAAATGTAAACACAGTAGAAGCAGCTCTAAAAGTCATGTCACCACTTTCTAGGGTCTACTCAGATCTACATCTGTAGTGATACTGGAGAGTTCATTGTTGAAAGCTGCTCATTATCAGCTGCTGTAAAAGTGCTGTTTATGTTAGACCAATTCTAATTATTATGTGTGATAGCCTCCAGTCTTCTGATCACATTGTGTGTGTGCAAACAAAAGGAAGTATTACTTTTGCTTGTTTGAGTAACTGATGGGGTTATAGAATAAACGTCATAAAAAGTAAATTCAGAGTGCTGTAATGAATTGGGTGGATAGTGAGAACGTAGAAGGAATGAAGTAAAGGATCAGTAAATATGTGCGTGTATATATAACTAGTGGTTAGACCTTCACTGGCAAGTAATGCCAGGTTAGAATGAAACTGCTCTCCAGCTCTGTGAGAAGTCACTGTTCTATTATCAAAATGTTTTGTGGGTGAACTTCCTAATCCACTTCACGCAAAATGAGGTTAGCATTTTTATGTTCCTCAGTTGCATCTGTTGATTTAGGGACTGCTCATGTTAGCTCTGATAATACAGCTAGGTATTAGCTAGCTAATACCAAAGTGGGGGGCAAAGAACTGTTTTAAAGCATTCCAGCTGAGTTTGGAAGAATCTATGTGCCCATATCTTTAAAAAAATAAAGTGTAGGGAATAAATAAAAATTTCAAACCAAATTAAAACTTGCAGAAGATATCAGAAAAAGGATCTTCAGCCATAGGTGAAGAATTATAGGAAAATGGTGGTGAAATTCTGAGGAAATGGGTTGAGTTAGCCATACTAGGTATGGTCTGTAGAACAATACTTGTGTTACTAATTTTTGTAAGCATATTGAATTTGAAATAAGAGACATGCTTTTAGAGCATGGAAGTTACCCTGAGATGAACAGAAAATTCAGCTTTCTCTTCATGTGGTGTAACAGTGTAATCTCTGTCCTAGAGTTTTAAAAATATCAGATATTTTTGGTGCTAAAGCTCTGCCAATACCTGTCTAAGCTGTCAGTGTGTTTTCTTGTCATTCATCTTTAGGACTGAATAGTTTTCTGAACAGTTGCAAGAATGAAGTTAGTGGGAAATCTTTCAGTTAAAATCTTGGCACAGAAACTAAAAAGGTCAAAATTATATCTACTGATGATAGAAAATTGGAAGGAATTGTCAAAGTAGAGGACATTCTGACTTGAGACTATGAGGAATAGAGTTACAGTTCTCATTGCAGTGTGGAGTAGAAGGCTGGATTTACATGTTAACAGCAAAGCTCTCTGGTAGAAGTTGAGAACTCATTGGAAAAGGTTACAGACCCCTATTGAGTAGTTGTTTCAGGATGGCAGTGCCATTCACGTTATTTCCAGGGCCTGAAATAGTCCTTGTTACAGAGGAATCACACTAACAGACATTGAAGAACGACTGATTGATCTTTTCTTTACTCTCTTTTATATAACTGAGGACTAGAAAATGTGTTTTAAGTCACAGTTCCTTATCTGAATAACCGCAGTTTCTTTAGTGTTTTTTTGGGTGCTGTTTTCTAGACTTCTCATGCTGTTTTGCTGGATTGACTCCTTGATCTGTTGGAGAAAGCACTGGTGAAATGTCATCTTTTATCATTGCACTTAGTACCAGTGCTCAAGGAAGTAGGTTACAACTGGAAACAGTATAGCAGATAAGAGTTACAAGAGTTGAGAGTTCACATTAAACACATAGTTCAGAAAGGGTTTTGAAAACACAGGCTTAGGAAAGATGGTAGGTTTGTCATGCTGGGTATACTTTCAGCAGAGAGGGATCGTGTGGACTGTAGCACAGAATGTGTCTTAGTGTCTCGAGAAGCCTTTCCAATCTTGTATTTCTGTGAATGAAAAATGCAGGTGTTGCCTCTAAATGTCAGATTATTGTATCTTCTGACATACTTAACAATCTTTTCTGTGTCAAAATTTTTAAAGGATTTGATACTTTTGAGTATTCTGGTTTTCTATGTGTGCAGACTGTAGGGCATCCAAGTGCTTCTGTGTCATGTCTCAACAAAAAGTGAGCTCTCTGGCAGCATTGCTGGTGACTGAAAAGGCAGTTTGAGCAAGTAGGAGAGTTGAGTAGACAGTGATACCTGAATCTAACAGAGGTAGTGCACAGCTCCCTTCTAGAAGAGGGAAGGTGCAAGTCCTGGAATTAGTTTCCTTGGACTTGCGTGAAGGATACAAAAAGCTCCTGATATTTTTCTGGAGCTAGTACATGTCAGTCAGATATGCAGGAGCAGAAGTTTGAAAGTGAAGAGAAGGAAAAGTTACCTACATCCTTTAAGGAACAGGAGAGAAGTCTGAGGGACCAGTTTGGAAAAAAAAGGGTAATAAACAGTTCAGCAGCAATTAGATGTTGAGATTTGTTCAGTCTCATCTTAGATCTTGGTAAGAGAAATTGGTGAGAATTGTGTGGAATAAACCACTTTTTTTTTTCCTTCCCCCACTTCCTGGACTGTAGTGTTCTTTTGAGTGCTGTAAGTGGAGAAGACACTCAGGATCGTACAGACCGGCTGCTTTTGACACCCTGGGTGAAATTTCTCTGGGAATCCTATAGGCAGTGTTTGGATCTGCTCCGAAATAACTCCCGAGTAGAACGCCTGTACCATGATATCGCACAGCAAGGTATGTTGCAAAGATGGAAACTTGAACTAGAATGAGATCTAGGACTTCTGGATTAGATCCTGTAAAGCTAGGATATTAAAGGTTGTTTCTGTTTTGGATGTTGCTTCAAAGTTGGAAATACATTAATCCCTTAAGCATACACACATACTATTCTTAAAATTACAGATTTTCCTTAATTACTGAGGTTTCTGGATACTGAGCTTTTCTTGTAACAGAACCTGAAAGGAACAAATTGGGTTTTTTCTGTGGAAAATACTTTGAGAATATGAAAATTACTGTTGCTGTGCCTTTATTTCTTACTGATCAAAATTAGTCATGTTTTCACTTTGTTATCCAGAATGGCAAATGTCTTCTATTGATGCATTCTGTCAGCTAACTTCAAAAATTAGTGTACACAAAAGGGTCCTCTCTAAAGTTATGATGTGCCATCAGTTTTTAAAGTTATGATGTGCTATCAATTTTGACACTGGCATTCTGCAAAAACCTGATTTTATAAGGATGAATGCTTACAAGTTAAAAGGTGCAAGACGAGTGCAAAAATGTTTTCCTTTGTATAACTTAAGGCTCTATTTTTGAAAAAAAGATCGAAAAATGTTAAATTTTTAACTCAGAATCCAGATTATGCAAGGACATTCGGAAAAATGACTGTCAGATGAGTTCTAGGTGTCTTAGTGTGTTTCAGTCTTTGTGCTACAGTGTCAAGACTTACTTTTGTGCCTGTATCTCTGGTAGATATACTTTTTTTTTTGCACTTTTCAGTGACGATGGCAAAGCAAAACCAGATTTTTGAGAGGAGTTGTAGGATCAAAGACACTGTTTCCTGTGCCATTGCCAGACATTTGAAAGCTTCATTTAACTTTTGGATGACTTAATTTTTTTCCCACATTTTAGAAAGCCAAAACCTGAATTCATGCCATTCACAAAATTTTATTTGCACTTAGTTAGAAAGAAAAGCTAGAATTACTGCTTAAATTAGAATGTTTTTAGAGACTCAGAGTATTCCCTTTGCTCCTTAAACATAATTATGTAGAGGCATCTTCATTTTTTGAGGTCAAGATGGAAGTGCTCTGCATTGCTACTTACTCATTATGTGTGACAGATTGCAGTTTGTTTGATATGTCTTTGGACTGTGAATGAAGATTCTTTATGCTGATTTACATATTAGAATCCATTTTAGAGCTGCCATTAGTGAGCATTCTTAACTCATGTCATTTATTTTTGCAGCTTTCAAGTTCTGCCTGCAGTACACACGGAAAGCTGAGTTCCGTAAACTCTGCGATAACCTGCGAATGCATTTGGGGCAGATCCAGCGTCATCATAACCAAAGCACAGCAATCAACCTCAACAATCCTGACAGCCAGTCAATGCACTTGGAGACCAGGCTTGTGCAACTTGACAGTGCTATTAGCATGGAGCTATGGCAGGTATGCAGCAGGGCTTCTGTAATCACACTGTAGTCTACAGCCTTTCCAGAATCTGTTCCATGCAGATCATGTTTTGTGGTATATACTCCAAGGTAAAAACAGGATAATAGCTAGAAGAATAAAGTGTCAATATCTAGAATGTGTTACTTCTTGGATATTGAATATTTAGTCTTGCATTTTAAAGCAACCTTCTGTTGGTAATAGTCAGTCGTAAAGTAGCTGAAGTCACCTTGAGTTGTGAAAGTGAGAAGTTGATGATGGGCACAGTCTTTAGCGGGGCCTGTTGCAACAGGACAAGGGATAATAATTTTAAACTAAAAGAGGGGAGATTTAGACTTAAGAAGAATTTTTTTACACTAAGGGTGGTGAAACACTGGCACAGGTTGCCCAAAAGAGGTGGTGGATGCCACGTTGCTGGAAGCGTTCCGGGTCAGATTGGACATAGCTCTGAGCAACCTAAACTAGCTGAAGATGTCCCTGCTCACTGCAGGGGGATTGGACTAGATGACCTTTAAAGATTCCAACCCAAAGCATACTGTGATGACACCTAACACCTCTGCCATCTTGAATTCTCAAGAGCTAGATCACTGGGAGGTGGTTGGTAAATGTTAAAGCCTGCTGTTGGGCTGGGCCTGGGCATTACAGGTTGAGTTATGATAGTGTCTAGCCAGTGAGGGCACTATCAAAGCAAATTTTTCAAAGAAGTGTTTTGCTGTTGCAGCCTTTCTGATGTCAAGTTAATTAAAAAGCCAAGGGTTGGGGTTTTTTGTGAATTTGGAGGATGTTCTCTGTTGTTTCCTTTGTAAGTGTGTAATTAATTACATGTAAGCCATTTCCAAGATTATATCTGTTTTATGGGAAATTGTACCCATTTTTGATCACAAATTATTTTTATGAAAAGTGGTAAAACCAGTAAATAGTAGAATTGGTATAATAGTAAACCAGTAGATTGTTTGTTATTCTGGTTTGTTTATTCTTTTCTCTCCCTGGTTTGTAGCTTTAAAATCCAAAAGAAACAAGCCTGGAGAAAATTACATCAACTAATCATTAACTACCAAATTCTAAGCAGGTAGCTAATGGATTTGCAGTATGTCCAAACAATTTCTTTATTAGGAAAGAAGTATTTCATTTTATGTAGCTGGCAAAACTGAAGATCACAGCTCTCAGTGGTATTAAATATTAGTCTTACAACCTTTAATGAACATAAACTTTTTTTTTTGATTGCAAAAAACTTCCTAAAATTAGTGTACTTTTTTTTTTTTTTTTAGGAAGCTTTCAAAGCAGTGGAGGATATTCATGGGCTATTTGCACTGTCTAAGAAACCACCCAAACCACAACTGATGGCAAATTACTATCACAAAGTTTCAACTGTCTTCTGGAAATCAGGAAATGCTCTTTTTCATGCATCCACACTTCACCGCCTTTATCACTTGTCAAGAGAAATGCGAAAGAATCTCACACAAGAGGAGATGCAGAGGTGGGGAAAAATGTCATGTGGTGACAGATTTAATTTTTAAACCTGTAGGTTCAAAATTAAACTAAATTGTACCCCAAAAGCAGCAGATGATATGTATGGCTATGAACAGCTCTGCTTAAAGTGGCCAGTGTTAACTGCCTCGAAAGAAACTTAGATAAGAAGGGTATTTTAGAAAGCTACATTGTGAGTAATGTAAATATCACTATCACCTTAATTGAGCTTCCTTCTCTGTTACTGGGAAGCTGTGTAACTTAGTAAGTGTCTGTGGTTTGCTTTCTTTTTCTCTTCTCAGTGGTGGTATTTGCTTCACAACATTTTATTATAACTGCTGCAAACCTCACATATGGAATGTTGTATAGCCAAATGGCCTTAAAGTTTTTTGGTAGTTAAGTATGGCACTGGCAAGGCTTTGAGGCATGCAGAATCATTGACTGCTTTAACCTCTGAAGTTCATGTACAGAATCAGAACCTGGTGGGAATAAATACTCTATAGAAATTCTTATATTCCTGTTCATCTGGGTACTGTGGTCAAAATTTAAATATTTAATGTCACTTGTATTGTTACCTCAAAAGGTAACTCTGGCTTGTACAGTAAATTTTGAAAATGAACACAATCAAAATATTTGGTATGTTTTTGCAGCTGAAATAAGTTTGAAAAGGTGCTGCTCTGTGCTATTTTAATTATTTTATAGGATTTTGATGTTTACAAAGGTAGCTTAAAGTTCTTAACATTTCTTGGTGTGTGTGTATATACACACATGTAATAATGAAAAGATTTTACCAAATCTTTCCCCAGTTGCCAAAGAACACTTCATTCTGTACTCTCATGGCACAGTCGGTGTCTTTTCTGTTATTACTGGTATTTTTGCAGTTTTGCATCATGAATGCTGCTCATTCCTGCTCTTGAATTGGCCCATGTATGAAAAGGCATTAGTGTTCTCTTGCAGTTCATCTTCTGTGGTTATGCTTTGTCAACAGGATGTCTACTCGAGTCCTTTTAGCCACTCTGTCGATTCCTATAACCCCTGAGAGAACCGATATTGCTCGCCTCCTGGATATGGATGGCATCATTGTTGAGAAGCAGCGACGTCTGGCAACCCTGTTGGGTCTCCAGGCTCCACCTACACGTGGCAGTCTCATTAATGATATGGTAGGTAATGGTGTTCAAATGAGCAGCTTTGAAACATTTAAGAGTCCTTTTTTTGGACTGTTTTCCTTCTAGAGCACTCTGCATAGTTATGGGACAGCAGTTTAGAAGTTCAAACAGCTTTATGGTTAATGGTTTCACTTAAGAGTGTTAAAATTTCAGATTGGCAAGGACTGTTTGGAAATGGCAGCAATAACTGGAGGCCAATGCTTGTGTGCTCTTAGAGTCAGATTCAATATTGTCCTTTTATTGTCCACCCAAGCAACAAAAGTCATTTTGAAACTGAGATATCTGAAAAGGGTTGTGAGCTAGAATGGTTTTGTTTGTTTGTTGTTTTTTTTTTCCCCTGCTCTAAAGTGTGTAATTAACTGAACCAAATGTTTATTCTTCTGATTTAAATGCATTTTGGATAAGCATTAGTCAGAAGCTGAATAGTGTACCATAAGCACCTGAGTGATTACTTCCTTGTGTTTAATTTGAAAGGAGGCCACATTTATCTATGTTCAGACCTTCCCAGGTATTAATAAACAAATTGGGCATTCAGTCATAGTTAGGTATTTTCAGAGGATCTTTGAACTTCTAGCAGTAGTTTGCATATATGCCTAAAATTTACATTCAAGTTTCAATTTACATTAATCTTCTGGTACCTCCCCAGTTTCCATTAAAACCACAATTTAAAACTTCAGAAGTTTACACGGGAACCGAGATGTGTGGTTTTAGCTTGGATGTGGGCCTGCACCTGTGTTTTAGGACTTGTGTCTTAGAAAGGGCTAGTAAGATGAGGGTGGTACTGTAGTGTCTAAATACCTTTCTTCTTTGTCTGCTTTTTTGTCTGCTTCTCCATTTTTAAACACAAACAGTTAAGTAGTCCAGCGTGAGTCACTGTCACTGCAATTAAGAATGCCGTAATAAAAAAAGTAGTCTCCTGTGTTCAAAGGTGCCTGTTTAACTTCTTGAATATAAGATTCTTAGAGCATAACTATTTGTTAATATTGTATTTCTTTTGACATCTGTGGATGTTTTTGTTGGCTGTAGGTAAGGTTCAACGTAGTACAATATGTTGTTCCAGAAGTGAAAGAACTTTACAATTGGCTTGAAGTAGACTTTCACCCGCTCAAGTTATGTAGCCGTGTCAGCAAGGTAAGTTTTGTAGCACTGTGTATATAGTAGTTGGTCTTGACTAATAGTCTGTTACTTGACTGTTGGTTTGTAGTAAATACCAGCTGGCTTTTTCTATTGCCAGAATTTTCAGTAGTTGACCAGCAGTGTGCTCTTATGGCCAGGAAGGCCAGTGGTATCCTGGGGTGCATTAAAGAGAGTGACCAGCAGGTCAAGGGAGGTTCTTCTCCTCTACTCTGCCCTAGTGAAGCTACGTCTGGAGTACTGTGTGCAGTTTTGGGCTCCCCAGTTCAAGAGAGACAAGGAGCTACTGGAGAGAGTCCAGAAGAGGCTACAAAGATTATAAGGGGTCTGGAGCATCTCTCTGACTAGGAAAGGCTGAGAGCCCTGAGGCTGTTTAGCCTGGGGAAGAGCAGACTGGGAAGGTATCTTTATCAGTGCTTATCAATATCTTAAGAGCAAGGTGCAAGAGGATGGGGCCCAACCCTTTTCAGTAGTGACTAGTGATAGAAGGGGAAATGGCCACAAACTAGAATATGGGAAGTTCCACCTAAACATGAGGAAAAACTTCTTTCCTATGAGGGTGCCAGAGGACTGGACCAGGCTGCCCAGGCAGATTATGGAGTCTCTGGTGAGATTCCAAACCCACCTGGATGCGGTCCTGGGCAGCCTGCTCTGGGTGACCCTGCTTTAGCAGGGGAGTTTGACTAGATGTTCTCCAGAGGTCCCTTCCAACCCTCACCATGCTGAAGTTCTGTGATACAGTCAAATTTCATTATAATGACTTGTATGTAACATCTGATACACATAGCACACCAGATTATTAGAATAAACATTAATGCAGGTTTTTAGGGTGCTGTTCAGAGGGGCCTCAACAAAGGTGCAGAGTTTTGGGACTATATCAGGGGTCTTGTGGATGGAGAAGGTACTGACTTAAATTTTATTTTAAAATGTAGGAATGAGAAAACTGTGTATGGGTGCAAGACGGTTGTGTGGGGAGTGGAAAAGTGTACCAATGACTGGTTTTAGTACCAAAACGTAGAGTATTGCAAGATAAAATAATGTGAGAGCCTGTTAATTAGGTTAATTTCTGCAGATGATGATGCACATCTTCTTCTTTTTCTCTGATAGTGGGAACAAAGATATTTGAGGTGCTAAAAAGAACTTGAAGGTAAATTAGCAGTGTGGTAAATGTTGCCAGTACTGTCAGTCGCCTTAATACAAGAAATATTAGCTATCCGTTATAAAAGTGTTCTTAGCAAAAGATAACACTTTAGTAAACAACATAGTATCTGGCAGAGTTCTGTTGTTTTATGAGTTGTGAAACAGAAGTATTTTAAGGACCATGCTTCATATTTTAATATTGAAGCTTTTAAGGGTTCATACAGACAGAGTAACTTTTCAGAATTTTGATAGGTTCTGAACTGGGTGAAAGACCAAGCTGAAAAGGAACCTGAACTGCAGCTCTATGTTCCTCACCTGCAAAACAATACCATTCTTCGCCTTCTGCAGCAGGTATGAATGAAGACAATCTATGTTCATAAGTATACATAAATTAGAAGTTGCTTTGGAAGAAAGTTAAGTTGGAGACTTCCATGCTGAAGTAAATTTTTCCCACCAAATGGAAGATCATTGTGATTTTGAAATACTTTTTTCCAGTATATAACCTGCATATTCATCAGCTAGATACAGCCATAGTAGCTTAATAGTGGCTATGTACAGTGGCATAACCTCTTGCCTAGATTTTCTTCATTATGGATCTGTGATGTCTTATTTAAGATAATTGTTTCTTAAAAGTTTATTTGGAGTAGGATTTGGGGGGGTGGTGTTTCGGTGTTTTATAAAATGCACATTTCATTGACCTGCTTTCATTGCAAGTGACGAGCAGTGTTATTTCTGATGTGCTAAAGAAATATCTGAAGGCTAATTAGCAGCATAGCTGTATGTAGTTACTGCTGCCAGTCTCCTTCATACAAAGAAGTCATTCAAAAACGGCATTTAATCTTAGGTTAAGTTTGAATATATTGCAGAAATAATATCCTGAAAGAGTATTTGCAGTTGTACTAATACGTCTACATTCTTTTGTTAACAGTTTAGTAAGTTAGCTTTATAGCCCATACAAGAACTTTTATTTCTGATCTCTTTTTAATGAGGAAAAATACCTAATGTTTCTGTTCACATTCAGGTGGCCCAGATTTATCAGAGCATTGAATTTTCTCGTCTGGCGTCCCTAGTTCCTTTTGTTGATGCTTTCCAGCTGGAACGTTGTATCGTTGATGCAGCCAGACATTGTGACTTACAAGTGAGTGCTGTAAGACTTCTGTGAAATGATGTATGGTTTCATGTATATTACATTGGTTGAAAACTAAGTGGTTGATGTGGAACCCAAGGAAGGCAATTGATTCTGGTAGACGGAGGTAAACTAGAGTAAAAGATGGGTGTGACAACATATTAAGAACTGATGATTATTTGCATTCTGGTGGGTTTTTTTGATTTAGGTCAACAACTAATGCGAGTCCAGTAGAAGAAAAAGTTGAAATAGAATTTGCTGTGAGCCCCAGTCATTTAGTCCAGCATATCCTGAAGCAAGTCTTACAAACAGGGATGAAAATTTCTGACTCTGCTGAATTAGTTGTGCAAGACTATAGAGCTAGCAGTTGCTGGTGTTGATTTTTTGTCTAACCAAGTGATTGAAGTAAAACTCCGGTGTCTGAAATGTGCACCAATGGCTGAGATGTTTCAGCTGCTGCTGGGGATCGTGTTGTTGGTAAAGTTGTCTGTACTGAAAGAACAACAGCCTGTAGTGCAGTGCCTAAACTGGTGATGATATACAAGTAGTTTTTAGGTGAGGTTGCTTAGTAATTATCTGTTTAGGTTTTTACCTACAGCTGAGTTGATTCATTTAGATTAACACACATCTTTAGTTTCTATTTTAAATATGTTGAAATTGTTTGCATTAAAATCAGAGTTCCTGTTTTTATATTCCTAATGTGGAGGAAGAGGCAGGAATGATTTGCAGTGCTTATTTTGTAGAATCATTAAATGTTTAGCTTCTTTCAGTGTTTTTTTTTTTTTTTTCTTATTTAATAAACCATGGAAATCAAACTTTTATTCCCAGTGCTGGTTTTGTTCTACTAATTTGACACTTCTCATAGTCTGGTATAGCTAAAACTTTTAAAGTAATTTGTGCTTTCTGTTGCCTCACTGGTCATAGGAAGAGCAACAGCAAAATTGTTTAGCAAATAATACAGTGCTTTTTCTGCCTGTTTCTTTTCAAAGGTTCGCCTTGATCATACAACCAGGACACTGAGTTTTGGCTCAGATTTGAATTACTGTACTAGGGAAGATGCTCCACTAGGCCCTCAACTACAAAGCATGCCTTCTGAGCAAATTAGAAATCAATTGACTGCGATGTCCTCAGCTCTGGCTAAGGCTCTTGCAGTCATTAAGCCTCCTCACTTACTGGTAAGTCATTTTAAGTCTTATGAAAATGTTAACAAATTCTGACATTTCCCTTGTGTGCATTGTGTGATGTTTATCTGTTGCCCTTATGCAGCCTTGTGTTATTTTTTTTGCTTGTCTGATCAACTGCTCCTTCCAGTAATCTGTTCTCAGTGGAGTGGTAATCAATATTGTTACTGCTGTCCCCTCCCTGCAGAAGAAGTAATTGATCCTTGTCCTGGTTTGGCTTAGAACAGAACTTCCCCAAACCAGGACAATCCTTCAAGTGTTAATACATTGTGAGTGTTAATATACTATAGTGTAACATTACTGTACTTATGAAAGACAAAGTATCTTTCTGCACCTATTATATACTTACCTGTTCTAATAGATCTGAATTTTCTGGTTCAGCAAGACAAGCTTGTTTTGAAGCTGTTAAGATCATCCTTGAAGGAGTTACTTGGTTTACCTTTCCTTGACACAGGAAGGGCTGTGAGCTATCTAATGATTAATTTCACGTGACGTTGCAAGGATTTGAGGAGGTAGCGGTTGGTGGTTTTGTACTTTTGTTTATTTTCAGAAGTTGCTCTATTGTTCAGAGCATTGTGATAACAATCCCTGATCTAATTTAGCAGTCATGATGGGTTTCATTTATATACTTGTGGACCAAGTCAAAATTTAAGCTAGAAACGTGACACTTTTATGCAAAAGCTTATATTTTGATGAATGTGTTTTCTCAGATTAGATGTACTTTTAATTTCATTTTTCAGTGTGGTGGTAGTAAGCTATTTGTGCTTGTTAAGACAAATAAATCATTCTTAAATGCACCCAAATAGTTAGTGTTTGGTCAGAACTAAAATCATGTCAAACTGTACATGAGAGGCCAGAGTTTAAATTGCCAGTATTCCATATATTGGGTTTAGGCTATACCAAATAATTAGTTACCCAGAGACAGGCCTGCAAAGCTAGGATTTGTTTAAAATTTTGCATGCATTTTTGGAATCCAAGAATCTGCTTTCTTTACTCTTTCTGGAGAAACTGCTGTTGTGAAGAACCTGGAATGTAACTTCATAGTGGAATCTAAAAACATGAACAAAAGATCCCACAACCCAAGAACTGATCTGTCCATGTCACTCCTTGTACTCCTAACTGAGGCTGTTGGCTTCAAGGTCAGACTCACTGATGAGCTCACATTTCAGGTTCTCCAGAGCCCCATAGGAGCAAGGTGTAAGTCAGTCTCGGATTTCCAACATGCTTTGCTTGTGGCAAGTTAAAGCTTCCCTTTTCTTAAGAGAGCAGTGGTAATCTTTTATTTTGCTTTATGTTTATGAAAGATTTTATAGCAAACATATCAGATAATTTTTCCTCTTGAACATCTTGCTATCAGCCTTTTTTTCCATGTCCTTCATTCAGGTTGAAATCCTAAGTAATGTTCTTAAAATACAAACACAAAGTAGGACTGTATCATGACACCAAGTGCCTTCCTTATGTTAGCTTAAACATAGATGAGCTGGTTTATAGTGCTTAATATAAAAAATATTTCCATGTAGGTTTCCCCCTAAAAAGATTATATTAGTGATTGGTATTAGACAGATGGATTATTGGTGTGAAGGAAAAAACGTGGTTTGTAGATTCAGAGATAGAAATGACAAATAGTCTTATGCTTGACATGTTAGTATAATTAGCTGAATGACATAAATGCTAGTAATTATGCTTGTAAAATTGGAGTACAGTATCAAGATTAATACTGATCAAGAACAAGTCAGTACCCTTTTTTCCTTCACTGTTCAGATCAAAATATTTCAATTTTACAGGTGCTTAAAAACTTTTAAATTTGTCAGATTTGTCACAAAATTGTTAGATTCGTCTAAAGCTTTTCATTTCTTTTGTTTCTAGCACCACCATTTATCTTTAAATGTTTGCAACAAAGTATGGATGTTTCAGTGTTTTTGTTGACTGCCCTGGAAGCAACAGGTTACTAAAAATACCTCTGAGCTGGCTTACGTATCAAGAGCAGCATGACTAAGGGAGTGCAGTGAGCCAGTTGGGCTGCTGTGTTTGGCTGCTTGCTGGACTGATTAAAATAGGCAGCTCCTTTTGCTGGCACAATTGTACCTCTTCATGTGTGCAGCATGAGTCTCTATGGAGAACTGTATAGGTAATCTGGAGGAGAATGGTGGGAGGCTGCTTAAAGAGTAGTCTGTGTGCTAGTGTTTAGAAGTCTAGTGCTTTTTATAATCAAACTAACATTATCTTGTTTACAATGTTTATACCTAAACTGTTGACTCATCAGTTTTTTATCATCTCACAGGTAGTGCTTTGTATCACTTAGGAGTTTTTTCTCTTATGTTTGTGTGTTTGGAAAAAACCCAGACTTTAAAAACAGGGGAACTTTGGTGAAATACAGAACACACGATGCTATATTTAGCTAACACCTTCAGAGAAAAACAAGATTGACAAGCCCCACACACTCCCTTTTCAGTTGAGAGTCTTAAATGCCAGTAACATGGATATGCAATACTTTTGGACAGAAAAAAGCGAAATACTTAAGATGTGTGGTAGAATATTGTCTTTAACAGACAATCTCCATGTGTACATGGTTCTAGTCAGTTGATTCTACCTTGTATGCCAGTTGGATGGGTGATTAGATTTGCCGTTACCGTTGTGTTTCCATGCAAGTTTGGAGAATAAAACTAAGGTGGTGTTTTCTTTGAGAAGCATTTGCTATGCTTTCTGCCTCTTTAAGAGATGCTATAAACATTATTGTCTTATTCTTAATTTAAATTCAGCAAGAGAAGGAAGAACAACATCAGCTGGCAGTCACTGCCTTCCTAAAAAACTCCAGGAAGGAGCATCAACGTATTCTTGCGCGTCGGCAAACTATAGAGGAGAGGAAAGAGCGCCTTGAGAGTTTAAACATTCAGCGCGAAAAAGAGGAACTGGAACAACGTGAAGCAGAGTTACAGAAGGTCCGGAAAGCCGAGGAAGAGAGGCTGCGCCAGGAGGCAAAGGAAAGAGAGAAGGAGCGTATCCTGCAGGAGCATGAACAGATCAAGAAGAAGACTGTTCGTGAGCGCTTGGAGCAGATTAAGAAAACTGAACTGGGAGCCAAAGCATTTAAAGATATTGATATTGAGGTAGACAACTTCTTACTGATGTTTTGAAGGGGTTTTTTAATGCCATTGCTAGGCTGCCTGAATTTTCATAAACTGGTTTTATACTGTAATTGGTCTTATAAACAATCTCTCATTTTTCAGAGCCAGTTTGACACTTAAACATTTCATTTGCTTAACAGTATAAGTAAATCTTAATTCTGAGTTTGGACAGAACCTTTTTTAACTGAGGGAATTAATTCCAGCTGGTTTCGCTGGTTGTTTGTTTTGTTTTCCTCCTCACTTGTTGCTTATACAGTATCTGAAATAGAAAATAGTCCTGCAGATCCGATTTTGTAGTGTCTGGACTGTGTCTCAATTAAAAATCAAGATACATATGCTTTAGAAAGTTTTTTGAAAAGAAAAAATGCAAGTTACCCAAAAGAGAGGAAGAGAGAAACTGGGAATGTTTCTGAAGCAGATTAGCTTAAAAGTTAAGGGGAAAACTGCAGAGAAGCTAAAACGTGGTTGGTTTGTTTATTTATTTGTAACAGAAAAAATGTTTGCTTTGTTTTGTATTGATAACTTTTCTTGGTTGTAGGATCTTGAAGAACTGGATCCTGACTTCATTATGGCTAAACAAGTTGAACAGCTGGAAAAAGAAAAGAAGGAGCTTCAGGAACGTCTGAAGAATCAGGAGAAAAAGGTATGAAGTAGTAAGGGCACAAAATCATGTCTGTACAATGCTTTAGTTGGTGTTTGTGAATACTTGTATTGGTACCTACATACACAGAGATAGAATGTTGGTGTTGAAAATGTTATTATTTGATACCAGTAAAAGGTACATGTGTTGTAAACTAATTGAGTTTCTAGTATCAGTGCACAAATCTGTTCTAATTAATGGAGTTGGTTTGAAAATAGACCCTTAAGCTGTATATGAACTGAGTCTTAGCTGGGAAGACTTGTAATTGGAAAATGTTCAGAGAAGATTAAATCTTCACAGAAAGTGAAGCCATTACAGAGAACCTAAAGTTAATTAGTTGTATTAGTTCTCACTGAAACAGAGGAAATTCCACTGCTAGAGCCCTTATAAAATAGGATGTGCCTGAAATTTGGGTGGCTACAAAAGTGTGAGGAACAGGTTATCATCGTAAATAGAAATACATAACCCAGCCAAGGTGAAACTCACCCACAACTGAAGATTGAGTCTTCCAGATTTGGTTTTTGCTCTATGACATGCTAAAGGTGTGTTATCTTTATTTAGATTGACTATTTTGAAAGAGCAAAACGTTTAGAAGAAATTCCTTTAATAAAGACTGCATATGAGGAGCAAAGAGTGCGTGATATGGAGCTGTGGGAGCAACAGGAAGAAGAAAGGGTAAGAATTGTTTTGTTCAGATGATAAAACCCATTAGTGATGAATGTGAAATAGTGGGGTTTGCATTGTTGTTTTTTCCCAAGCTCAGTCCGAGGTAAGAGGGGAAAAAAGTTCAAATGAAGTGTTAGCTTTGCAGTTTCATTGTGCTAGTGGATCTGTCTTGGATCTGAAAGAGGAAAAGGTTATTTCTGTGTCTAGTGACTGAGGTAGGTTGAATGCAAATATGCAGTAAGATTTTACTTTGTAATATTTGTTATTTTATGGTTTTAGATCACCACTTTGCAGTTGGAGCGTGAGAAAGCCCTTGAGCATAAGAACAGACTCTCAAGGATGCTGGAGGATAGAGATTTATTTGAAGCCAGGCTCAAGGCGTCGCGACGAACAGTTTATGAGGTACATGTGATATGGTATTGTAATAAAATATTCCCTACAGTGAGGAACTAAACTTGTGACTGAGTGATTCGTAATGAAAACTAGAAACAAATTAGTATCTAGGATGGTTCAGCATTATGGAATTGTCTGTCTTCTGTTTTGACTAAGTAAAAAACCAACAAACAGACAAAAACTCAATCAATCTTGCATTCATGCCTAGATATTATCTCTTGCAATTTTTGACAACTTCTGGAATAGCTTATATGGAAAATGAAAGATATGTAAATTATTTATTTCAGTGCACCTGTTAGTAAGAGATGATTGTGTAGCATATGAGCAGCCAGCTGTATCTGTACAAGTACTTACTGTGGTGATGGAATAATACTGACAATAATAATGAAGCAGAGAAATAGAAGTATTTTTCTGTTGTTTTTGTTATCTTTTATGTTGGCAAAATTTAACGAGTTAGACCATCAGGCCATGGAAAGATAGAACTGTGTCTTTGTTCCTTGCTCTACATTTTAAAAGTTCTACGTTTGCTGAGGCTGTTTATAGCTTTGATTATTTGGCTATGCTGCAGTAAGTACTGGTTTAAAGGAAACAAAAGGCAAAAGATGTATTATGTTAAAATAAGTTCAGTAACTGCATATGATTCTTCGCAACAATGCAGATAATTTTAGGTAATGTGATTTAGGTGCAGGCAAATTATTAGTTAGGTAATTCCTTTCTTGGAAAAACAGATGAAGGACTAGTATTGTCATGGCAATGGTCTGTCTTCTAGGCAGGGAGGGTATTCCCTTACACAATAATTGGAGAGAAGGTTGAAAGGCAAACAGGTAGTCATTCTTCACCGGAGAAATGTTGCAGTTGGCTTGTGTTTCTGTGCTAGCAGTTTGCATAACTGTCTCTCTCTTAAGCTTTGCAGTTCTGTAGTTTTCATGTGTATTCTCTTATTTCAGGATAAACTCAAGCAGTTCCAGGAGCGGTTAGCAGAAGAGAGGCGTAATCGTTTGGAGGAACGCAAGAAACAACGCAAAGAAGAGAGACGCATTACATACTACAGAGAAAAGGAGGAAGAGGAACAAAGGTTACGGGAGGAACAGCTGCTTAAAGGTATGATTGAGAACATGATTATTTTATCCTTGGCATCCTTGACCAAATGTGTATGCAGCTAATTTTTGTTTTCACTGTTTCACGGTATTGGAGGAGGTGTTTTCACTTTTGGGCAGTGGTGAAGGCTGTGTTTGTTGCTATTAGATTATGTACCTTCACGTTTTTCCTAATGCACCTTCTGAATGCTTACCTGTGCAGCATAGAGATGGAGGTAAAGCTATATAGGAGGAAGGGAAAATAAAAGCAAATGGATGCTTCCTGCCCTCACCTTCTCCCAGTAAGGGAATAAGGAAAAGATTCAAGTAAGTGAAAATTTGAGTCTTTGGTTTTAGTTGTTTAGATTGAGTTCTGGCCACTTGTTACTGCACATCTTAGAACAGAAAGGGAACATTGATGTTGGATCAAGAAATCAAGAATTTTAAGTGACTTGCACACCTTTGTTAATTGCTTTGTCTGGTAGCCCCTTCCAAGGCTTTAGAAAAGAAGAGATGATAGGTATCCTTTAAGGTAAATTTCTGTCCTACTTGTCACTTGGTGGATGAAGATTTTATGGATCAGAATTCACAGTCATACAACGTTTAAAAACCAACCAACCAAAACACAAGCAGTCCCGAATGTCAAATTTCTGACACTGCTAGCTGAATTTTTATGTTTGACCTTCTCTAAGGAAGGGTACCTCTACCTTGCTTGAGGTAGTAACTGGTATTTTACCTAGGCACATTTGTGTTCTGCACATCAAATAAATGTACAGGAGTATTTGTTCCTTTCTCGCTAGCTGTTGTTCAAGATGTCACATTAATGGATGCATGAAAACAGGTTCTATGGTTAGTTAAACACATCCTATGAAATGACTGGGTTTTGGTTTTTTGTTTTAGGAAGTCAGAGGGGAGAGATTGTATTTTGTAACCCTTCTGTGGCTACAGGAAAGTAACGGGATTTATTTGGGTAATATGGTCTGTTGTGTTTGCAACTGTAGAGCGTGAGGAGAAGGAACGCATTGAGCGTGAGAAACGCGAGCAGGAGCAGCGTGAATACCAGGAACGCGTCAAAAAGCTGGAGGAACTGGAGAAGAAAAAGCGGCAAAGAGAAATGGAGATCGAAGAAAGAGAGCGTCGTCGAGAGGAAGAAAGGAGAGGCTTGGATGACCCATTTTCAAGAAAGGTAAATAATACCTGGAGGTTTGTCTTCTTTTTTGGCCACTCCTTCTGTAGCTTATTTGGAAGAACGTGGTAGCATTGCAAAATCTTCTGTTGTATTTTCTGATTTAAGCTGTAGCCTGTGTGGGTCATTCAGTAGTTAAGTTATTTGTCATTTAGCTTCACCTATCAGGATCTGGAATGCGTAGTTTAGTAATAAAGTAAAAAAAAAAAGAAACTACTGAGATCTCCAAATGGTTTTAAACACTAAACAAATAAAGACTAAAAAGAATACTAAATAAAATTGTCTTCAATGTTAGAGAAGGAAAGTTATACTGGAAGCAAGTGCAGTGATCACGCCAAAACCTGGAATTTGAATAGATATTGAAGGAAAATCTTAGACTAAACATAAAAGCATAGTTTTGTATTTTATAATATACAATAGCATAAAACTAAAACGAGGAGTGTGCAACTTCCCACTTATAAGAATCCAAATCCAACAGGAAATGGAGCAAAAGTTATTTGCAAATAAATTTTTAATAACATAAAAGAATGTAACTGAATGCCAGAATCCTTCTGTGCTCCCACTTTTTCAGAACTTACTGGTAAGAGAAATAGTTTTAAATTTCATCCACCATAGCCATTGTCTTTGTTTAAAACATACTTCATTGAAAAAGACTGTGAAAGTAAGTGATCAGAGCTTGTTTAACTAGATTTGATAGTCTATCAGGCAAAATAATGATCACTGGGATTTTTCATAGAAGAGGCACTCCTAGCCGTGGGCACTTGAGTATATGGAAAACAAGTTCTGAAATACCTGCACCACTTGAAAAATACCATTTGCAGTTTTGGGATTCTTTCTTTGCCTACCCTTGTTTGCTGGGGTCATTTTAAAAGCCTTTAAATAGTCAATCATGGAGTACTGCGCAACTTGTGTATTTCCCCATGTTGAAGCATAGGCTTAGACAAATAAAAACACTTTCCAAAGAGTGGTTTAAAACTGGAATACCCTTTTATAAAGACATTGTATCTTAACTAAACAAAAAAAAAAAGCCCTGCTGTGCATCTGATCAGCCTATGTGAATCACAAATGAATTTATTCCTGTTATCATTAAGAAGCAGGAAAGTGAAACTGTTAGAAACTCTTTTGAGCAGGTGGTAGCTATGGCTCACTCACTATAGCTGTTGTTCATGCACTTGTTCATAAACTTCCTAGTGTATTTGCATAAAACCTACCCTACTAGTAAATTATGTGGCACAAAAGGAACCACACTGGTTTTTAAGCTGTGCCAGAAACAATAGTTAGACCATATTTAAGTTGTTCTGTATCTTCTGATAATAATGGTAGCTCAGTGTTGTCTACAGTGTAACAAGTGACTTTTTAATGACATAGTATGCTCAGAAAGGAGTAAATTATATTTTGAAAAAATTTCATTTTAAAGTATCCAGAGAGAATGTTTCTAATTTCTTTTGAAATACAGGAATCTCGTTGGGGTGATAGGGAGTCTGAAAGCTCCTGGAGAAGAGGTGGTGAGACAGAATCTGAATGGAGACGAGCACCAGTGGAAAGGTAATTCCTGGGTTAATATGCACGGGTCTTATTTGGCTCAAAAGTATGTGGGTTCCTTTTTTGTTGCTACTGGTAAAGCTGCACTAACTGAATAATCTCTCTTGCCTTTACATCTCTGAAAGTTACCTTCTGTTAAAAAATTGCTTTGTAAGGATCTCAAAATGAGAGAGAGATTTTATCTTGGGACTGCATTCAGATAACATTTCTAGTTTATTTAGCTTAGATACCTGAAAGGTAGCAGACATTTCCTGCATCTGATAAACAACTTGCTTACTTGGTTTCTTTTCTAAATGAAAAATTTCCACCTCACTCAAACATTGGTGTCAGTTGTATAAATACAGAATAGGAAAGAATGACAAGCACATGCAGGGCTCCTGGGAGATGAAACTGTTTTGAGATTTTCCATTTAGAAAAGTGACAGTAATATATACGAATAGTAAAGTCAGAATTCGGAGTCTTAAACTGTGCAAGTCCCTGAGTGAGTCACAGAGCAGAAAATATGTGCCATAAACTAAAACAAAATTCTGGAAGACTGTGTTGAACAGGGAAGGAAGAATTTCTGAAGGAAGAATATTCTGAGGGTAGTTTGCACTTAAAAAACCCCAAAGAAACAAAGAAAGAAAGAAAAACAGCTCCCCTCCCCCAAAAACAAACCCAGAAAACAAACCCCACAAAACAAAAGAAAAACAATCAAACAAAAAACCACAAAGAAAAAAAGCAAAACCCAACGAAAACATCAAACCCAAACCAATATGCTTGTTCACATCTGTATCTTTTAGGGGATTTGGATATGTTCACTACTAATGAAGGCTGATTATACAGTTGTGGAAAATAAGATCTTTAACATTTGTGCATCCTTCTACTCCAGAACAGGATAGGCTGTTCCTAAAATGTTTCTGATGGTGCAGCTTGTGCTGGTGAAGATACCAGTGCTTGTTCCAATTAGCAGTATTTTTTATTGCTTAATTAGCCTTCCAGGTAGATAGTTTTTTATAAATGTCTGACTCTAATTTCCAGTGCACCAATTTAAATCCATTACAGCTTACTCTGACTCCTGTGGAAGCAAATTAATGTACTAATGTACTCCCTTCTCTCTAGTAAAAGTTGCCATTCTTGGTAGTCATCCCCTTTCTCATGAATTGCAAAATCAAAAATGGGATGAAACTCCTGGGTGAAGCCTTTAGCTATTAACATAATGCAGAAGTATTTAATGCATCTATTTATATACTTCAATGTGGGGGGTTTTGTACAGAATGATACAGTTGACCCATATTCATTTAAAAATCATATCACAGAGTTTTTCTGATACGTGTTTTCTTAGTCATTGCTCATTCAACTTGTGCAGAAGCTGAGGTGAGTGAGTGCTGAGGAGTTAAAATTAGGCATATTTTGGATTATTACGTAGCGTGTTTGGTAAAAGTTTTCTTCTCTCTTTTACTAAAAGGAATATACTGAGGAATACTAAAAGAAATATTGATAACAGTCAAAATTACTATCTCAGTGGAATTTTAAGTAAAGCATTGTTTTTCAATTATTTTCTTTTTGCTGGACTTGGGAGATAGGAAAGTAAAACTGGTGACGCTTAGACATAATTGCAGAACAAAAGTGTAATTCTTCCTTCTTTAGTAGCCCCTAGTCTATCTCCAGTTGGATTTTAACCCTAAAGGGCAAATGCAGAAGATACAAAGGCAGCAGTGCAAACCTAACTGTGAGTAAAGCAATTCCAGAATGTATTTCTGAATTGAGTGATAAAGGCAATAACATAGAGGAAATTTGCAGCATGTATCTAGCTGTAAGTACAGCTTTGGATATGAGCATCAAAAAGCCCTTCTGGATGCTGTTGTTTTGTAGCAAGTCATTGCTGTTCTTTTGTTTACATTTTAGCAGCACAGTGGATTTCTAAACCTGTAGGCTTTTTTGTTTGGTTTTGGTTTTGGTTTTTGAATCTATGAGATTCAACCCCAGTGCAGCTTCTTTTATCTTGCCAAGAAGCAGGTACCAGTGTGTCATGTACTATTCCTTGTTTCTTTTTATTGCTGAGGAACTATCTTTCTTTACTTCCTGAAATAAAGAAATTAATCTAGTGACAGAGTCAAGGTTTGTTGTCTAAATTAATGTCTACAGGATTCTACACGTGCAACTAAATGG
The DNA here is from genome assembly GCA_013399015.1 of Galbula dea. Taxonomy (NCBI): domain Eukaryota; kingdom Metazoa; phylum Chordata; class Aves; order Piciformes; family Galbulidae; genus Galbula; species Galbula dea. The sequence goes on from VWZX01002796.1 coordinate 1,276,052, forward strand.
TGTGTCCAGAGAAGTGATAAGAGTGGAAGGCTCTAACCACTGTTCAGCAATGCCTGATCTTTTCACTATTGCAAATCCAAACGTATTTCAAAAGTGAAGACATGACTCAATAGCCTAGGGAAAATTCTCATCTATTCTTTACTTCCCACGTGCATCTTAGTAAGCAGAGTCCAGGCAAGCACTGATGCATAGTGCACCCTGCTTGATTGCAATCAGGCAGTAGCAGTAGAGTTATGAGTATACTACGTTGTCCTTCCATATCTAGTTGTGGATGCTTGTCAGTGAAAGTACTGCCAATCTGTTGAGCTGAAACTGTGCCCATGGATATGAAAACTGGGGCTGGACTGCAGGGTTGGCATGTGTGTGAAGGAGGAGGATACTAACTTGATTGTTGTGGGTTTTTTAATACTGGTTCTTTGAGACTTATCTTGAGTTTGTCAAATTAGGCTTGGTATAGAAGCCAAACCTCTGCTGTTGTGTTGCAGAAGATAACCAACAGGGGACTGCAGTTAGCTCCTTCAGACTGTAGCTTTGAAGGAGGTAGTACTGCTTAGTTTTTACTGAAACTGTAGTGTCAGTGTCCTACCACTTTCCATAGCAATGAAGGCTGCTAGCAAGTGCATTTGAAAACTGCAAGCTCTGTAAATGGGTTTGCAACCATCCATCAAGTGGGTACATTCAGAAATGGCCTTGAGGGATTTGATGCTGTCGATCTAATGTGTAAAGTTTTCCTGGATGTCAGCTTTTTGCTTACTCCTTGTGTTTTACAGAGATTGGCGTCGAGGAGAAGCAAGAGATGATGAAAGATCTTTCCGACGAGGAGATGACCTGCCTCGACGAGGAGATGATCTGCCCCGACGTGTTGCTGCTGAAGAAAAGGAGCGTCCTTCTATGGAATCAACGGAGGAGAGGCCGCCTAGGCGTGAAGGGGATGAGGAGAGGCCGCCTAGGCGTGAAGGGGATGAGGACAGGCCCCCCAGACGTGCTTTGGATGATGACAGGCCACCCAGGCGTGCTTTGGATGATGACAGAGGGAGCTGGCGGGCTGCGGATGATGACAGGGGTCCCAGGCGTGCCTTGGATGACGACAGGCCACCCAGGCGTGCCTTGGATGACGACAGGCCACCCAGGCGCGGCTTGGACGATGACAGAGGTAGTTGGCGTGCAGCAGATGACGACAGAGGACCCAGGCGTGGGCTGGATGACGACAGAGGTCCCAGGCGGGGAATGGATGATGACAGGCCGCCCAGACGGGCTTTGGATGATGACAGGCCACCCAGACGTGGGCTGGATGATGACCGGGGCAGCTGGCGTGCTGCAGATGACGACAGAGGTCCCAGGCGGGGAATGGACGACGACAGAGGTCCCAGGCGGGGAATGGACGACGACAGAGGTCCCAGGCGGGGAATGGACGACGACAGAGGTCCCAGGCGCGGGATGGATGACGACAGAGGTCCCAGGCGCGGGATGGATGACGACAGAGGTCCCAGGCGGGGAATGGATGACGACAGAGGTCCCAGGCGGGGAATGGATGACGACAGGATGTCAAGGCGTGATGATGACAGGGGACCATGGCGTAGCACAGATGATGACAGGCTCTCCAGACGAGATGATGACAGGGGTCCGTGGCGTGGCAGTGATGATTCAAGGCCAGGTCCTTGGAGACCATTTGGTAAACCAGGTAAAATATAACAATATTATAATCTTCCTTCCAAAGTGTACATTAACCTAATAGATAATAGTTAATTTAATATACTCAATGCAGGAGGTGGGAGAATCAACTCCGAAAACATCTGGATTAATTTGGCTGATGTGGACACTGCTTCGTATAATTAAACATTTTATTTTGGTTAAATAAAAATGCAGCAGTGTCTGTTGCTTGTCTGGAAGATACCTAAAAGTCATGTGATAATGCTGGTAACTTACCTATGTGTAAAAATGAAATACACAAGTTGAAGCTTTGGTGAGAGAGGAACATTCTCACTAGATTATCACACCTTGGTCTCTTTCCCTACATGCTCTATATATCTGTAGTTAAACGTCCTGAAAAGGATTTTGATACATCATTCCAATGAGTCTGGTTTTTATAAGCCTTTTTCACGTGTACAAAGATATTCCCGTTTCTGCAATTCCTTTTTTGCGTTTGTATCTACCTTTCATGAAAATCCTGCTTTGAGCAGGAGTTTGGACTAGATGACCTTCTGAGGTCCCTTACCATCTGAATTATCCTGTTCTTGTATAGTTTATTTCTAGTCCTAAGTCTTGTTGATGGTGATTAGAACAGTCGTTTCTGATCCTTCTCAGAACTGTTGATGACATTTAAATGTTAGATATGATTTTGAGTTCCTGGTTCTTTTTATTCAGATTTATGTGTTCACAGGCCCCATATCAGCTTTTACAGACAGTAATTCTTTAATTCAAACCTGTAGAAAAGTTACCATAAATCTCAAAGCTCAAACTCCAGTGGTTTTATCCTTTTTCCTATTTAAAGAAAAAGCAGGCTGCATAAAGCAGGCTGCATAACAAAGAACTCCCACTCAAATAACTGAACCATATTGCAGGATGTACTGTGTAAGTAGATGGCAAACCATAGGCACATTTTTCATAGAATCATAGAATATTCTGAGCTGGAAGGGACCCACAAGGATCATCTAGTCCAGCTTCTAACCCTGCACATGACACCCCAAGAATCACACCATGTGCCTGAGGGCGATGTCCAAGTGCTTCTTGAGCACTGTCAGGCTTGGCGCTGTGACCACCTCCCTGGGGAAGTTGTTCCAGAGCCCGACCACCTTCTGGGTGAAAAACCTTTTGCTGATGTCTAACCTAAATCTCCCCTGACTCAACTTCACAGTTAATACTAGTCATCCTGGAAAATGAGTCAGCTACCAGCTTAAAAGGCAGAGAACCCTGTCTAAAAAGCAGTAAGTTCTTAAAACAATTGCTTGCCTAAAATCTCTTCATGTGTAGATTTTCACAGAGTAATTTGCTGTCTAAGCTACCACCGTTAGTTTTTCCTGCACAAGACCTGTAGGGAATTTGTGGTTTCCCACTGAAAACTGCAGGGTGTAGTCAGCTGTACTGAACTGTTCCAGGCAGTCCTGGCAGATGAGGTCTAGGTCACTGTCTTTAGATTAAGCAGTTTCTACAGTGTTTTGTCTGTGGCTCCTACTCAATGCGGCACGCTTCTTACAACATCTTGAGTTGGATCCTCAGGGATCAAATCTTGAAGAACCAGTTTCTGTGAGGGATGTAAAGAATTCTTTGTCTACAGAGAGCTCAGAGGTCAGCTACAAATTCCTTTGACTGTGTTTCTTACTTACAGGGGGATGGAGAGAACGAGAAAAAGCTCGTGAGGACAGCTGGGGGCCTCCCCGAGACTCCAGACCTCCAGGAGACCGTGAATGGGACAGAGACAAAGATCGTGATGAAAATGAGAAAGACAGGGAATTTGACAGGGAGAGAGATTTTGACCGAGAGGATCGTTTCAGGCGTCCCAGGTTTGACTTCTCTGTTTAAATACTTTAAGAATGTTTCTGGCTAAAAAAAAAAATAAAATAAAAAGTGCCCTGCTGATAAGGAAATAATGTGGCATTGCTGAGTGAAAGGAGAAGTGGTTGGTTTCTATGAAATTAAGCACTTTCAGGCAGTAAGTGGATAGTGGCATTTGGGGACCCTTTTGGTTAGTTATTTTTAAGATGACGTTCACTGTTTACAAAAGGAATCCCAAAATTACTTCCTGCTCTTTTGTTCTCTTGAATTTTTTATTTATTAACATATCATCAAGAGAATTTCATGCTAGGCTCCAGAAAAACAGAAAAGGGTTTGGAATTATGTCAGTGTGTTTAAATAGAGACCCACTGAGCCTGAAAATATCTGTCTTGTAATTTATTGTTGCTTCTTTCCATAGCAAAGGTAAAATGGTAACATTTAGTCTTATTCTATATTTTGAATGGCAAAAGGGATGATGCTGGTTGGAGAAGAGGACCAGCTGAGGAAACTTCTAGCTGGAGAGATTCAAATCGTCGTGAAGAATGGGACAGAGGTGGTCGTGACATGAGGGATCGACGTACTGATGACAGAGAGCCACCCCTCAGAAGAGGACCACCACTCAGATCTGACCGTGAAGAACGTAGGTTTGCTTCAGTGTTCCTAAAGGCTTAACATTCAGTGCGGGCCTTCGTGTTACTCTGACAGTGCTAGGATGTGGGAAGATGGGAGTAAGTTACATTTTCAACCACTTAAAACTCTCTTTGCATAAGCAAAGTAATAGAAATAAGCTTTTTAGAGTAATTGAGAGTTCTTCCTTTTTTTCAGTTGTATGCTTTTCTGTCATAGTAGTACTTCACATCTGCAGTAAAGGGATAACATTTTAAGTAGGCAGTGTTCATGGTAGGATTATGTTCGGCATGAATGAAATTGTACTTAAATTATCAAGATAGATGTCCCAGAAAGTAATTTCTGGGTCATTTCTTAAAACCATTAACGTGTGAGGGAAATATTTCCAAAGAAGGCCTTACAGCTTCCACACTATTAATAGTATTGATTTTGATGAATAACCTATTTTAGTTACATACATTAACCCAATTAAATTGTGTACCTTTATTAATCCTTTGCTGTATTCTAAAAATACAGTAACAGCAAATACACGTGGCAGAACAGGATGTGGTATCTCAGGCTATTCTCACGTTCAGAATCCCATGAAGGTGCTCCCTGGAGATGGGTGCTGTCAGGCAGCTGGTCTCAGAGAGCAGACTGGAACAGGACACGTCACATGAGGCTTCAGCTGGTGGAAAGGCTGAAAGTTCTCCATGTGGAGATTTATTTTTCTATGTATTTTTTAACGTATCAAGAAGTTTGGGATTTGACACAGCTTTGTTCACATGGAGCTGGGGTAGAATTCTTAACATCTTTTGGTGGAAATGAACAGTTCTTCATAGAGTAAAGGACGGTGAACATTGTTACCAGTGGAGTTGTGTAATCCAGTGCTATTTATACCTCTGATTTCAGTAGGTTGAAGAATAATTTTTTGTCTTTGAGGCAGTGAACACCTCAACATTCTCCACAAGTTTCTTTTAAGTTAGGCTTTTTCTGTTTTCAGGGTTCAGTCATTTCTAAGGAGACACTTTTGTGCTTCTAATTCTGTTAATAATACAAGAATGTATTTTTTTACATCATAAAACCATGTATATCAGTAGAACATTCTTACTGCAGTTAGTGTGTTTTAAGGATGACACTTGAGTTGCTCACAAGAAAAGAGACTTGAGTAGTTCCTGTCCATGCTTCACTGTAAAACTAAACAGTGCATTTGGCTGTTATCATCGTATTGCCTCCTGGCAAGATAGAGAATCAGTAAATGAGATGGCTGCATGTATTTGTTTAAACTCTTGCAGGCTGCTGGTGGAACATGACAAAAGTGGTTTTACTCTCTCTCTCTCTGTGTTTGTAGCAAGCTCCTGGCGGCGTGCTGAAGATAGGAGAGAAGAACGTGGAGAAGAGCGTGAAACAGTTCGGCGATCGGCTCCTGCTCCTGCTGCTCCTTCAGCTTCTGCCCCCCCAGCAGCATCAAAAGATCGAGAAAGAGATGGGGAGAAGGAGAAAGGCTCCTGGAAAACAGAAAAAGAGCGTGAGCCTGTGCGCCGTACTAAGAACGAGACAGATGAAGAAGGGTGGACCACTGTACGACGTTAAGTGAAAGTCACAGAGTTTAACCCATGTTTTAGCTTTGATTTGGTTGAATCCATGAATTATATTTGTGCTTATAAACATTCTGAATTGGAATTCTTTAACAAATGTTTTGAGGTAACATGAAAGCATGAGCTTGAATTACTTACTCCTATAGATTGATCATGCACAAAACTCACAGCAGAAGGTTGGAAATTGAATGCCAGTTTTTGAAATTTCAAATTATGCTGATTCCATGGGTCATTTGTTGCTAAAATAAAAAGAAGCAAGCCCAACAGCTGTCTTGAGTACTGCTTCTATTTCCCACCAAAACAGGCTGACCTTTTTATTTTTAGTCTTTCTTAATTTGGCATGGGGTAGTATTGTCACAGAACATGCATTTGAAAACACCTCTGTTCACAGATTACTGAAAAAGCAGAGCTAAATCAATTTCCATAATTAGCAAAAAACATAGAAAAAGTCTAAAAGCCCTTTTTTCACTATGTATCTTTGAGAGCAGGTGGCTTCTGGGAGACGTAATTTATCGCTATCTAAATTCAGTAAGTTGTTTAAATTTGAATTAAATACAATAAACATTATGAGCATTAGCTGCACTGGGGTATTTTCTGTAGATTTACTTGAATACGTAATGCTTATGAGGCCATTTTGCAGTCATTGTTCCAGTAACATAAACTGCTGCAGTGTACAACCACAAAACTTGGAGCTATTACAATTTAAGTGTTTTGGTAAGCATATGGCTATGTATTTTCTGTTGCCAATATCACAACTGCTTTTCCCATTACAGGATAATTCATGCCTTTCAAGGATTTATAAATATTGTCATATTTAAAATGTGTGGTTTTGGAGAAACTGTTGAATTTTCCCCTAATTCTTCATCTTCAGGGTCAGTTCTTTCCCTTTCCAAAAAAGTGATTTGTAGTAATGATTGTGTTGACTTCAATTCTGGGGTGCAGAAACGACGATTAACAATCTGGTCATACTGAAGCCAACACAGAACTTGCTGCTGTGTGTTTCTTCAATGATAAATAAACAACTTAAGGAATTAGCTGCTACAGCGTCCTGGCTTTTTAGTAACTTCTTGCAATGTCCATTAATACAGAACAGCTGTTGAATGACTCTTCTGTACACCTACCTGTTTCTCTACCAGCTGAAGGAGAAGGTGAAAACATGTGTGATAGTTTCTTCATGGTTTAATTTTAATGTGTGTGAACAAAAGTTGTAATACTCCTCTTGTCCTTTTCCTGCCCCCTTCTGAGTCATCCAGGGCTCGCAGGCATCTCAGTTAGCTTCTAAGGGCCAGACTTCTGTGCCTTTGGAGCTTGTCATGTCATCGCTTTTTGAGTCACAGATTTGCTTCAGAGCAGTAGTGTTTTCTGAGCAAAAAAATAGTGGGTTTCATTCATCACACAGCCCTACAAGGGATGGGACTAGAGAATGGCAGCTCTCCAGTAACAGAGAGCTCTTACTGGATTTGGAGTGGTGGCTGCTGCTGCTCTTCAGCTACCTTCTTGCTGTCCTTACATTCTGTGCCATAGGATCACAGGGTCATTCCTGTTAAGAGGGACTTCAAGAGCTCACTTCATCTCTGCCTGGGAAATGATTGTGTTACTCAGATCTGTGTTTCTTCATTGTGGTCTTGAAAACCTCCAAGGACATAGACTGAACAACCTTTCTGAGCAAACTCTTCCAATACTTAACTGCTCTCAGACTGTAAATCATAGAATGGTTTGGGTTGGAAGGAACCCTTAAAAGGTCATCTAGTCCCAACACCTCTGCAGGATGCCAGGGACATCTTCAACGAGAGCAGTAGCTCAGCCCCATCCAACCTGACCTGGAAGGTTTCCAGGGATGGGACACCCCATCTGTGCCAGTGTTTTGCCACCCTCATTGTAAAAGAAATTCTGCTTTAGTCTAAGTCTCCCTCTTTTAGTTTAAAACCATCACCTCCTATCCTGCCACAACAGACCCTGCTAAAAAGTCTGTTCCCATCTTTTTTATAGGTTCCCTTTTAAGTACTGAAAGGCTGCTATGAGGTCCCTTGGAGCCTTCTCCAGGCTGAGCAACCACAACTCTCTCAGCCTTTCTTCATAGGAGAGGTGTTCCAGACCTCTAACCATTTGTGGCCCTCAAAAAGCTTTTTACAGCTTTCACTCTCTCTCTCATCCTCCTGCCTATGTACTGCTGTGAAAAGTCTGGATTTTCCTGGTAGGTCCTGGCTGGCTGCTGTTAGATCTCCCCAAAGCCTTCCCATCATCTCCAGCCTGAGCAAACCCTGTTTTTGTCAGCCTTTTGTCCCAAGCACATTGTGTAGCTCTATCTTGTTGACCCTCTGCTGAATTTACTTAAATTTAGCAATGTCCTCCTTTTATGGGGGGCAACAGGACCCAAAACCTCACACAGCAGTTAAGATGAGGTCTGCTGAGGAGGATGTTCTCATCAACAGGCTTTAGTTCTGTTCAAACAGCCTGAGATCTACTATTTGCATGCTCAGCCTTTTGCCTGCCAGAGCCCCAGAGGCACTTGAGCCACCCCCAAATCAGTCACTACAAGGGCGTCTTCCTTAGCTGTGCAGTGCTCTGCCCTTCTCCTTGCTCAACATCACCAGGCTCCTGCTCAGCATGTCTCATCCCTCTGGATGGCAGCCCTGTCCTGAATGTAGCCACTTGTCCTGTGACTTTGGTGTGATCACAAACCTGCTGACAGCTGCTTCCTCCAGGTCCTTGAGGAAGATGTCAAACCTGGTCCCAGCACCCTGCCCCTTGGCCCATTGACCATGATTCCAAGCCAGAACATCCAAACTTTTTTTTCTGCCCACCCTTGTTGTCTAGGCTGTAACATCCCAACTTGGGTACAGGAATATTGTGTGAGATAGTGTTTAAAGACTTGCTTAAGTTGAGATGAAGAACATCCACTGCTCCTTCCCTTGTCCACAAAATTTTGCTGCAGATGAGTCAGCCATGACTTAACCTTAGTAAATCCATGCTGACTGTTCCTCCTGCGTGTGCCCAAAAAAGACACTCTGAAATGACTTCCACCTTGATTTTCCCAGGGAGTGAAGTGACACTATCTGGTCCATAGTCTCTCCATATGATCCTTTTGGCCTTTTTTGAAGATGGGTGTAACATTTACCTTTCTCCAGTCATCAGAGAGATGCACAGAGTGGTTACACCTTCAGTTACATATTTTTAATTTTATACAAATAAAGCTGTTTTTACATGGGGATAAATATCAGTCATTGTTGCACCTGCTAAAGCTCTGCTCCCAAATCTGTGTTATTCCATTATTTGTGATTGGGATAACATGTTTGAGAAAAGATCTGCAAGATGTGAGCATTATAGATGTGCCAGTGTGTTTATTTTACTGCTTGACCACTTTAGACAGAATACTACCTGCAGTGACCAAAACCCACTACTGACCAAGTCCAACAGCTAAAACCTCAGTCTACTGCCATAACTACACATTAGCAGAGTTTAGTTACCCGAACATGTTGATGAAGTCAAATGAGTTCTGTCAAGCATTGCTGTGTTTGATTGATTCATGTTCAGTTAAACAGCTAACATTTTCAGTGAACCTTCGAAAAACACAAACTGTCACATGCTATATTTCAAAGGCAGAACTTAAAAGGCTGCTGCTGGTTAAATGGATGCAAATGTTGCTCAGTTAAAGCACATCAAGAGCAGAGCAAGGCAACCAACCAGGTAGGAACAGTTCCATTTCTTCCCTCCTCCAGGAGCAGCCCATAGCCTGACCCCCAGCTGGATGGGCAGCAGAAGTAGGGTGTAAGCTTTTCAATTCTGTTTTCTCTAGAGTGCTCCAACCTGGGCTGCTTTCAGATGAAGTTATTTGCTGCTTCTAGGATTTAAATTATTAATGTAAATGGTTTCTAGTATTAAAGGAATCAAAGTGACACTATAAGCACTATCCATTGTAATAAGCTTTTCAGAGTGACCAAGAAAAGCCTGTTTCTGTTTAACTCAATACCACAAGGAGTGTGCTAGTGCACAGGAAATCACAGAAGCTGACTTAAAAAAACCCACAAAACCCAAAATGTCCATATAGGTTCAGTCTTTGTAAGACAATGACTTGTAAAAGGCAAATTCTCCTGTTGGGGCCTTGCTCTAAGGCTGCTTTTTGCTAATTCTGAATCTGTCTTCTCCTCTCTGGAATAATTTGGGGGTTTTTGCCCCCAAACTTGCCCTTTGAAGCTATTACTCTACCACCTTACCTGTTAAGACTTCAATCAGATGCCTAATGTCATGTAGTGGCTACAACAGGCAGCTCTCAGCCCTTCCAAAGCAAGGTTGCAAATACTCTTCCAGTAGTAGCACAAGAGGAGAACTAGGAGTGCCAGCAGCAGAGGCCATCAATACAACAGATGTCCTCTTACACAGGCAGAGGGATTAAAGCAGTGCTACAAAAGCCCAGTGGTGTACGAGGCAGGGGATCTCCTGGTGTCTGGGTGGATTTCCAGAGGCTGCAATAGGGCTGTTGCTACACAGTAGCTTAATGTACAGACCTGAGTGGAGGTGTGGGGCACTTCACAAACAGTCTTAGGAGCACTTCAGATCTAGCTCTGCCAGAACCACCCCTCAGGAAACACCCAAGGCAGATTTTGTTACATCCTTCTTTGTGTCCATTAAAGGCCAACTACATTGAAATGTATGTGCTAATCTTCAGACTTCCCATATGGTAATAAAAGTAGGGAAGAAACCTCTTTCCCTAGAATCACCCTGAGCTCGAGCCTAATGTATAATGGATACAGATTCAATCTATATGGATCAGGCATCAAAACCAAACAGATCAAACAGCTTTGAAAAGCCCATGTCACATGCCCTACAGAATGAGACAATATACAACTGCTGCTTAGCAGGAGGAGAGAGTACCTGCCACAAGGTTAGCTGCAACTGCTGTGAAGTGTTATTTAATGCAAGCCCCATTGCATTTGGTAATCAGACTTGACACCATCTTTGGAGTTATTTGATGAAGATTTAAGAGAACACTTCCATACAAAATTGGTTTGTACCTCCTAATTGCTGCAGCTGTGAGCTGAAAAATGAACCCAGGGCCCTTTTCCCCAGCCCACCCCCACGTTTTGACTCCATGCTCTCCCTCCTTCCTGCCCCCACCTTCCACCCTGCTGAGCAGCTTATCAAAAAGAACACATGCACCTGCACATCACCCCTCACTTTTCCAGCTGCCTTTTTCTGCCAGGACCCATCTCCTTTCTCATGCCCTCCTAGTAACACCCCAGCAGTTCCTGCACAAGGCCCTTTTCACCTCCCTGCTTTTGGCAGGGCCACCCCCACAGACCAAGCACCCCCCCATGTCCCAGGTGGTGATAAAGCCACCTGCAGCATAACCTTCTCAGCACTGAAAACTTGGGGACTTGCCTTTTGGCTCTGGGCAACTCCTTAGCAAACTGCAAACCTGATGCTCTTCCTTGTCCTGCCTTCAAGTCACAATAAAAGCAGATTCTGACCTCTTGAGGATTAGAAGCAACACAGTCCTGTCTGATGCACAGTACCAATGAACGGCCACCACCTAGGGTCCAGGTCTTGAGCATCAATCTTACATTTTTTTATAGCCTATGGGTATTTCTTACCCTTAAGGATATTTGTTAACCACGTGATTAGATCCCTCCCACCTTGAAATGAATTAAATCCACATTCTCTCAACTCTTGAAAATTTGTCACCCTCCCACCGTTCTGCTATGGTCATGGCTTTCTGCTTTGCCTAGGTCTCTTCCCTCCAAAGGCTTCCCATTTCCTCTCCATTCTCCACTACAAACACAAGTCGCATCAAAGCTCATTCTCTGCAATACTCCCTGCCTGTCTTTAGCATAAAGGGCTCAATTTGCACTTCAGCACGTGTAGTCATTATGCTTTCAAACAAGCTTGATGCCTCCTCCTCTCAGACCTTCCCTAAAGCCGCGTACCGGACACGGGGACCTGCAAGACCAGCACCGTCCAAGCTCACTAGCGGGACGTTTCAAGCGTGGCCATGGGGCACTGCCGTGCTTGCCCATCGTTCCAGGTAGGATGCTGTGACTTCGGGCAGAAGGCGTTTGTTAATTACCGAGCGAGCAACCGAGCGCATGTTCGATTACGGTTTTCTTCCCGGTTTTAAGATAAGCCAAGAAAACTGCTCGGATCTCTACTTTAAGACCTGAAACGCGAAGTGTTGTATCCTAATTAAATACCCCGCTATCGATAAGGCAAGAAGCGCGCTCTCCCGCCCGGTCCCCACGGGCTGAACCCACCAACTGGACCCTCCGACGATGCCACCGCTTCCCACTCCCCGGGGGAGGCAAAGCCGGGCCCGGCCGGCGACAGAGGGCAGCGCTGCCCCGCTGCAAGCTCTCGTAGGCCCCCGCCAATCCCCCTTGACCCAGCTCTCTGACCAGTGCTTGCTTTACCCCACCCTCCATCCCCTTCTCCCAGTTAGATCTCGCCGTAAATCCGTTTCCATAAAAATCACATATAGATATATTTTTTTTCTCCTTACAATAAACAAATACAGTGCATCTAAGCTGCGCAACTCCCGCGGCCCAGCGCCGGGCTCCGCGGGCCAACGCGCATCGGCCGTCCCCGGCGGTTGGCACGATCCCGGCCCGGCGCTCCCGCTCGCCAGTCTCCGCCTTTAATATATTAATGTGTGAAAGGAACATCTCGAACGCCATCCGCTTTAAGGACAAACCGACCCATGGGGATAACAGACGGGAGGAGACCCGGGGCCGCCCCCAGGGTCCCGGCTCCTAACGGCCCTTCTTCCCCAGGGCGGTCCGGGCGTGTTTGAGCTGTCTGGCCGCCTGCATTTTGGAGAGGGGACAGTACTTGATGGTGTGGGCATTGTCGCCGCTGGCCCCGCAGAGGGGGCAGGTGTAGCGCCGAAGCACCGGGCAGAGGACGCGGCCGTCGGGTCCCTTGAGGATGTGGGTGGTGTAGAGGGCCACGGCCTCCTTGTTGTTCCGGCAGAAGACGCAGACCTGCAGCTCGGGTTTCAGCAGGCGGGAGGCGGCCCGCGGGTGGCTCGGCAGCCGCCCCGCCACCACCACACCGCCCCAAGCGTGAGGCGAGCCCTCCCGGCCCGGATGCTCCCCCGAGCAATCCAAGACGACGGCGGCGGGACCTCCGCGCCCGGGGAAGGGACTGAAGTCGGCGAAGCGCTCCTCCAGCAGGCTCTCGCCGTGGTGGTGGTGATGCCCGCACAGATCCAGGTCGTGCAAGTCCAGCGCGCCCTCGAAGTACGGCCCCGCCGCTTCTTCCTCCTCCTCTTCCTCCTCCTCTTCCTCCTCGGCCGGCGGCACGGCAGCCGCTACCACCACCGACGGGGGCTCGGCACCGAAGCCCTTGCCGGGGCGCACAGCCTTGGTGATGAGCGTGGCTAGCCCCAGGTAGTCGTTCCAGTAGTTGAAGACGTTCCCGCAGGCGCTGTGACTCCGGCCACCGTAACGGGCGCCCGGTAGGCACTCCACGGGCGGGAGGTGTCGGTGCTGCTCCAGCTTGCCTCCGGGGAAAGCCTCCATGGAGGTGTCCAGCCGCTCGGGAGCGCCCGCTCCCCGGAGCGCGGTGCGGGGCTGGGCTGGGCGCCCGTCCGTTCCCCGGACCGCGCCTGAGCAACGCCCGCTGTCCGCCCCGCTACCCGCTCCCTCTGCCGTTCCCCACCGCCGTCTCTGCGAGCGCGCGGCCGCGCGAGGCGCATCAAATAAGGGGGCGGTGGTTGGAGCACGGGGAGGTAGGCGCGGATGCCGCGATTCCATTGGCCGCCTCCTAGAGCCGCTTCCCGCTCATTGGCTAAGCGGGCGGCGGGGAGTGGCGGGACAGGGCGGTGGCTCGAGGCGAGGCGGTGGGGGGGGAGGGGGCTCGCGTGCGCGCGCTGGCGGCGCAGGTGTGGCGGCATGTGTAGGCGGGGCCGAGCCCAGGGCGGGGCCTCAGGAGCGGCTGTGTATCTGGAGCAACGGCGGTAGGTGTCACGGAATGGTCCTTGTGAGCCGCATCTGGCACAGCCCGGGCCTGCCCGGGTGGAGCGGTGCCACTCAGAGCGGGTACTGGCGGGGACGGGTCTTTTTAGGCTCGTGGAATCGTCGTGGATCTTCTTGCTCTCTACAACTATCTGTAGTATGGTAGGGTTCAGTCTCTTCTCCCAGGTAACAAGTGATAGGACAAGAGGAAATGGCCTCAGGTTGCACCAAGGGAGGTTCAGATTGGATATTAGGAAGAATTTCTTGCCGAAGAGGATTATGAGGCGTTGGAACAGACTGCCCAGGGAGGTGGTGAAATCGCCATCCCTGGAAGAGTTTAAAAACCATGTAGATACAGTGCCTGGGGACATGTTTAGTGGTGGACATGATAGCAGTAGGTGGACGGTTAGACTTTATGATCTTGGTGGTCTTTTCCAACCATTATGATTCTATGATTCTGTGTGGTTGGAAAAGACCTTTGAGATCATCAAGTCCACCTGTTAACTCAGCACTGCCAAGTCACTACTAGACCATATCTCTTAGCACCATGTCTACATGTCTTTTAAATCCTTCCAGGGATGGTGACTCCATGGGTAGCCTGTTCCAGGGCTTGACAACCCTTTCAGCGAAGACGTTTTTCCTAATATCCAACCTGAACCTCCACTGGTTCAACTTGATGCCATTTCCTCTTGTTCTGTTGCTTGTTACCTGGGAGAAGAGACCAACCTCCACGTTGCTACAACCTCCTTTCAGGCAGTTGCAGAAAGTGAGGTCTCCCTTGAGCCTTCTTTTCTCCAGTCTACCCAACCCCAGTTCCCTCAGCTGCTCCTTATGAGGCTTGTTCTCTAGACCCTTTACCACCTTCAATGCCCTTGATGTTCTTCTTATAGTAAGGCCGCAAACTGAACTCAGTATTTGAGGTGCAGCCTCAACAGAACCAAGTACAGAGGGGAATCACGATTCTTCTCCATCTTCAGCAGAGTGATACAAGGGTGAAACACCTTTGGCAACATGGAACCCCAAATGCAAAGTAATCACTACCTGGGAAGCTCTTTAAGGGCAACAGATGCTTTGCCATAGTGCTTAGTAAGTTGTGCAGGGCAAAGGTGTTTTCTTCTTTAGACACCTCTTAATAAATGGGTTTGATTATTATTATCTAATGCTAAGCAAATTTTGGATCAGTCTCAGGTAACCTCCATGTGCTCTTGGAGTGCCGCTCTAGGATTTGGATCTGGTCTGCTAGATTCACCCCAACTGGTAGACTCAGAAGGGGGCTGACCTATGCTACAGTTGCTAGCATGTCATGTGTAGTAGGTGCATGTGAAGGATTCTGTGCAAGAGATCCCAAACAGCAGGATGGGCACAGGTGTCCCACAACACCCACCTGGTGGGTCTGATGAGTCCAGGTTTTGGTGGCCCACCTCTCACCCCTCTGACTGCTGCTTGGAGTGCAGCCACCATGCTGCTGGATGCAGAGCCGTGGTGGGGAGATGCAGATCCCCATTCCTGCCCTTGACTACTCCCATCCAGTCTGCGCCCCCAGAAACCATGACCTCCTTTGGGAAGCATCAAAAGCACGCCCTTCCATTTGGGCAAGAGGAGTTAAAAATGCAGCTTCAATTAAAAATCCTATTAATGTCCAGCTTCTGGTAAGAGCTGCTGGGCTGAGCATGGTGGGTGGAGTTTATTCAGTAGTAAATCTGTCTCCCCTGTGCAAAGCCTTGATTTGTAGGTCTCACAGGCACTCCCCCTGCAGGTAAAGCAGCTTTACAGTGTGGTTCGTTTGCAGCCGAAGTCGTCAGGTTTCATAAGCTCAGATACCAGAAATTTCTCCCGAGGGGCTGGCTTCTTGTACTGCAAGGCTTTGATATGCTTCTTCAGCTGTTTGAAGTGGGTGGACCAAGGACCAACACTGATGGCTGCAGGGAGGCTGGAAGCAGCATTTCAGAGCATGAATTCTGTGGTTGGAAAACAGGGATCCTTTCTGTCCTGAAAACACTTGCAAAAGAAACTGTGCTTGTGGTGGGATATGGTTCTGCACCAGGCGACTACAAGAACATTTCACAGCTGTGCAGCATCAGTTCTAGAGCCCTTCTGGAAGATGTAGTTTTGTGACAGGTCCTTTCTTTCTTCAGTGGAGCATTTAGGGGCCTGCCCAGTGAGGCACAGGGACATTGCCTTCCTGGACACAAACAGATACCTGATTCTCATGAGGGGTGAGAGCTTGCAGGTTGTGCTGGAGCCAGTGGGGAATAGCAGAGGTAACAAATAAGTGAAACCATGCAAGGTGATCAGTCAGAGTGGTCAAGCATTACATCCTGGGGCAATTGCTGTCACTCATCTTCTTCTCGAGACAATTTAAGAGGAAATCTTGGAGAGTGAATAATTTCAAATCACTTGATGCTGTAGCAGTGTAAGTAGCACAGGCAGAGAGGAAAATTGTCCTCTCCCCTCACTGCTAATGCAGGGAGTGATAAAGAACATGGAGTGGTGTAAAAAATATCCACACTAGAAAGGTGCCATGCAGGACAAATATTCATCACCAGCACTGCAATGACAGCAACCTCTATTTGACTGACAGCTCTGGCAGAGCTTGTGTGCGAAAGCAATCCAAGTGTACAAGGTATCTTGCAAAAGTTATTCTGCTGCTTTTCCTGTCCAGACTCTTGCAAATGGCCCCTCACAATCCAGGCACTGAGCAAAGGAATGTTTCAGGGAAACTCAAACAATAAACAAAAATATGGTCATGAAGAGCTAATGGAGAAGTAGCTGTTTCTAGGAAGGATGCAGCATTGGCATTTTGGTGTTCTTTGAAAACGTTTTTTGTTTGAAAAGTTGAGAACTGCAAGAAAACTACTACTGGTTTGTCCTCAAGTGGAGGTTGGGGCTATTTCTGACTCTGTCCCAAACTACCCTTTTTGCAGCCCTAGTAAGGACTTCAACAGTGTAAGACCACAGCTGTCTTGGTGGTGTCTTATCTGATTTTTTGTGGCAAGGTTGTACAGCAGCTCTGGAAAACTATTGGCTGGAGCAGACATGACAAACAGCTGTTGGCATTGTTCAACACCACAAGCCAAACTCTGTCCAGCAAAGGGGAAAGTTTTCTGCACTCCTTCAGAGCATGAGAAGCCATTTAACAGATTTAAGCCAATCTGAATGCAGGAAGCTATCAGATCTGTTGGGATTGAGTAATCCTCTCGGGAGTATGGGTATGGGAGCTCTTTCCAGCCACAGGAGTTTGTTGAGCCCAAGATTTCTCCTGGGAATATATCCATATATATGTTTATATATTAAAACCATGGAGCCATAGAACCATGTAGGAGACAGCGAAGTACATTCCACCTTGTTCCCAAGGGAGGAAACTGTGGTGCCTGGGATAACTAAACCAAATCTGACCGCTGACTACCATGGGGAAAGCTGGTCTGGGCAGCGCTCCACTGCATGTCATGGGTTCAATGTCCTTGGGCATCACTGCCTCCTTAGGAAGCCTCTGAAACCTGGGGGCCAAAGTAATGTGGAGCCACTCTTTTGCATTCCAAGAGCACATCAGTAAGGTCTTTGTATAGGGTCAGAGGAAAGATTTCTTTCTTCATATTAAAGGAAAAATTATCTAACACGTCATTTAACAAGAATGATAGAATGATTTAAGCACAGGGGGTTTTGGAGTGCATGCAGGACAGCTGTCAAGTTTAAAGAGGAGATTAGCAGTTCATTTGGGAGATACATTAGGAAAAAGAGCTTACTCCAGGGGGCTGTTAGCTCCCTTGAGGCCGGGGAGGATTTAGTGTCTGTAAGTGTTGATGTATTGTGCACGTTATAAAGCTTGCCATCCCAGCAGCTTTGATATGTTCCAGCTTTTCTTTAAAACCCTTATGGATGTTAAAGTGACTTTCATTTAATGTGGGAGATGTTGACAAGCTCTCCCAGGAGGCTGGCGAGTTCTTGAAAGGTTTTTTAGAAATATTAGCTTCACTGCCACTTTTAGACAATTTCCGCCCCCCCCCCCCCGGGGGNTCGAAATACATTAGGTGTCTGCTGACAGAGTGAAGATACGTCCTGTGCTGGTTGGGCTCCCAGCCTAGTGTTTGAGGATCCTATCTAAAGCTTTTGACTTAACAGATGATGCTTGCGTTTGGAAAGCTGAAGTTTACAGCACAGGGCGATCCTTCTGTTCAGAAGATTGGAAGCAGCTGGTGGGACTAACAGGGGTGAGTTAGGTTTCAGTGAAGAATACAAACACAAATCATTCAAGCTTGGAGTCTGCTCAAAGGTTTCAGCACCCATGTACAATGTGCCCATGGGCTAACCGCTTTCCACAGTGTTTCCATTTTTAAAAGGGAGGGGTGCACAAGGGCTTGCGCTGTATGTGCACACAAGGTGGTCGTGCTGGTGGGGGGCTCTGAGGAGGAACTCCCTGCTCCACATAGCTGGCATGAGGAAGGTGGGGGCTCTGGGCATGGCATTTCCCAGGCGTTGGGGAAAGGAGGGCTTAAGCTGCCATGAGAGTGTTGGTAAAATGACTCTAGCCCTTTTTACTGGCAGAAAAACACTGGGATGAAAAATTAGGGAAGTAGATGCCACCTGTGAAATCCAGCTTTCCTTTTGGGAACCTTTCTTTGAAGGTGTGATTTTGCTTTCATTGTGTGGAAGTAGCTGATCCTTCAAGAAGGACTTAGGTCTCCATTTCATAGGTGCAAAATCACGAGGCAGTTGTAGGTCCCCAGTGAAGCAAAACTAGACTGCTCGCTCCCAGGTGTTGGGACTATCTGTGACTGCAGTGGTTTCTGTTCAAGGTTCAGGTGAGGAACTGGGCTGCCTGAACTGGGGTTGTGATCCCAGATTAGCTCCTAGAAATAAATAATCTTATTTAACTACAGACTTTGACAAAAGCCACCCGTTGAAAGACCTGGAGTAAAATATTGATGTGCTATCTCATAACTTGGGCACTGTACAAGCTGGGCTTTGAGTGCCATGAAGAATTCAAGTAGTCAAGTAGTCATCATGTAAATGATGTGCACATCACAGTAGGTGGTTATATGGGCAGCCTAAATATGGCTTTGCTTGACCACTGAGTGCTCAATTTTCCAGCAAAATGACATCCTTTATTTTATTTTATCTCTAGCAATGTCATCTTCTGCATCCCTTATGGTTTGAACCTGAGCATTCAGCAGGGCCTGAACTTCAGTCTAGCAGCATCAGCCTGGCTGTGGCTATAGCAGTAGTTGTGCACAGAGGCGTCCACGGGATTGCCGAGGTGAAACCTGAGCCCTCTCCAGGACTGTCAGAAAACAGAAGGAGAATAAACTTCATATTTTAGGGGCTGTCATTGCAAAGAGGAGACTGATTTCCCCCTCCCATACAAAAGTTTGCCAGCTGAAGCTGAGCTAGTTTTAAGGAGGCAAAGTGTTTTCTGGGTACAGACCTTTTTAAATATTCAGATTCAGAGCACTGCTGAAAGTGTTGGAAATAGTAGCTGTTAAAAAAATCCATTGCAACACTATTTTTATAATCAAAAATATGTCCAATCTGATTATCTTGCCTGATAAACAGTAGACACTATCAGGTCTTCCATCATCTCTTGAGAATGCAGGAAATTTAAGGGAGAATGCAAAGGTCATAGATGACCACTCAGGGTTTTGACTTGCCCATCCAAAGTACTGCAGAACATAAATACAAGCCAAGAATCAAATGTTTATCAGCAGAACAATATTTTTCCTGAGGATATAGTAACTCACAATATCTCCTGGAGAAGAATGTCAAAGTAGCATAGAATACCTAAATACAGTTTATGAGAAAATGAAACAGTTTTGATGAAAGCTGAAAGAATTTCTTGTTTAAGAACAATTTGTGTCTACACATTTTATGAATACATCAGGGAAGTGTAATAAATGCTTTAAGCATTTTGGTTTCTAAATGTCAAATGAGGTTTCCCTCTTACAGCAACTCAGATTCATGTTGAAACTGAAAACCATGTTCTTCTCCAAAGATCCTGTGAACCTGAAATATCACTGAAAACATGGTCATTTTACAGTTTTATAATGAGTGAAACCAAACTCTGTATTACTGGACTTTGTTATTACTGATATCTCAAACTTTATTATTACTGATATCTCAAACTCAAACTTGAAGTGACCAAGCCAGGATGAGTGTTTGGGGACTGACAGCTCTCTGATCCATGGTGAGCTGCTCAACCACAGCCAGTGCACCCACTGACACCAGCCTGAGACCTGGTCTGTGCGTTATGAAATGCCAAGGGTGAGATCCTGGCTCGTTGGTCTCTGCTGCAGCCAGGGTTTCATCTGCAAAGCTTATTGTGGCTGACAGGTTATTATCATGCACTTCTGTCTAAGCCTGCCCCAGCAGCTGTGTGTCAGAGGTTCGTGCTGTCATATCGTGCATGCTTCTTGGAGGGTCTGGTATTTCAGAGGTTTCACACATCTACATTTGAAGTGTTGGTTGGCTTTGCCTGCATGTAATGCTGTTTCACACTTTCTTCTAACTCCAGGGTAATAATGGAGGAACACCTAGTTCAGCAAACACTTCAGTACATTTTTACCATTACAGGCCTTGCTGCAGTACTTGCAATTTTTCTCAAAGGTGACAGTTTCTGTTAGATTTGAGGAGACACTGGGGTTTTTAAAGCACAGAGAGATGTTATGGTGACTTGCAAGGTAAGGTAAAGTCCTGTTCAGTTAATATCAGTGATGAAACTCCTGATCACTTGAAGGGGGTGGCAAAGGGTTGATGTACTGATTGTATCATGCTGCCCACACGTTCTTGTCTCTGGTGCAAGGTCATGGAAGTAGAAGGCCCAGCCAATGCATTTGGGAAAAAGCAGAGGCTTTCTATTTTGGTCAGGTGTTTGGATTCATTGAAAAGAGTATTTCAAATAAAATTTTGGCTAGACATTCTACATTCCTTTATGTATTCCTCCTCTCCAAAAATTACTGCTCCAGGATATATTTGAGAGAGCTTGATACTTGCATGAGAATTTATTGTTTTTATTTCTGAATCGGTTCTGAGCTTGAACTGGCAAATGCTAGTGCATGTTTCTAATAGTGACAAGAATTTCAGCAGAATTTCTGAGGTCTGCTTGGCTGATTAAATCCAGCAAAGGCTCCTGCTAAGCTCTGAGGCAGAGCCAGCCATATCAAGGACTTTAAGACTGCCACAAATTCAGTTCTGAAGATTGTTTTTATTGTGTGAAATTTCACCAGGCAGAAAACATATATGTTAGTTGATCTGTATAAATGTCATACACACAGGTAAGACAGTAGATAAGTTCCTGATATATTAATTTCACATGGTGAGTATAATACTATTTCTCCTGCAAACTTGATTAAATTTGTAGAAAATTCTTAGTGAAAAGCAGTTATTGCATTTTTTTGTCAGGCTGGTAAGTATGATTTAGCTGTAAGAGAAAAGTAACCAAAAAAATCAGTCTTGTACTTGAAAACTAGCACTTTGATTTCTGTTTTGTTATTTGGTAAAAGGAGTAAACAAAGTTCTTCATTGTTCTGCTTGCTTGGTGGTGATGGTGTTCTTAATATGAAATAGAGGTTGTCTTGTTTGGGAAGAAAAGTGCTGGTGATAAAAATAGTGAAACAACCAAAGAATACTTAAGTCAAGGAAACAACAGGAAAGACTTTTTAATCTAAATGTTCATCATTTCTGATATATTGTGGGATCTTGTGTCTTCTCAGAAGTCACAGTTGACTTTGAGACTTAAGATTTTGGAGGCCTCCATTAAAGATTCAACACCTCCACCCTGATATTTCCAGCAAACATGTTTGGGGAAAATGGGTATATCCTCTAGCAGAGATTGGGGTTTGAAGTCTGACCTCCTCTAATCTTATGGGAAAAGAGACACTATCTCAATGAGTTGTTTCCTGGAGTATTTTGTGCTGCATAAGAAGGTAAACACCCCTCAGACTGTTAATGTAAGTATCTCAGGTCACACCCATCTTGATTTGGGGAGAATTCCTGGAGATTTCTGAGGGTCAGGGCTTGGGCTACAGTGCTGTGTGCCTCTTGGGTCTTGTTGCTGTGAGGCTTTGTGCTTGTATCCAATAAGAAGGGTGGTCCCAAGGCAGAGCTGTTTCCCTGGGGAGGACCTGGTGTGGTGGAGAGGCTGATGTTTCCCTTGATCATAGAATCATAGAATTGTCAGAGTCGGAAGGGACCTTAAAGATCATCTGGTTGCAACCCCCCTGCCTGACAGGGACACCATCCACTAGATCAGGTTGCTCAGGGACCCATCAAGCCTTGTCTTTAAAGCTTCCAGGGACAGAGTTTCCACAACGTCTCTGGGCAACCTGTTCCACTGTCTCACCACCCTCATGGTGAAGAACTTCCTCCTAGTGTCTAATCTAAATAAATAAATTGATGTACAATGACATCCACACAACCAGAAGTCACTCTAGTGCCTAGCCTGAGCCACTTGCACAGGAGGTATTGTCCACCTCTCACTGCTGTCCACCACGGTGTGTGCCTCCAAAGGGCTTCTCCCTTATGTCTTGGCTGCACTCTTCTCCCAGCTCATCTCATGCCCCTGTTCACACCTTAGACTGGGACACAAAAACCATTCAATGCAAGGCTTGCTGTCTCTCCCTGGGCTATGGGGTCCCTCCTGCACAGAGTTTGAGGCATAGCAGGCTTCTGCTCATATGTGCAGCTCAGCCCTGGGAGCCCTGGGCACAGATGCTCAGAGATGACGTACGAGACTGGGTGTTCCCATGAGCCGGTTTCTGTGTGATTGCAATTTGCATGTCGGCATTTCATGTTCCTAGGGAGCTTGTGTTAGGTTTCCAAATCCTTGTGCTCCTGTTCTCTCACAAATCCCATTCTGAGTCTGACCCTGAGTGAATGAATTCATTCGTGTTTTCAGTAAGAACTATTCTGTTCAAACTTTTGGGTGCTTTCATTTTTTTTTTCCCCCGAAGGAATAAACCACTAATTATAGATGGAAATTGTACCTCAAAGATCCATCTTAATAATATAATTGTAGTAGCAAAGCAACTGGTATGATTATGTGCATCATTGCACTTCTCAGTCATTAACCAGCTTTTCTTGGTTAATGAAGTTAGTAAAACCTAGAATGTGCTTTTCTGGAATATATCCAGTGGAATCTCATTATCACCTACAAGCCTTTATAATTGGGGTGATAATGTACAAAACGTTATATTGCTGATAAATGAGATAGGATTAAAAGAGGGTGAAGCTCTGCTTTCAGACATGTGACAGATCTTGGGATTTTGATGTGTGTTTGTGAAACACATGCAGCCCTGTGTTGAGTTTGGAGTGGTCACTTTTCAAGCAAGAGGAGGTGCAGTTGGAGTGAGTCCAGTGGCAAACTAATGAGAGCCATGACCTGTCAGGAAAAGTGGAAAGAATTGGTGCTGTTGAGTCAGGAGGAGACTGCAGTGAGGCATGAAAATGGTCTTAAATGCCTTCAAAGAAGGGAATAATCTGTTCTCCATGATCCTGTTGGATACGACACAGGAATGGGCTTAAAGCACAGTGAGGGCAGTTGACATTAGGTATTAGGGAAACACAGATTGGATAATTAAGCTCTGGTTGAAGTTGCTTGGACCAGTGTGTGTCAAAGGATTCTCCACTGTTGGCAGGCACCAGGAAGAGGTGAGGGAGGCCTTAGTGGAGGTGTCATGGGTGCAATTGTTCCTGGCTTCAGGCGGTAGGAAGCTGAAGCACCAGTTCTACAATGTTATTTTATGGTTCAAGGCACACACAACAGAGACCAGAGAGCTACCTGATGCTTGCACAAATATAGACCAGGTCTGCTAGGAGGATCTGTGATCAGAATTATACACTTGGAATTACTGTCAGGACTGCTGGTAGAAGGGAGAAAAAGCTACCAATGTTATAAGGGAGAATAATGCAGAAGGGAGCATTACTGTTTGTTTCCTTGGATGTTGAAGGTGACAAGACTGCTTCTGTTTGTGCTTGTTTGCATTTCAGCATGCCTTTTTAGGAAAAAGTCATCCAAATGTTATTCAGAAAACCCTTGTAATGAAGAATCATTCTGTCTGCTCCAGCTCTGGCTTTGGTAATAAATACATTATTTGCACTGTTAAACACATGCTCTATCTTTCCAGTCAGAACTTGTCTGTTTTCTGTGTCAAGGTTTTCCTATGCTAATTGAGGACCCTGATCTCAAAATTTCATTTTCCCTGTAAACATCGACAGTCTTTAAACAAGTCATCCCTTAACCTCCTCTCTTCCTAAGCTAAATAGATTGAGACCCTGGATCTGTAGCAGTAGAGGCTGTTTTTCCATCCTTCAAATTCCTCTCTGAACTTTCTGCAACTTGTCAACATCCTTTATGAATTGTGAGCTCCAGCCCTGCAGCAGCAATTGCACCAGTTATGCCAGGAGCACAGGAAGAGATTTGCATTCTTTGCTGCAGTACTATACTCAAATATTGTGTACAACTGAGTGGAAGCATAAAAATAGGTTCAGACCAAAGGTTCATCCAGCTCAGTGTTCTGTTTCTGACAGTAGACTGTAGTGGGTGGTTGCTGAAGCCTGATACTTCCCTGCATAGTCCTCCCCTTATCTTTGTAAAATAAAGATGCAGTCTGAAACTCTATGCAAAGCTGTTGGTATTTATATAGGTTTGGTGTTTAAATGCTCTCTTATGCCTGTTGGTTTTTAGCTTTTGGATCATGTGCTGCCCAAGGAGTTAAACTGTAAACCAGAAGATTTGTGCCTTTGCTAAGAGCCTGGGAAAGGCTATTTTTACATCACAGCAGGGCCCTGAGAAGGCAGGGTGAGAGCTGCTGTCCAGACAGAGGGCCAGCTCGTTCCTGCTCCCCAGGAACGCTGGTCACCAGCAGGTCAGCTTGCTGGAGGCTGCCCCAGTGCCCTCGTGCCTGATGGCTGTGCCACAGAGCCAGGGATGACACCCCAAAAAGGCAGTGGGAGTAAACACGGGGCCCTGCCAGGGGCCCTGGTGAATCACCATGATCCCTAGGTCTGCTGTGGCCTCTCTGACTTGCAAGATGAAGCCCTGCGTGGAGCTGAGGGGCTCAGTTAGGTCCCACCAAAGCATGCAGGACTTTCTTGCATCCCCTGGTAGCGACAAATCCTCTCCCTCAGTTATCACTCCACCTCATTACATCATCTGCAACTTATTAGAGCATGACTTCATGGTTTCTTCCAGTAAGGATGTTACACAGTTGAGAATTGATCATCATGGAGCTTCTTGGAAACTACCAGGTGATGACTTCTTGTTTACAGTTACACTTGGAGCTTTTTCAGCCAGATTTCAGCTTACTTGCTGAGCATCAGGTTAGTTCTGTGTGTGTTCTAGTTTCTCAGTCAGTAGTGGGGTATTATGCAGCTTTTTGTGACATCAACGTTAGTACATATGTCAATATACTTCACATCTTACAGTTAAAAGACACCAAGCTAGTTCAGTAGGCTGTTCTTGCTGTAGACATATGCTCTGTGTTTAGGCTCTGTTGTCTAACTACAGCCCTTGGGCTGCTGCAAGGATGAAAGGCTGGGTATTTTGGACCATTCCAGTAGCAGACTAACTAAAATAATGTATAATCCTGTGTCACGGAATTTTGTTTATGAAACTTTCATGGAAAAAGCAAGGTTTCCTAAGATAGACTCAGTGCTAGAGGGAGAAATGGATATGTTTGTGTTTCAAGCCATTGCTGGCGTGCAGACAACCAAGGACATGCTTGCCAGTGGTGGGCAAGGCTGGTGATGAGTAAATGAGTTTTACTGCTGGGGAAGGAGAAGCTGTTGCTTTAAGGACCTGAAAGTAAGAGCAGAGCCAGGTGAGGCCAGCAAGAATGTAGAGATGAGACATAGAGAAAAAGAAAAGATTTTGAAAGGATTTAAATACCATTCTCTGAACAGGCAGAACAACTGATGTTATAGGCCACTTTGAAGATATGAATGCATGTGCACAAATGTAAAGGCAGACTTCCAGTATGTCCCTGGATCCTGAACCTTTAAAAGGCAAGCTCACGATATTCTGATCCCACTGAAATTAATGGGAAGACTCTTGCTAGCTTTATCCTTAGTTTTTCATTTATTCTAATCATGTTACTGAGAGAATTGAGACATGAAGAGCCACAGTGATGAAAAATTCCACTTCTTTGTCTCATTAATCAAGCAAAAATAAGAAAAATCATAGTCATAACTTCCCACTGCGAGGGAAGGGTGAGTGAGACATACTTAAGATAAGTATTGTTTCCCCTGCTGTGAGAAAGAGAGGTGGAGACCCTCAGGGTGGGGGACCTCTCCTGGGATTTTATGACATCTGGGTTTTTAAAATCTATTTGCTGTATAAATATTTTATCAATTTGTTACCACTTTTCTGGCAGCATGCCAGTTCTGGGCACTTGGATTTTTGTTCAAGCAGCTGAGGAAAGCAAAAATATTGTTTCATAAGTATATTTAGTTGTGAGAAGATTCCTGTACCATTCAAATTTCTAGAGGGATCATCTTGATTTTCTCAGCAGATTTGTCCTGGTGTCAAAATATTATAACCTTCTACATGACTATGAATGCTCTTCTCATGTGAAAAAAAGAGAAAGCAAATAAACACTGCATTGTTTCCTAAACTAATAAACAACTTTCCTCTAAATTCAACACTCAGATGTTATATAAATTGAAAGTGCATGCTACTGAAAGCCAATATTGCTGAACTGATTTTTTTGCAAGGTTATAAAATAACAGTGATAATAAAAAATGAACAGTGCTGAGGTTTGGTTGGATTTTTCTTTAAATTTATGATGCTCTTGAGAGCCTAGATACACATTACATGTGTACTGGAACCAAAGTGTGTCCCTTTGAAAACAGTACACTTGTAAGTTTTTACTGAAGTGGAAATGTCTCATGGATGTGGAATTCATCAGTATTTGAATAACAGTTTTAAAACCTTATGGTTAGTTCAAAATGCTGCTTCATGTTGTTTCAGCAACGGTCAGAACTATAAAACTGGAGTGTCTTGGCCTTGTTGAAGTGAAACATTTAAAACCACTCATTTTAACATTTCTGATTCTTTCCCAGAAATTGCTAGAAATGTTGAGAATGTCAGTATTTTATTCTGACATATGCCAAGTTTCACTCTACTCTAGATATGTTGTGCTGTCACTCATGAAAACCTCACAACATAAATTCACCCACACAGAATCCGGGTGGTTTCATTTAGGTAGTTACTTCAATCATGGCCATCACAGTGTTGTGGAGGAATGCTAGTGAAATGACAAAGCCTGCAAAAGAGGGAACAGGAATGAGAAAGATTTTCATTCCCCTGCAAATGAAGAGAGAGTTGAAATCCTTCCTAGAACAGGGGTAGTTCTTATTAACAAAGTTTTAACAAGTGCCAGGAGCTCTTCTCTTTTACCATTCCTGCTTAAGACAGCAGACAGAGCTGCAGTAGTGCTGTTCAGCATTGTCACAAAACATCACCACACCAGAACTCAAGGATGTTCAATGTGTTTTGAAATATAATAATATATGAGACTCAAAGTTACAATGAAATGAAACAAATAGAAATTGAATTAATTGTTCATAAATTCTGGGATCCCTGTGAATCTGGTTATGGTGCCTTTGGCTTACCTCAAATGAATTTTGCCAGTGACAGCATGGTAATGTTTTAATGTATACAGGATCTGTAGAGATCCAGAATTGAGCTGGATAATCTGTGCTGGGTTGTCTAGGTGGTGGTGTTTGTTTTTCTCTGTGTTATTTACAAGACCACTCCATCCCTACCCCTCTCCCATTTCCTCTCAGACTGAGATAAAACCTATGTGCTTTTGACATTTCAAGCTTTTTAGACAGGCCACAGATGTTTAAAAAATCCAGCCCATCTTTAACCTGCTGTTTGGAGAGATTTGCTCGTCTAAGCACTGTATGATATGGCAAATGGCACCCAAATCTTTGCAATTTTATTAAATACTGTCTGAGGACAGGCTTTCTACCTCTTGCTCACTAGCTACAGATAGCTGCATCTACTTGAAGGAGGTTGTTTGCCTTGTAAAATGTTCTTCATAATGAGACGGTGTGGGTTGGATCTTTAAGATGTTTACTGTGGACTTTTTTGTATTGTTGATTTCTATGTGTTTGCAAAACAGCTAAAATATTTTCTCATGGAGGCTTTTGTTGTTTCTCCCCACTGTTGCTAATATGTTAGAAAGAGATCAGACATATTTCCATCTCATTGTAAAAAGGAAACTTCCATGGAAACCATAGTGGATACTCCAGGGAAGCCCATCAAGTAGTTCAAGGTCAAGAATCAACCTGCATTTAGGAACAAGGAATGAGGAGACTTGCAAGTGAGCCTGGGAGCAGAGCTGGGAGGTCTGGCTGCCTGTCCAGCTAAGCTGCCCATGTTGGTTTGGTGCAGGTGTCCCTCTGCTTTTTCTGGGTAATGACCATCCCATAACTACCTGTCATTATTCAAGCCATTTTTCTGCAACCATAACTTTGTTATTAAGTTCCTGTAACTAAAGACCATAAATGCAAAGGCTGCCCAAGTTGGTAGCAGGTCGAGCGTGGTTTGAAGCACGTCAGCAGAGCTGGCTGCAACTGTGGCTGGACTCTGCTCTCCTCCCTCCCCTGGCTGTTAGCCGATGGAAAGTCCTGTTTTTATATGTAACCATAATATTTTTGTTCTGTGGCTGCAAAAAGAGCACAAATTATCTGGCAGAGCTAATCCCAGGACAGTAAGAGTCCTGAAGTGGTTTAAGAAAAAAAAGTGTGTGAAATATGAAAATCTTTGTTGACTTCTGCTTGCTCTGTAGAAAACCAGGGAGTAAGTGTAATAAGGAACAGGAGAGAAAGCTGTGTCAAGAAGCCAGAAAGAAAAAATGCAGTTGGAAGCAATTTGAAGCAGCTCAGATAATTTCTGAATCAGGATGGTGGGAGGACAGCGAAAACTTCCACAAGTGGTGATGGAGGGATACACCTGCTACACTGCACCAGTAATTGTGGAGCTGTGTGGACTGGACAAAGCTGGTTTTACGTTGATTTCACTGAAATAACAGAATCTACTCATGGGCTGGGGCTGCAGCAGGGCATCTTCTCCTGGTCAGCACAGGTTCTCGGGGTGACCATGGCCTGCAGCCTTTCAGGGATGGTGTGGGGAGCCTCCTGGCAGCACTGTGGCAGTCAGGGGTGGGTTTGGAGTCATCAGGGGTATCTGCTGGTGTCTTTGGGGTATCAGGGATGTCTGTGGGGTGGCTGTGGGTGGCTGCGGAGTAGCCAGGGATGTCTGGTAGCAGGGCTGAGGCTGGCACAGGACACACTTGCCATTTCCCTGACAACGTGAGGCATCATGGGGCTGGGTGAGGCCTGGCAACCCTGGCCTCTGCCTTTTTATTTCATATTGACATTGTCAAAATGTTTGTTTTTTTTTTAAGTCTGTCGCCTAAAGGCAGGGCCTAAAGGCTGAAGAATTTTTTAGAGGGGAATGGCACCCAGCAGTGTTTACCTACTGCTGGTGGAGACAAGCCCCATAACCACTGGGAGCGAAAAAGAGGAGAAAACCCAAACTCCAGCTGCCACCTCCTCAGCCTGATTACTGTCTTGGTTTTACTGATTTCTAGTTAGTTATTTGCTTTTTTTCTTGTTTATTAGTTGTTATTTGTGACTTTCTCTTGGCAATAGCAGAAAGAAAATGTTCTCTGTTTCTTTTAGAGGCAAATTAGATAAAGGTGACGTAAACTGTCAGGAGCATAGGGTGGATTGAGTGGTGTCTGACACTTCTCATCCAGTGGGACTGAAAGTATTCAGCAGCTGTCAGAGTCCAGGGAAATAAACTCCTTTTGTCATGGAGCTGCCTCCAGTCTTGGGGCAGAGCAGCATCTTGAGGTGTAGATGTGACGTCTGTTGGCATAAGTATCTAAACACTAAAGAAACATTGGAAAAAAACACTGTCTCTTCCATGTCAGTGCCTGAATGTCTCCTTTTCTTTAATGTATTTCCTCCTTACTGCTAAAGGTGGGGAAAGAGGTTGAAGATGGACACACACTTGCAAAAGGTCCAAGTGGAGTCCTGCCAGAGGGAAGAATTAAAATCAGGTGTGATCTGCTTGGCCTGGGGTGAGTCATGAAGCACCAGGACATCCTGCCTCCTTCCAAGACATGTAATTGTCATTCAAGAAAACAGCCTAGCTGGAGACAGATGGAATAAGCTGAGACTTAACAAGGTTCATGAGTAAATGCAAGTCACTAAGTGATTGGATGGAATCTCTTGGGATCACCCAGCCCTGCTCAGGAATGAAGTGCCCTGTGTTTTTCTGCACAAGAATACACAGTCCAGTAGGCAGTGCAGTAATCGAAGGTGGGACTGAAGGAACGCCTGTCTCTTGGCACACTGTGTGAGCATGAAATGCTTATTGCAATCCAGCCATACTGTGCTTGTTACAGCTGCTCTTCTTGCTGGCTTTGCCTTCCCGAGGTTTTCCAGGCAGACTGCTGTTGGGTAGGTTGGCAAGGAAGAGGGAAGCAATGAAATTGCATTTGCTGCAGGTGCTGCTCAGAGACCTGAAGGGCCACTGCGATCCAGCTATTTCATGCATGCTCTTAAAGCTAGCACAGCAGGGTATTCTCTGTTTTGGTCTCTACATTTTGCAAGTGTTACTGTGACATTCATCTGATTGATACCTGACTCTGCTGCATCTTCCTGTGAAAAAGGGCATTTTTATCTCCTTTTTGTGGTGGTGGGGACTCCTATGGTAGATCATGGTTATAGGATTCATCCATAGTCACCTACTAGGGCTGTGAAAGAATCAAGAATGGGTTTGTTTCCCTATCATGGGCCTTAATCACAAAAAAACATCCTTCCACTCTAGTGAAGCAAGTCACGTCGGGTAGCTTCTTTTGTGCCTGTGTGCATTAGTCCTGCAGTTCATAGACCTCCCTCATTAAATGGTCACATGCTGCAGACTGAATGCCAGGCCGATCTTCCAGCCTTGTGTTTGCAGGCTGGAAAGGCAAATGCTGGCATGGAAAAACTCAGCTTTCATTAGGCACTGTCTGAAATCAGCTAATCTTGTTTGAGTGAACATAGAAACTGCGATAGAGTAAACAGAGGGGTTTGGTGCTCGGGGTATGCCGAGGGACACAGCTACATCAGAGACTGTCCTGGCTCTGCTGAAGCCAGCATCAGCCTCCTGCTGGCTGGGAAACTATTTAAGCAAAGCCAAGAGAGAGCTGAAACTGCCGAGTGCATGGCTACTGACAGCTGGTAAATAACAATCCTGTTTGGAAACAGTGAATGAATAAAATACATTTGACCTTTGCTATCTTCAGGGAGCTTTGTTGTCCCCAGGTAGCAGGAGTTCAGGTGTTGCTGCCAAAGCAGGGGGGGTTATGGCAAGTGATGGGCTAGTCTTGAAATGTTTCTTTCTCATGGTACTAAATTCCTTTCAATAGCAAGTGTGCAACGTGTGTTTTCCTTCCGTCGTGCCCTGAGCCACATCAGCTCCAGCATGTTGGGAAGGAATGAACAGCTTCACAGTGTGCCTCACTTTGCTCTGACTCCCTTTTCAAGGCCAGCAATGGGGACTTGATTTTCCAATGATTTGGAAATTTTGCCCACATTTGTGTCTCTATTTGTGTGTGTATTTCTTCATGCCAGCAACTGTCTTTCTGCTGGATTTATCAGCAGCACTGAGCACAATGGGGACTTCTTGCTTCAGAGCAGAGTGATAACTGGTGATAGCAACCTGCGCCTCTGCAGAGTAGTTTCAAGGAGATATAAACTGTCTCCCATTGGCCACAGACCTTGGGCTCACCTATAGTTACAGCATACATGACAGAGGGCCAGAATCATCTCAGTATCTCATGTCTTCCATCCCCTACATGGCAGTGGTGACTTTGTATGGTGCTTGTTTTACATCAGTTTATTTACTGTCTAGCTCAGGCCTCACTGCAAAGATGGGTGTTCTCCTAGAGGTTTCTAGTGGCCATTCATTGCTTCCCAACATGTTGGAGCTGATGTTGGTGGCTCTCTGCTTGCCTTGCTGATGTAGCATAACATCAGGAGACGTAGCTCATGGGTCCTGCCTGTTTGTGGGTGTGCCTGGGGTGGGTAGGGAGGGTGGCCTAGGGTAGCTCAGATGCATGCAGTGCTGTAGGTGCAGGACTGGCATGTCACTAGGAGTCTAATTACATTTGGTGTGTAGAGGAAAATAACTCAAGTGTGAAAGGAACATGTCTTAAAATGAGCATTTTGCTAAATGGATTTGCTCATCTGATTCATTGCTCCAGTGCAGGCTTTCAGCCTCCCAGAGCAGCTCATTGTTCACTCATTTTTACCCTATTAATAAACATGCACAAGCACTTAAATGGAATAATGTGCCTTGTGAAAAAAGAAAAAAGCAAAAAAGGCAACACAAGCTGATGTCCTTGTGGGGGAAAAAAACTGCACAGAGAAAACCAGTGGCATTCCAGCAGATTTTTGTTTGTGGAAATAAATTTGTTGCTTAAGTTTAGCTCCTGAGGCTTTGCTGAGAGGGGCAAGGGCAGTTTGACTGCTCTTCTTGTTTAGGGTATATGACATTTTTTCCCTCAGATCTTTTGTTTTCTCTCTCTCTTCAAACATTGTCATGTTTCATATTAGAACCAAACCTAGTACAAATTTTCTGAGGTTTTCTATGAGTTGAGGTTAAATCAGTATTTAACAAGGAAGCTGGGTCAGGGTCAGAGTCTCATTCATTCATTGTGAACAGTGGAAGATAAAATAATATTGAAGTAGGTTGTGTGTAGTTTGGAGTGAAAAAACAGGCTATGTGAATTAAGAGAAAGCTTATTTCTAAGGTCTTTGCTCTGTTGGGAGAGGTTTCCTCTCCTTCAATGGCACTAACTTGAGCAATCACATAACTTGCAGGTTCCTTTGGGGGACAATTCCTCTTCTTTCTTCTCCCTAAGTTGCTTCTTGGACATTGCAGATTTACCAGGATTTTTCTTCCACTCTGAAGAAATTTCACAGAAGCTCTGAAATTCTCTCACCCTGGGGAGTCATTACAGGAGGTTTTCACCTGGGCAGATAACAGGTCTCAAGGGAGTGATCTCTTCTGAGCTTCAGGGTAGAGGTTGTATTTTCCACTAATATTGGATTATGGTAATGATGTCACTTTCAAGGAGTTTTCCTGTTAAGCTGTGCTTTGTTTCCAGCCCCTTCCTGAGCACAGGGGAGTGGCATTAAAGTCCCTACTGCCTTGCCAAGCTGCTCCCAGGGGCTATGAAGGACAGAGGGAACCTGTGGTTTATGTTCTCCCTCTTGGAAAGTCCAAGCTGTTTTCCATCCCACAGCCCTGGTTGCTGGAGGGCCTCTTGTGCCAACAAAGGGTGCATCTCTCTTCTTCCTCCCTTACAGTAGTCAGAGCACCCTACAGCTTGTACATCTCTGCCTGGCTAGTCTTGTCCTCTCCCACTACCTTCCCGGGGTGGTGGGCAGGAGGCTTTGGCCATCAGAGTGGGCACCTTCTCCTCAGCACCACTATGAGAAGCAGGCTGGCTGTCCCCAGACTCCTCTTACAAGGGGGAAAGCAAAGGATCTTGAAACGAGTCCAGGGTATTAATAAGCCAGGCTGCCCCACATAGCAGGAGCAAAAGTGGGACAGTCAGCACACTGCTAATTTTACACTGGCCCACAGGGATTTATTTCTTTTTTTGTTTTTCCAGGGAGTGTGTTATCATTATTTTGTGTCCTAAAGGGCCTAAAATTAGTGCTTGTCAAAGCAAGTGGCTTGCAAGCCACTACTGGAAGATTCATCCCAGGCAGCCCAGGCCTGGGTAGAACTGGTTTTCATGCATATGTCCTGCCCCAGGAACTCCTCAGCCTGGCAAAAAAAGGAGACAGAAGCAGAGGTGCAGAGAGGTTCTGGCTGCAGCTCCCATTCCGTCCTATGCCTCTCCCAGTCTGGCAGTGAGAGAGATCTGCTCCCTGGACATCCACTCTGCAGCAGGGCTCCACTGTTCCTGAACCAGGCTGCAGCTGCAGATTGGGAGTTGTGGCCAGTGTTAAATGAGGGATGTGCTTTTGAGCGTGAAGACTTTCAGTCAGTTAATTACAGAGAACATCTACAGGTTCTTTTTCAATCCCAGCACTGCTTCTCTGCATCCTCTTCCACAGTTAAACTCAGATGCCATCCAGGAAGGGAACAAGGGACCCACCGGTGGCTCCCCAGCTCTTCCAGGGCTCCTGGCTCACACACTGCACTGCTGGGCAACAGCCAGGGAATCCTTTGGATGCCCAGCACCCTGCATACGTGGCCTGAGACACCTCTGGGATTTGAGTCCTGGTCACCACCTGCAGTTAGGTTACCCCTAATACCTGGGCTGAAGGGTCCTAACCTGCAAGGGCCTGAGCATGCTAACCCAAGCAACACAGTGTTTAGTTAATGGGTTTGTTCACGTGCTTAAACACTTCGTTAAGTGCTTTTGCTTAATTAGGCCAGACCACACCGTTCCTTGTGGGATTGAGAGCAAAGTGAGGCACACTAGGTTTAGAACTAATATTTTCAAGTGAAAAGCAAAAAAATGAAAGCACTTAGCCCCCAGTTCTGCAAATAATTAAGCACATGGGTAATTACTGATTTAATTCCATTCATCAGATTTGTTGATTTCAGTAGGGCTGTGCCATGCTGGTAGTTACTTGAGCGTGTAAGCATATGCAAGGTTGGGCCCCCAGGTTAAAAGATCACAGAGACTGGGGAAATAGATGTTTGTAAAGTGCTAGCACATGGCATCTGTGATGCCTGTCACACATCCCTGGGTAATATGGTAAGAATAATAATGCCATATTTAAGTACTACTGATTTTTAAGGATGCTGAACACTGGCTTTCCCCACAGAAATATGGCTTGGGCTTTCTGTGGCAAACGAGCCTCGTTGTTAGTGGTGCAAAAGAAAGAGCATATGATGTCTGGACAAGGAAAGCTGTAGCCTCCTGGCCACCTGGGCTATTCTTCTCCTAAATGTGACTGTTAAAATACTGTCTTCAGTACCGTGGCCTCTAATCCAAAAGGAACAAGGTGGAATCCGGGCTGCAGTAGGTTTTGTCTCAACAAGTCAGCAAGAAAGACTTTTTGCTGCTATTCTTTTCTCTGTTTGCTTTTCCCTGGGTATGTTTTGTTTTACTTTTTTAAAAAACTCCTTTTAAAAACACAGCCCTTATCTGCCAGGAAAGACTTAATTCTTGGTATCTTTTTATTTCCCCTGCAGATGATTTGACAGTGATGTTTACAGAACTCATGATTTAGAAAAAACAAGGAGGGAGGAAAGAATAGGAGTGAACTGAACTAAGCTGACCCAGGAGAGCCTCCTGCCACTCCATGAAGCAGCTGTTAATGATGCCTTTGATAATGTGCCATGCTGAAGGGACCGTTACATGATTTCTTTTCTGGATCCAGACGGCCACGTTTTTAAGCTGATTGTATGTGCCCTCAGGGGGGTTACAATACCGTGTTTTCTAACAGAGCCACCACGAAGCACCTTGTGTAGAAAACAAGGCTCATTAGCATAGCTCAGCAATTAAACTCCTGCTCAGTCTGCTGTCCTGAGATAAAGAACTCCCAATTTATGGCCCGGTTGACTTTCGCTGGAGATGAATTGGCTGACACTTTGGAGTGGTGACGTTTTGTCTCATGAGTACAGCTGTTTGCAAGGGTGATCTTTCAGAATGTGACTTTTCCACAGACTAACCAAGGGTATTAGCACTAACTAATTACAAGGAGAAGCCAGGGGCAATGGTTTTCTGAGAGTGGGAACATCACAGGCCCCAAACAGCTGGGTAGTGCTAGTGCTTTTCTCTCTTTGAAGACAACAGCCCTGCTGGAGGAGAGCTCCCCATCTGGCAAGCTCTCCTAATTTGTGTAATAAATGCAAATGGTATTTATCTTGTTTGTTTTTTACTAGACTCTAATGACTTTTAGAAGGGACTGTATGCATGTGGCAAGACATGTGTCTTCTCTTCAGAGCAAACGTGTTGTAGCATTTGATTAGTGATACTGTATTACAGGAGCTGTCCCCAGGTTTGTTTTCACATTTAAGAGCATTGTTTTTAGGAAGATGTTTTCTCTTGCTCCCTTCTTAGTCCAGTGACTCTTTGTTGTTTGATTTTGGTTCTTTTGGGTTGAGTTTATACAAGAAGACCTTTAGTGGTTTTAGGTATTGGTGTTGCTGATTAAAAACTGTTCATCTTCATACAATATTATGCTTACCACTCTTAAACATACAGAAGGAAGTGGATTGACCTAGAGCACCTTCAACCCAGGGACTCTTCATGTGAATCAGGAGATAGAGTATGCTTTCCATGATCCAGCAGAGAGGAAAACACAAAGGAAGAGTTCTTGGGGAGACAGTAGAAAATGAGTCACTCCAAGAGCTCAGGGAAGAAAATGGCACTTACCAGGGTTAGGTCCTGCCTCTGGTGGGAATTCAGTTTGCAGAGAAGCAGGGTCCTAGGGTTCTGCTGTTTAGACAAACACAGAAGCATTCAGGTGTAGGGTTGTCATCATCTGCTTTACAACAGCTGCAAATCCATGTGGATTGCCTACATCCAGTGCTGTCAGAAGTGCAAGAGAATTGCACCTCAGAGATGTTTTGGTGTGTTCTGCTAGTCATAGATACAGTGGGATTGCCACAGGAGGGATCTAGATGACTGTGTAGGTGTTTGGGTACAAATGAGCTTGGAAGTATGTCCCTAAGCTTGTTCTAGGAGTTTGTAGTTGGGATTTGGGGCTTCTAAAATATTAAATGCAAGCTTTTGCTGCCTAAGACCCCTTGGGAATGGGAGGGGTGAGGTGGAATTGTGTATATAATGCATATATATAGATACATAGATGTGAAGCTAGGTGCAGTAAAGGGAGAAGAATGTAGAGTTGAGGGCTTGAAGAAACGTTGTGCTAGCCTCTGCAACCTCTGGCATGATGACACCTGGAGACATCCCCTCTGAATCATGTCAGTCTAGTTGCATCAGAGCTCAACTGCTTAGTCCATAAAATGTGTTTCTGCAGCTGTGATGGTCTTTTCTGTCTCTGTTGGTATGGTCTCTGTGTAGCTGTGGGTGTTAAGGGTCAGGCTCAAAACTCAGCACTCTTTTTTTTTTGGCAAAGGTCAAAGATCCAGCAGTAAAAGATTGAAAATCTGGTAGGTTAGCACAGTGGGAGGTCATCAGATATTGAGCTGGTCAGTGTGTGGGTACAGACATTGTTACATGGAGGGCATGCTGTTTGCTGGAGAGGTGCTTAGGGACAAGAGGGTGACTGTAACTGACTTTGGTTCATCTTGGAGAATGAAGTCTTTTGTGCAGTGAATCACATCATCACAGAATGTTAGGAGCTGGAAGGGACCTGGAAAGGTCATCTACCCCCCCTGCCACAGGAGGATTCCCTAGACTAGGTCATGTGGAAAAAGTCTGGACAGGTTTTGAATCTCTCCACAGTAGGAGACTCCACAACCTCTCTGGGCAGTCTGTGCCAGTGCTCTGCCACCTGAACTGGGAAAAAACCTTTTCTTGTATTCATATGGAACCTCCTATGCTTCAGCTTACAGCCATTGCCCCCTGTCTTGTCACTGGGCTTCACTGAGAAGAGCCTGACCCCATCCTCCTAACACACACCCTTCACATATTTAAAAGCATAATATCTGGATAAGATTTTTTTTATTATTTAAAGAAACTTTTCAGTGTATGTAGATCCCCACAGAGTTAATTTAAACCCATTAACAACAGAGTCACTTTTCTTAATTACCCTTTGAAGAATCATCTTAGGATTCCCAGGTGTCCTTTGGCCACAAGTTAAAAACTACTTATATTGAAGGGTAAGGTGTCTTGAGGTGGTGGTGAGGAACATACAGCACAGTTTTTGAATTAAGGAGGATCTACTGGTGTCTGTTATGCAGTAATCCCTCTCATTTACCCCATCTCACAACTTATTAGAAATGCTGTGTTCTGAGTGAGATCCACAGACCAGGTGGCCTCAAGTACAATTTAGCTCTGTGTCTGCTGCAGTTGACAGTGGTTTTTAGCCTGGGCCAAGAGGTGAGCCAACCTGAGGTACCTAGTGGTGAGCAATGAGAATATGAGATTCTGCTCTCTTTTTGTTGCCAAATAAATGGCAGCAGGAGGCCTAGTGTATCTGGGCCTGTAATATTAGCTTGTGTTGACTTTTTTGGGGCCAGCATAAATGCTTGTTAATCTGCGTGTGGCTACTTTAAAATACCACAGCCTTCTTGTCAGCAGTGACTCAAAAATTTCTCTGGATTAAGGTGGCAGGGAGGGACAAATCTGTGTACATTAATGGTTAACTGCATGATGTCTCTCTTCCCAAGTGCATAGAATGTACCAATTTCATGCATAGGCTGTACCAATTTCTATCTGTTTCCATAGCTTTCTGCTCCCTACCACAGATGCTGGAAAGTGCCTGAGGAGCCCTTAGCTCCATGTTCAAGGAGCATCAGTTCAGGTGCATCCATATAGAGCAGAGATGTGGCCCATGTGAACTCCAAGGATCAAGACTACCAGGTGTACTATAACTCCCTTTGCTGCTGTGCAGATGTAGACATGGGATTTTATTCTTTTCTTAGAAATAGGGTTTTTTGTCCTTTAGTATGTTTGTGCTGGACAGGACTTGCAAAGAGCACTGTAGTTTGCCCATGCAGGAGCAGGTAAATCTTGGTGAAATGAAGAGGAAAGTAAAAAAAAGCATCATGAGAGGGGAGCCTGATCTCTTCTTTGTGATTATGGTTCCAAAGGCTTAGTCAATCCTTAAGATTAATGAACCATTTGTGTGAAAGGCAGTGACTGTTTCTTGTGGTTTCCTAGTGGTTTATTTGTGCTATCTAGGAGGAGGCATTTACTGATGCTAAAGCTGTTTTTAATGAATCTCTGAGAAGTAAGGAAAGTTATAATGCTAAGTATGCACACAAAGCAACAGAGAGCACAGACTTCCTGAAGGATTTCTCAAGGTGGACATGGGGAGCCATCAGAAACATTCATCAGCACAGACACGTAGGGGAGTGTAACCTTTGCACCAGCTCACTGAGGAGCACTGCTTAGCTTTGGAGAGGCCTCTGCAGGGTGTTTCCACATGTCAGGTTTGTGGGAGCCTGGTCTCAAAGGGATGTGCTCCTGTCTCAAGCTTTGGCTGACTTGTGTGCAGACTGGTTCTTCAGATTTGTGTCACTTGGTATTTGGTGGTATCCACGTTTTGCATTTTTAGTTGCTGCTTTAGTGACTAATTAAATCGTTGTCTGCAGCCCTGCTTTGTAGCTTCCATGGGAGAATGTTGTTAGTAGTGCTGTTCTGGTGTGCTTGCTGTGCTACCAGCATGGGATCAGCAGAACAGAGATCACTCATGGAGACTGTGATACATGCAGGAAATGAGACCATTCATGCTGTGCAAGTGTCCTGGAGTTATGACCAGGACTACAGCCTGAGGCAGGCCCCCTTGTAGTGTCGTTTTAACACCTTGCTGTTGAACTTCTCAGTGCTGTGTGACAGGAAAGTGCTGATGTTGTCCTGGGGAAGAACTGGGGAACAGGACTTAGACCTAGAAGCAAAAGCAGATTTAAGAGTGGGATTAAGGTGCTGAGAGACCCAAAGGTCTCTCCTGCAGCGACGAAAAGGTGTGAGCTCTGGATCTGTAGGCAAGTGTGAGGTAACTGTCTGGGGAACAGGAGCTGCAGGGATTCTCAGTCTGGCAGGGCAAGATCTGTCCAACAGCCCCAGCCAGGGCACAGAGCAGACTGGGGGAGCAGGGCAGACACAGGCAGCCCCCAACCCAGAGCACTGGGCATCTCTGTGGGGACAGGGATAGGCCAAGGTGGGGCTAGGATGCCAGCCCATGGATTAGCAGCCAAACCTCCAGGAGAGGGGAGAATGCTCTCACAGGCCTTACAGTGTGCTGCTTCTCATGGGTCCTTACTTCTTTGCAAACATCTCCAGCAAGGATTTCTTCCTCAAAGGATTTGTGAAACACAGAAGACAGATAACCTCTGATCAGTCGGAGGAAAGGTATTTGCCATCCCAAGGTGAGGAGGAGACTAGAGTGCTTCCACAGGGAACCACAGCAGTGTATATTGATATTGTTACTGCATGCTGCAGGATAGGCATTGCCTGGCTGGAATGTTTCAGGATTTAACAAAGTGGAGGCTAGCAAAGCAAGCGGTCTCAGCAAGTTCTGGTGAATGTACATTTTTCTTCATTATTTTCTCACTGAAGCATGATGATATCTGATGGAGCATTGTAGATGGGGAGAAGGAAGCAAGTGTTAGCAAAGCCTCAAAACAGCAAGCTACAGCTCTGGCTAATGAGGCAAAAAAGGAAATTCTGGCTGTGGTGTCAGTGAAGTCCAACATGAGAGAATTGTGCTAAGCCTGACTGAGAGTGGGGCTAGCAGAAAGATTCTTACCAGGTCAAACATATAAAACCTTTCACTTTACAGCTTCTCCCTGTCTTATCCAGAAAAAGAACATTAACATGTGCATACAACTCACATCCACCCACCACCAAGATGTTGTGCACATTCAGCTGTGGTGAAGGTGACTGCTATAATTTGTTGTGGTTTTTATTCAAGGATCTTTTTAGTCTTCGGAAGACTAGGAATCAACCTCTTAGCTGCACACCTAGTAAGAGCTAGAGACAGGCTAATTATCCCACACATTAGATAGAAATACATAATTCTTCATTCAAACCAGTTTTGCAAAGAGAAGTCTTGACCTTTTTAGTGTAATTGTGAAATCACAAAGTAGTAAATCAAGTCTGTGCCCCTGTGGCAGTAGTTTCTTAATTGCATTTTGGACAGATATGGTCAAATTTTCTTTTGAGTGTCTCAGACATCACTGTTGGAGAATGATTCCCTGGGTTAGGACATGCACCATAAGACACCCAAGTTCTGGCACTGTCAGAGGCCCAGGGATTGAGGATTGCATCTACTGCTCTGCTACAGACAGCAGCAGGGCATGGATCTTGCAGTGTGAGCTTCAAAACAGCCCAGTCTGAGTGCACTCAGCATAAGCTGAAAAAGTGCCTGGAGATGTGCACAGTTTGAAAACTGCCCCAGTTCTTCTTCAGTGTCTCAGAAATCATGTCAGTCTGCAGGGCGTTGACTTTCTGACTGGTTTAAAACAAGATAGGTTGGACATGCACCTGTCTGGGTGGGTGGTAAGGTTGCAGTGCATGGTCAGGACCTGGTTGCAGGTGCAGTAAAACAGAATGTGTTGCTCTCTGTCATGGTTTTTCTTACCAGAAAAGACAGAAAGAGAGACTGTGTGATTATTGTTATGTACTGATGAGCTGAGCATTTAATGCTGATCATTTGTGGACAAGAGGTAAACAAGCACTCATATCACCATTGGCCATACCAGATAAAACACAGGAGTAATAAATAGCTTGGATTTGGCAATGCTGAGTTGCCAGGTCTTTCTGTTGGCTATTGCTGTGGCTCTGCAGGGAGAGGGCTGTGTTACCAGCCTGGCAGGTAACCAAATTCATCTGCTCAGTAGGACAGAGTAGGTAGTGCAGTGTCAGCCATAAGCTGGACAAAGTCTTACTGGAGCTCAGTGTGCATAAGCAACCCAAGCCACATCACAGCAGCTCTCCTGCTTGGTGATTTTGGAATTCCACACCAGAACGTGGCTACAGAGGTAAACACCAGCTGGGTGTCATGTGAAAGAGAGGGAGATTAGCAGAACTTGACAGCCCCTGGAAACAACCAGCAGTCTTGAATTTCGTATTCCTTTAGAATGAGAAGATCAAAGAGCTGTGATTTGGAAACAGCCAGCAGCCTGTCACGGTGCATTAGGAGTGAACAACAACTCTGTGTCCAGGTGAAAATGGCTTTTGTGTCATTTGGTATGTGGTTTTAGGATGGGAATCCCCAAATGCCCAAAGATTAGGCACACAATACACAAGTCCTTTGTCATCTTGACTAAGTGCTCTGCTGCCTGGTGGAATTTGCAACCCTGGGTTATGTTCCCCAAAACTGAGAATGAAGAGAGAGGCTCTCCCAGAGCTCAGATGGGGACAGATGGGGATGGCCAAGGGGGTACTGAGCTGCAGTTGGCACCTCTATCCTAGAGGCAGGTGCTTAGCTTGGGATCACCTCTGTTTTGAATTTGCAGCTGTGTCTGGTGGAGCTGGGAAGAACAGGGCTGGCCTAAGAGGGCTATGGAGGAGGAAGAGGCACATAGCCAGCTGTGAGTTGCTGGGAACTCATCAGCCATGTTAGTGCTGTCTTTCACCTAGGTTCATGCTTCCCCATGTATGGGCTGGGCTTCAGGTGAAGATGAATACACAGCTGTTGTACCAATCTGTACAAGGATTGTTTCCTAAGGTATCTCCAAGTTTCTTTTCCATGTGTTTATTCAGTCTCCTTTTGAAGCCATATACACTCTCGGTGTTCACATCCATGGGATTATAAGTAGTGACAGGGTGTTGAAATCTTTTAGAGGGACTAGCCCTTTATGCCAAAGTCTATGGGAGTTTTCTGTGCTTAAGTCACCTCTGACAGGATGCTCAGAAGTGCTTAGTACAAAGTCTGAGCTCTGCTTTTATTAGATTTGCAGGTGCTGATATGGCCATTTAACAGGAGTAAAAATAACTTAAGCAAAAGATGTCCTTTTATTAAGACATCACTATATCTTAGGCAAAGTGTTCTTATTCTATAAATAGATGTCACTTTGCTGTAGGAACAGCCTGGAATTTTATTAACATTGTCTCTGGGCTAACACCTACCACCTATTCAGTAGTGTTAAACTTGGAAAAGCTCTTCACTTTTATACTCTATCTCATCTCTTTTACTTTCAGGTGCCTGTAAGAGCATTACATTTGATATAAGGTCCAGTTATGACATTTTTAAGTGGACAATTTTTGAATTTGTTTTGACTTTTCCCCTCTCATGGACTTGCACTGCTACAGAAAATAACAGTGGAATTACATTTGGCTTCTCCTGCTTCCTTTATCTTTGAGATGAGGTTACAACGACCTCATCTACCTAAATCAATAATCTGCACCCAAATCTAATAAAGATTTAGCAGGGCCTGTAAAATAGCATGCAGCCCAGATGGAAAGGGAGGTCCTAATGTCCAATCCACTCACTAGCTATTTGTCAACCATTAATGATGAGAATAGGAGTGGTGTGTGGGGAAAAGAATGTATAAGCAAGACAGCAGAGACCCTTCCTGAATATGAGGTGAAGACAAAGACTATAAAACACATGTGCAGGTTACAGCATGATGTTGGCTGGGGAGAGGGAGGTACCTAAAAAGTGGAATTTCCACATGAGTTTACTTGCAGAATCCCAGATTTTTGTGCAGACAACCTGTGTGTCTTCTAACTACTGTATGAGAGAACATAATGAAGAGCTGAAATACATTTGGCTTCCCATCAGCTGAACCTGCATCCCTTTACAGCTGTGAAAGCCCTAAACCAAAAAACAGTACCTCCTGAAACTGAACATTATTGAACATTATATCCCTCTTTTTTTTTTTTTTTCCCCAGTAAAGGAGAAATTGCCTGTGGGATAATGGACTTGTCTCTTGATCTGTGGCAGTTAGGAAAAAAATGCCATTTCCCTGTTCTTTGCTTTAATCCCAAGACTTTTTGAAGGAGATGAACATGTGAACTGGCCAAAGTTTTTTTTTCACCAAATTGCTGGAGAAGAGTATTAGGCAGGCAGCTAGTGTGAGTAGAGAAATACAATTTTTCATCACTGTTTATTTAAGAGAAACTGGCTTTGTGTCAAAATTGGCCTCTTCAATACTGTCAATAACATGTTATTTTGTATTTGAAAAATGAAGCTACTCTTTTTGTTGTTGTTTTTCCTTTAGCTTTAAATGGAAACAGTTAGTGGTTTAGAGGTCAAACATTTTTATACAGGCTTGAAACTTTCGTGCTTTTTTTGAGGATGAGTGTAAGAGTTTGCTGGAGATGGGAAATATTTTTACAAAAGCTGGAGCAGAAGAAAAAAGGAATTAAACATCTCTGGAGTTTGTGGTATGCACAAATACAATAATATTCCATGAAACAATATTTCAGATTCCAGCAACGCAGAACATAGTAGCAATTCCAAAGAAAACAGGAAATAGAATTAGTCAGACAGAAGGAAGAATCCCAAACATTACTAGGATACCAGATGCTTTACAAAGCAGTAGCCAAAATCCTGTCTTTAAATCTTCTTTGAATATTCTTTGAATCTTTCTCTGCAGGTGGAAAGGCAAAATCAGCTGCAGTAAAAAACCTATTCTCTTTAATGAATGCTGACTTCAATTTTATCTATTAAATAGCTGCAATCAATTTTTTCCCCTTCTATAGAAGGAACTGTTCCATACTCCATCTAGATACTCTGCACTGAAGGAAGCACAGCTACAGCCATGGGCTCTTTTGTAAGGTGGATGTGAGAGGTCAAAACCTTCTCCCTTTAACAGCACCTCCTGTGGTTTGAACATTGCTGTGTGTGGTGGAGAAGGGTGTCAGTGGAGCTCCTTGCAGGGCTGGCCCTTGCTGCAAATGGAGGCAGCTGTGCAGCATTTTTCAAGATGGACTGAGGAATCCATTGCATCTTCTGCCAGTTTACTGTTACTGTTTAAAACCTGAGCTATATTCTCTATTTGAAGTAGTATGGCTCTAGCTTCCAGCCATGGGTTCTTGTTAAGTCTTTCTCTGCTAGATCAAAGAGCCCTTTATGACTAGTATTTTCTCTCCGTGGAGGTGCTTAATACCCTATAATCATGTCACCCTTAGTCTTCACTTTGATAAGCTAAACAAATCCTGCCTGTCAAATTTCTGACT
This sequence comes from Galbula dea, assembly GCA_013399015.1. Taxonomy (NCBI): domain Eukaryota; kingdom Metazoa; phylum Chordata; class Aves; order Piciformes; family Galbulidae; genus Galbula; species Galbula dea. Next base: position 1,320,479 of record VWZX01002796.1, read on the forward strand.
GGAAGCAGTTCCTCCTTCCCAGCCTTTAAATCATTTTGGTGGTGGTTTTCTTTCTACTCTCAATTTTTTCAATTTCTTCTAAGACATTACAGGTCCCAGAGTTGTGCAGACTTTCTGCATTAATCCCACCATGGTTTATGGAGAAACATAACTGCAGCCCCACAGCAGTGCCAGGGGAACAGATCTGAGTTACTCCAACTGCAGAGGTGGTAGGAGGGGCACTTCATTCCCATGTAGTCGTGCAAGGCTGTAGGCATCACCTGCATTCCTTGTACCTTGCTGTATAACTGTAATACAAGCATGTTTACTAATAAGCCTAGCTCACCACATGAGTCAATTAACTGTATGATTTCTTGTATTTCTTCAGGCAGGAGTGGGACATCAACCACTAGGTTTCATTCCTGCTTTTTGGATTCCTTTTCCTTTTGGGTTTCCTTATGTTTGTCTTCCCAAGTGTTTCCCTTTGTTTCAGTTATCAAGATAAGGACTAGTGAAGATAAGCTGCTTCTGACCATACTCCTGTGAAAGCTATGGCTTGTCCATAGCTCTGAGGACCACTTTTGCAGATCTGTGGAAATGGTGTCTTTTAAGGCAAGACTTTGGGAAGGGAGACATCTCCAGGAGCATGGCTGGATATGGTTTGGCAGAAAAAGATGTTGCACATGCAAGGGAGAGCTTGGCAGTCATCCCATGACAGATCAACTTTTATTCTGCATTAGTTAAACTGTCCTTAGGTTTTGCAGCCAGAGGTTCTCCAGGTGGTAGTCTATGAGGAAGGACCTCACAGCATGCTCTGCAAGTTCTGCTGTTTTCTTCTGGTGAAACATGTCCTCTTTTTTGATTTAGTGTAACTAACTCTCCTGGTGGCTGCTCTGTGCCTAGGAGGGTTTGCATGTCTCACAGAAGAGAGTTTGGATAAAATATATTTACTTCTTTCTGCAAATATACTCATGTTTGCATGATAAGTTTTCTTCAACTGTCTTTCTCCAGCAGGGCTGCAAAATTTTGGTTTTGTTTTTTTCCTTCCCTGGAGCAGTAAATCAACAGGCTGTGATTAAAGAATTTAAGAAACTCCTTCATTTGCCAGCCCATAATTCAATTTACTGAAGCATCTCTAACTAGCTGGCAGCTGAATCACACATTTTCTATTTCTCTTCTTTGTGGAGTGGGATAGAAGACCAGAGACACCATATTCAAAGACTTCCAATGCTGCTGAATTTAACTATCAGCCAAAGATATGTGTGGTTGTTTCCCCTCCCTCTTTCAGAGAAAGGTCTTTTTCATTCCATAGCTCTAGATCTGTATTTTTCCATTCACTAGTTGCTACTGTTGTTCTCCTTTTGTTTCCAAAAAGAAAAAAAAGAAGAAAAACCAGATGGCTTTAGTGTTGTTTACCCCAGGAAACATTTTGAGCATTCAGTAATAAAACTGGGAGGAAATCCTTCACTTCCTTTATGCCTCCTAGCAAGTAACCACATCAATATGAAGTGAGGATGTTTTTGGGTACTGACCCAAAACACAGCCATAAAGACTTTCAAGATGCAGTCTTGGATCAGGCTGGTGGATGAGGAAAACTACTTCTGTTTTGGAGAGGAATTCTTTCCTTCTGCAACCACTTTTTAAATTGCATTGACATTTAGCAATTAACATACAAAAGCTTTTGTATCCACAGGATCATTTTTCATGTTAATAAACACATTCCTTTGCTTTTTGGTGCAATGTTTAATAATTATCATTTCCTATAGTGGAAAAGAACCCTTGTACTTTATTTGCATTACACAAATTACATGGAAGAAACAAAGCCATATCTGATCACAGTTATTAAATTAAGAACATTTGCATAAATCCTTTTTTTCTTTTTCCTTTTTTTTCCCCCTAATCTAGTTTGCTGTTGGTAAACAGTGTGTTGTCTAGGTTTAGCAAAGCATTTGGTTTCCAGCCAGCTTTTTGCTTTCCCCTTGTCCTTTTTGAAGTTCTCTTGGCAGGCAAGATCTGCTTCTCCTAAGCTATCTGTCATCACACCAAGTGGATTCCAGCTCCAGACAATAAATGAGTTGCTATTCTAGATTCATGGGCTGAACTGTCATTAAGTCACTGCATCACTGCTCTGGGGTTTTATGATGTGTCTCTGTTCCAGCCTGAGGCTCTGCTTTGGGAGTTCCTTTGGGAGTTCTTCATAAACTGCAGAAAGTTAAATGGAAAGTTCATTGGGGATCTCTATCTCTGTGTGGGTCATGGGGCAGGGTGTGCAAAGGGGTGGCTCTTTTGGCACTACTGAAGTGGAAGAACAACTGTCTTGTCTCCATGGGGACCCTCAAGTTTCCAAATCTGAGTGACACTATTGCAGATAGAGTTGAAGACAGAAGAATAAATTAAGAAATTTTTTTTTATTTTTATTTTTTTCCTGCCTGGAAGGGAATATGTGTGTTGAGAGAAATGATTTTTCAAGAGTGTGGAGACCTGGTCCTACAGAACAGGAGATATTAGAAGTACCTTTGAAATATCTGTGAAATTCATTTGCCTGGCAAAGCGGAGCCCTGGTCAATGGCTTGCTCTCCAGGAAGAGAGACTATTGAGGCTTCTGCTATGGCACAGTGTAATTCAGTGAATGCTGGTGTCTACTTAACTTCTTAAGTGGAACCCATAGATGCACACAGAGCATTGATGGGAGTCTCCAGTTAGCTATTTTTTTTTTTCCTTTCAGGTAGCTTGCTCAGGATGCTGGAAGGGTTTTGGATTTGGGTGGATGAAATATACAAGCTAGGGCCCTGTCAGGGCTGGTGCTGCACATAGGGATGTTAAGAGTTTCTAGGGGAGGTTAGTCATAAGAGGCTTTGGTGGCTCTGTGTAAAACCCTAGAGTCCTGTTTCCCATTCCCAGTGCAACTTGCTTTGGGGCAACCAGATTTCGTTCCCCTGTAATCACCTTCTGCTGCTACATTTGTGTGCGGCACATCCTACTGCTTTTAAAAGCCACAGACTCACACAGATTTAAATAGAATCTGGATTGGTCCTTAGTAAATGAGATCATTAAACCCAGCTTTTATCTCCCTTTTAATCAAACATGAGGCAAAATGGAAGCCTTTGTTTATTTGTCATGATGGAGCCTAGCTGTTGGTGGGGTCCTGGAGACAGAGAGCCAGGCACTTAACTTGAAAATGGCTTTACTGCAATAATGTCATTACATTTTATTGACCGAGCATTTCCACAAGTGGTGAAAGGGGATTATTGGGAAATTGGGATGAATGTGCATTATGTCACTTTTGAATCATATCCTTTATGTGTGGAAGATGTGAACCCTGATTAAGTGACCCACCAAACAGAGAGGATTTCTCTGTAGTAGCTGTACTACTGCATGTGTGGGAGCTGAGGGCTGCTGTGAGGAAAGATTTTAGTGGGAAACTACAAAGCCATATTAGAGGAAATGCTTTCAACATATCTAAATCAACATATATGGGGTTTTATTTCTGCCCTGAGCTTTTTTTGGCCAACTGATAGTCATTAGGCAAAGCTGTATTGCTTTGCAATTTACTTACTGCAGGGCTGTGACTTAACTGCTAACAGAATAATATTTTCATTCATATGTAACTTATAATTTGTTGGATGTTTATCCAGCTCCTGTCATGGATTAAACTTCCAGAGAGGTGTGCCACTGCACTCCCTGCCCTTACAGCCCTCAAATGGCTGTTGAGCACAGTCAGATGCAAAGCGTTAGCACAATTGCTTGCAACAGACTTTTCTCTTGCATCCACACTCAGCTAGGAAATGAAATACAAGATCACTGTGACTTCAATAAAACATGCTGTCAGCAAGATGTGTAAGTTACCTGGAAGCTGAATTCCATTTACAGGTGGCAGTGGAGTATAGTTTAAGCACTTGTCCCCCCTTCACCCTCCAAAGAATCAGTTTCTGTGATTGAGTGTATTTGTGTTACCTGAATCTCATTTCCATTTCTGGCGTTTTTATAAGGCTTATGAAAAGGAGAGATATTAAACTGGGAGGTTTAGGAGAATGGTCTACAGGCAGAAACAATAAAAGTGGAAGAGATTTCTTATGTTAATATTCATCTGAGCTTGGGTCTTTAGGTCCTAATACTCCATATTGGAGGCCATTTCAGAGCTTGTTGCTCATAGGGGAGTCTTTTGGTATATGTGTCCAAATATATCGAAATATTTCTCATTGAAACCACTTAAATGATTTTTCTCCATACTTTTGTAACTTTGCTTGCAATGAATATGCCCAACTTCTCTGATTCTTATACCCAGAAATTCCTGGTTATGGTCATTATAAAACATATGCCCTGATCCTCCAAGACTAGTCCAGTGTGAGGATCTAAGGGAGCAGAGCTCAGGGCCGGTGCACAGAGCTGTGGAGGAACAGCCTTGCAGTGGGTATAGGTTTCTCATTTCAATAACGTTTCTCATTCACTGCCAGAAGTGATTCTCTTGGATGTTGTCATTGCAAAGCAGCAACATATTCTCATCTTCATTTAACATTGGTAAAGCAGAGGCACATAACCTCCCACTGACTTTTTTGGGGGGAAGAGTACAACTGCATATCAAGTGTAAGAATTCAGATTCTTACAACGTGGGTTACATGTTTTGATTTAGATAGTGCATATAGAGCTAAGGGTTACTAAATTGATTGGTTTTCTCCCCTCAGGTCATGATTAATAAACACCATTGTGTTCCTGCTCGTCTGCACTTAATCTCCTCCTCAAGACTAGTTGTGATCTTCTTCCCTTGCCCAGTATGATCTGTCCCCAGGCAAAGTGGCCACGGAGGGTTCCTCGTCTGCATCCAGCCGTGTTTCCTGCTTGGATCTTGTTTGTCTCTTCATCTGCTGGGGCCACTGCTCTTGAGTAAGCTCACTGTTTGTGCTAGGCTTGCAAGGGCACCCGTTGCCAAACAGTTTGTACAGCCTAATCCATGTTTGTGGCAGGAAGTCACGCATCTCCCAGAGTGACATTTCATCTAATCCATTTCTGGGTTGAAGTAGATTATCAATTTCTTTCACTGAGTTTCTGGTTTTGGAGAAATAAAAGCAGACTCACAGAGGAGTTTGCTGCTAAGATTAGTGGGGGTGGGAGGAGCTGTGTGTGTGTGCACCTTGAGGATTTATTTATTGGACTTCTAACCATAAACAGTTTAATGTTTTTGAATTACTGCTCAGTCTCATTTAGTTTGGTTGTGACCTTGAGACATATATTTCCAGGGCTGTTGTTAATGGACCTTTTAAATGATGACAATGAAATACACTAGGCCCTTTGATAAGGAGACCGTTGCTACATTGCATATTATTTTAATGTTATTCTACAAAATAACCATTATAATATCGTTATTATTTTTTAACTCTGGTATTATTTTGTCACACCAACATTACAACAATCTACTTCTAAAATATTTCCTCATTTGTGCAGAGCACATTTCTCTGCCAGGGGTAATGAAATGACCAAGCAGTGACCCTCATTTTTATGTTTCTCCTACTGTGAAGAGGAATTGAAGATGAAATGTAGAAGCTAATAGCTGTGCAGCCCCAGTGAATTTAGCAAATCTAAAGAGCCCAGCCATGGGATACATTTAAATATTAAAGCAGTTTTTATGTGCTCTAAACAATATTTGATGCAGCTCTCAGTATGCTTTAATCTGGCTAAATGGTTATTGTGTTATGTGTCCTAGCTGTAAAACTGTCTAGCTCTTTTGTGGTCAGGATACTTTTCCCCTCTACAGCATAGATTGGAGGTGGATAAAGATAAAGAACTATTCTCCAAAATGTATCTTGTACAGATTAATCCTGTGTAGATCAGGATGCTTAGACACCATTCATATTTATTTAATACTTTCTTCCAGATGTGCATCATGACAGTTGCTTGTAGGGTGAGGAGGCTTCAGATTTTTTGAGGGGAAAGTATCAGAGGAACTTGACACAGCTCAGTATGTAGGGAGAGTGGCATCGTGCTTGGTGTCTTACCTTTGCCTGGCTACAGTGGGAGTTGTGTGTTTGCATGTTTGAAATGTTGTCTTGCTGGCTTCCTTGCTGAACAGCAGAAAATACCTTTTTTGGGGGGAGGAAAGTGAAGGGTATGTGTGAGATTCTTCAGTTGCCCACTGAAAGATTTTTGGGGTTCAGGATCTCGTGTTGTGCCAGCAATCGGTGCTCAGGGCTGCCAGGATGCAGCAGTGCCCTTGGCAAAGATGCAGCTTGCCTGCTCCCACCAAGCAGCAACAAAGTGTGGGGGCTGAGGCAGGAAAGACGAGGCAGGAGAACCTTAACTAGTGGCTTTTTCTTGATTGCTGGCTTGTATAGAAACAAGCAAACACAAATGTCTTAATTTCCTCTATGCCTCAGTCCATTTTGGCTGCCACATTTGCTTTAGAAAGCAAAATGCTTGCTGGAAGTCAGATGCTTCAGCTGACTGAGCACCTCCAGGTACAGGCATCAGATTAAAAGAAGTTGTTTGCATGGATCAGGACTGCAACTGAATTTCCTGCAGGTCTGATTCTTTTGGGGTGATTATCCAAGCTTTTAAAAGGTGCAGATGGAATTTTTCCTGGTTTTGGAGCCTTCTTAAAAGAACTCTCCAGTGTCCATTCATGACCAAGCCCACATTGTATTATTTTCCTGAGAGGCAGCAATAATTTATTGCCTTTTTAGCTGCCTAATTCATGGTCATAAGATATGTAGGAATCCCTTTGCTGTTGCTCTCTCACCCAGATGTGGTTGAGATAGCCTAGTGACCTCAAAACTGAAAAGGATGCAGATAAAGCCTGCTTATTCCTTATTTCTTTAGGAAACCAGGCTAAATATGGAGAATACACACATTCTGCTTTTTTCACTCCTAATTATTCTAAGAAAAAAACCACCCCCACTTCCCCTCCTCTCCCTCACTACCCTGAGCAAAAAATCCAACCTCCAATGTAGTGTGGTTGTAGTAGTAATAAGGGAACAGAGTGTTTAGTAACCTCTGGGAATGGGGTTTCTGAATTATCTTGAAGTCTTGAAATTACTTTAGTGATCTCCTTTAAATCCCAAGTGGGCAGTGATCCATATTGTAAACCCTTCACACATAATTTGACACAATTAGGTGATTCTGCTTCTGAGACCATCTTGTGACTTGTGCTGAAAATGTTTCCTACAGAGGAGATCTGAGCTGTCTGGATCTGGGTAGAGGTGAATGAATCAGCCTTGGGGAAAGCTGATACTGTCCAGCTTACCCTGAGCCAGGGTGATGTTGATTAAAAAGTCTGGTTTATCCACTGTCAAAGGAAAGGTCTCCCTGTTTGTGTTCAAAAAATAAAGCAGACCATTGGACACCACTCCAGTGTAGGTCTTTTGTAGACTCTGAGTTACATTTGGTCTAGCCTATTTTCCTGAAACAAAGTGATTTCCCTATTCCTGTGACTGACCTTCCTATGGCCAAGTCGAAGGATCTTTGTCAGTACGACTCTTTTATGATCTTGCTAATGAACTTTCCATTTTATGCTTCTTGTCTGATTAGTAATGCCAGAGATTTAACCAAGCAGAGATAATTCATTAGTCTGAGCCATAGCTCTGAGGGCATGGTGTCAGACCCTCCCTTCCTGCTCTGTGCACTCCATTAGTCTCTCAGTGCTCTGAGATCTCCATTTTTTTTCTGAGGGAAAATGCAGAAGTCTTCTCCTACTGCAAAGTCTTTATATATTGATCATTCTTGACTCACTGACAGTGAAATTCATAGGAGCATTTTGGAAAGTCTTAGGCAATGATTTTTTTTCTAAAAATCCATATTAATTTTCATGCAGATCTGTGCAGACAGAAAAGAAAACATGCATAGATTCTGACTTGCAGTGCAGAAAAAATGTGATTAATTGCAGTGTGTGGATGCAGCTATGATTATTTATGCTACAATTACTTTCCTTTTTGATGTTGTTTTAATTTGAAGCCCTTGAAATTCAGGAATGAAATATTTAATCTGTTACTGAGTAAGTGCTGAAGTCAGTGTACTGTAGAGGAGAGAGCTTTCTATGAGAATGACTCTGTGCATGACTCATTGTGTTGGTATGATCTTGTGCTTCTTGTCTGCTGATCCCAGGGGCGTTATCTTCTTTCTTGAGGTTCTTCCTGGGATTGGGAAGTAGATGCTCAATGGACTAATGTGCATGCATGCTGCTGCTACATCTGCAGGGGGTTAGAGGGCTGTCAAGACTTTGACTATTGTTTGGCTACAATCTTTAGCAGGTTGTATCAATTCCACATTAGAAACCTGGTTTTGCCAAATAGGGAGGTTGGTGAATAGACAGCACCTGGTATGGTGGGGATTCACCTGACAGATGGGTTAAAAACATGGAAGGATGATTCTTTTTCCTTTCAGTGATAGAGTGGGTTCCTAGGGTGAAGCTGGCTGCAGCATGGAGAAGTTTTGGGGGAAAGGAGGAAGAAGAACTCACTGATAAAGCAAAGTCATGGTATGGATCATACAATTTATATATACTTACATGCACCATGTAACTTGTTCAAGCTAAAAGTAATAATCTCTTGCTGCTGGTTTTCCTTCCCATGCACAGCATGCAGGTGTTAGCAGAACATGCCAGACAGTGCACGTCGGGATGTCTTTGTGATTATTTCCCCACTGCCTAACATGTGCCCTTCTCACTTCTACTGCTGTTGCTACAGAGGGTAGGCAGGGTCTAATTACAGACAAGGAGGAATGGATCTGCATATGTTGCTTGTGTTTGGGGACTGTCTGGCTCAGAGGAGTAATAATTGGCTACAGGGCCTTTCACCTCTATGGCATGGCTTTGAATGCAGATCAGCTTAGTGACTTCTAATGTCATTACCATGTGACAGCTGTTTTCCCTGTGAAATTAGCTGGTAGTTTGAGTGCTTTTTCTACAGGAAGCCAATATTGATAATTACCACATCAAATGTGCACCCTTTAAAAATATGTATAATTTGCTGTTTAATGAATATGCTTCAAGTATACATATTGGCATGTGTTGTAACAACATTGAAATCAATATAAATCCACTTAGCTCCATAGTTAAGTCTACATATAGAAATATGTGCTGGAGGTAAGTATATGGGATACAGTAAGATATAGCAGTAGCATCCAATGGGAGGACTCTAACAGCTTTCTGGAGCTGCTTTTGGGGTCCCATTATTTTATAAGGTATGTAAGCTCATAATGCATTTAAAGTTAGACTGTGTGGCTATCCCCTAAAGGTATAAAAATCGCAGTGAAAAAGCAGCATCAACAGAAAACGTCAAGGTAGTTTGGGGAAAAGTCCTTCTTGATAGATGACTCCCATTTCTGTGGTGAGAGCTGTAAGGGGAGATATCTCTTATGAGACCAGCTGATACAGCTGAATGAAACAGATAAGCTCTTGGACACATAGAGTCTTGTTTTTAATGTGCCAGTCTCAGATTAAAGCAGCAGCCCAGCTCTTATTATAAACTTTCTCCCTTTGCCAGCTGTAACCGATTTGGATCAAGAGGTATAGTACATGTCCTCCTGATTTACACCATCCATGCTGGCAGCCATGGCCTGAACTGCAGACATTTACAGAATGAATTTTTGCCACTTTTTTTCTTTTTTTTTTCTTTTGCAAGGGGAAGAACAAGTCCCCAGGAACCCCAGGGAAAAGTGTTGTGGTTGAAGGTTGACCTCACATTCTTTGCTTGTGTCCTCTGATGCCTTTTAGAACGATGTTCTCCATTGCAACTCTAACAGTAGCAATAATACAGCTGTGAGCCATTGCCTCATTCCCCTACCTGAGTGGGAAGATAAAGAAGAGGTTGGGAATGTTGGCTGAATATATTTGTGCTGAAGAGCAATGGCTCTTTGAATCTAGAACCTTCTGTGGATAGATAAGTGTTTTTTAAAAAGGAGTTTTTTCTTGCATGCTCCTCCTGGGCCATAGAAAAAACCAGCTCCAGTAGAAGAGTCCATGGCTTTTGCAGATCACTGGCAGAATGGGAAAACTAAGTCTGTGTTATTGCTGTTCCTTGCTTGATATCATATCTATGCAAAGAACAACAGATCCAACAGAAAAGTCTTGCTGCGAAAGACACTGCCTCACCCCACTCTGAAGGATGAGAAGGAATATCTGACATATTGACATTTTGCATAGTATGGAATTCTTTTCTCCCAGCAGGTCCTTTACAAGGAGATGTTTTCAGCATTAGTGTTCATTGCTTATGGTCTCTCTAGGTTTTTCAGCTTGGTTGATTCTGTAGATTTGCATGCAGTCCCTTCCTCTTCAAAGTCTTGTCATACTTATGTACTTACACACTGTTATGGTAACTTGTTCTCCTCAGGGTGAAAATGATTAAAAATCCCATAATTCTGCAGTTCCCCATAATACATGTACCCCTTCCTATTAGGTAATGAAACAATTATTCACTAGCAAATTAAACATGCAAATCTGTAAAGGTCTTTTATAAACAGATAGGGTCTTATCTGTTAGAAAAAAGAGCCTCCAGGCTGTTACAGAAGAGTATAATTTACATGAGATCCTTGGAAGATGCAGTAATGGAGTCTATCTTTGTTTACAATGACAAGAAGAGTGGCTTCTCAGGCCCAGTTTCTTTGGGGGTCTCTGTAGAGTGCTTTTAGCATAGGTTAGAGACATATCTGTCATGAGTGCCAGAGTTCATGTCCCTTTCTGGATGACTGTGCCTAAACATGAGTTGGACTAGATGATCCTAATGGGTCCCTTCCAACTCTGGCTATTCTGTGATTCTGTGACTTTCTAAAGCCCTCTCCAGACTTCTCTCATATGGTTCTGTGACAGTTTCATGCCTGGGCAAGCACAGGAACCTATCTCCACCAAAAAGGTGGAAATGTCACCTAACACAGGATTACACAGCAAGGGTAATTCATTGGCTAATCTGTGGTTATGGATCTTCTAACAGAGGACTACAGAGCAGATTGCAGACAGCTTCTTATTGACAAAGCCACCCTGTGGCCAAGGGGCTTCCTTGGTCTGCCACTCTTCAATCCCTGCTCCTGGGGTCTTGTCTGCACTCTCAAAGTGCACAGGCTAGAAAGGAAAAGCTTAAGCAACATGAGTGGACAATAAAAAAGTTGGTACCTGTTGGTTAGCACTCACTGCCTGTTGCTGCTGCTGTGATCCCTGTACTGCAGAGCATCTGAGCCTTTTATCCTTGATCAGGCCTTGTTGACAGGGGCCCCAAAAGAGAGGCATCCAAGAGACGAAGTAGGTTGAGAAATGCTGAGCTGTAGTATTGACCTGGGTTTCCAGATGTCTAATTTTACAGGTGAAGTAGTTGGATCATGAGCAACAAGGTGTAGAAACAGTGTATGGGAAAATTTAGTGACAGGAATGGGAAGAAACACAGGAATGTGTGTTACTTGCACAGATACACAGGTTCTCAGGGGGGTGATGGTCTTTTTCATTACTGCATCATGAAAGAAGCAGACTGTCTTACTCCAGATGTGTTTTATATCTTCATCACAAACCTCTTTCTGCATGAAAAGCAATTCCCTTGCAAATGGCCCTTCATTAGTTGTGAGGTCATGTCAGAAACAATGATCAGTGTATTGCTGATGTGGCCAACCCATCTTGTGAACTCTTTGACCCTAGCAGTCAGCAGGATTTCTTTATGTGAAGCACTAATATGAAAAGCATTAGCATTAATGAAAGAGCTCTCAACCTGGTTGGTGTAAAGGGTCAGCAGAAGTTTACAGACACCTTTGCCTAACATCCCTGTCATGCCTGGCAGTTTGACTCATCTTTTTTCACAGCCTCTGATTAATATAATTCTCAAATTCTGCTACAGTCTATCAATATAGCAGGAATCCAGTAAATCTGGAAGCCACCCTACCTGCAAGCCATGGCTTATTCTGAGATTGGTCTGTCCACATTCACTCATTTATGGTGTTGTCAATTCGTTACCCTGTTGGAAAACAAGAAAGGGGCTAGAGCAGATGAAGACTTTGAAGAAATATTTTTTACCCTCATACTTCTCTTGATCTGTTTAAGAATCTGCTCCATGGATGGGACAATAGTTTCCCAACATTTCTTGATCCAATATGTTCTTCCCAGAGGACGGATGAGGGTCCTGAACAGCCCTTAGTCATTACAAAGAGTGTTTGAAAGGATGCCAACAAACAGTGGAAGCAGAAGCCCTTGTGAATAGTAGAAGCCCTTTTGATGAATGCTTTTTCCTTTAAAATTCAGAGTCAGTTTTAAAATTTTTACTTAAAAATATAGTCTGCACTGGGCTCAAAGGACAAACAAATGTTGCATATAGGTTGGCAGTATAGCACACTGAATCACATGTAGTGTAATAGTGTACATTAACTACAGAACTTCAATTGCAGGATGTCTTATTTCAGACTCCCAGAAATAGTCAGGTGCCATCTGAGCACCATCTTTTGTGTGCTCAGGGAGATTGCAAAGGGGAGCCTCAGGTACCCATGGCTGGTAGCTAAAGGCTTGATGAGCCTTCAGAAATCTCCCAGCTTACTGAGCAAGGGAGGGGCCTGGAAATCTTTCTAAGTGAATAACAAACCAGTTTCACTTGCAGGATGAGCTACCTGTGTCTATAAAAATGAGGGTAGAAGTAGTTTGGTATCTTGCATCTGGTTGGGACTCCTGGTTCTGGTCTTTAGAGCAGAAACTGAGCATATTATGTTTGACTTCTGCCTCTCGCCTTATTCCAACTCCAGCTTTCACTCACAGCATTGCTAAACAGTTGTGAGTGGAGTTTTTCTGTAAAAATTGTAACAGTTTTGTCAGCCTTATAAAAGTAGTGGGAAGTATACAGGTAGGAATAATGACTGTGGCAGTCCCAAGACAATAGTATCTTTTTGTTTCTAGTATGGAGTGCTCTCCTAGATGTCTGGCATCTCACAGAGCTGGTTATGTTTCAGAGAAAAAAATGTGGACTCTTGGCTGAGCTACGAGGCTGAAAGTTCATTTCAAAACAAATGGTATTTTTGCAGTCTGACTTCTTGATGTTTACTTCATGCAGGAAGGTGGTTGTATCAGATAGTGCATATTTTCAGTGTTGTTAACAACATGTTTTACTTTGATGGGAATAATTTACTTAACCAGGTTTGTCAGTTTTTTTTTTTTTTCTTGCACAATTGAACTTCGTTAGGGTAGCCAAATCCCAGCTCTGTTGAAGACATAGGACAATAAAGAGAGAAGGTGATTCTTGCTCACAGCTCAGTGCTATGATGGGAGTCTGGCCTGGAGTCCAGACTCTCCTGTATGATGTATGAGACTGACACATGTGCCTTCATCATCTCAAAGCCTGCCCCTGCATTCAGGCTAGGCAGGCTGCAGCTTTTCCAGGATCACCTAGAGTAGGCTGGAAAGGTTGAACAAGTGAGGGTCCAAGGCCAGGATGCAGAAATGTCAGGGAGTTTGTTTTTTTGGTCCTTATCATGCATGGTGTCATCAGATCACACATTAAAGAAACAGAAGAGGCTCCCTGGAGAAAGGTGTGGAATATTTCATACTCTGTTTAAGGTAAACATTTGCTTCTGTGGGAGTTGCTTTATTTCTGGATTTGTTATGCTTGGTTTGTCTTGCTGGTTTTAAATATTTGTACAAGTGACTAGAGCTATGCAAACTGTGCCTGAAGGAAACGTGGATAAGAGGATAAGAATTAACTGAAGGCACCAAAATTAGTCAGTATCCTAACTAAAAATATTACAAAGGAAACTGAAGAAATGGGGTAGAAACACAAGAAAGTAATTCTGTTCTTTTGACCTGTGGAAGTAAATGTCCAGCATTATCAGTCTGGCAGAGAGGCCAGAGGTAACAGCCTCTGTTTAAATAGGTTTATAATTTACAATGTCTTTAAAAGCATTCATTTATTTGTGTTTAGATGTACCAGTAGGTAGGGAGACTTCCTGTAAAGTTACTGTAAAGACATGTTGGCTACTTATGCCATATTTGTTCTTAATACTTACTTTGATCTTTTTCTATTGTTTGTTTTGGTAAAAACTTATAAAATATGTGGCAACGTTTGGATAGCTGTGTAAATGTGGTCAGTGTAGCCTCTGTCCCATAGCCCACCACCTCAGCAGCATCACCAATGCTCACTGCCACCTCCTGAGGCAATGAAGTCGAACAAGTGGACAAGTTTGGGCAGGGATTAGGAATACCTAAGCCTGGGACACGCTGCCTTACCAAACACACAGTTTGTGATCTCATATATCAGATGACAGGATTACATTTACAAGTGTAGTAGCTCCATGTGAAAACAAGTGGATGCCTTTTAAATGAATTGATTCTGTCCTGTCAGCTGCTGTAGGGGAAGACAGTGCTTATTAAGAAAAATATAATACTGCCAAATGGAAAGTCCTGAAAAACAGAGATCTCTTGATATGCAGAGAATAGTAGGGGTGGTGAATAGCTGCTTAGAATGCAAGTACACTGGGGTCTGCTTGTGCTAAAAAAAATGCTTGATTATTACTGCTGCCTTAACTGCTGGTTAAAAACAACTCAGCTGACAGTATTAATGGCACAAACCCATTAGAGTGAAAGAGAAATGAGAGAATGGGTTTCCTCTAATGGCATTGTTCTGTAAACAAGCACCTGAAAATCATTTTTAGCTTGTTTGATGAATAGGGAGGGATGGGGAAACCACTTTGATGTGATGCTAATAAGATCTAGTTGCTGAATATTATCCTCTGGAAGAAAGAGGGGCAATAGCTGAGTGACTATGATTCTTCAGTGTTCATGACCAGGCTTGGACCATCCAAGACTTCCTACTATGCAATGTAGAGCTACTTTTATCTTTTGCTTCCATGCCTGTCACTTGCTAAAAAATAGCCAATGCTACTGTTTATTTTTTAAATACAGGAAGAAGGATAACTGTAACTGGGGATTACAGTGTTTGGGCACTACACAAACAAAAGTTTCTCTGCCTCATTCCAAATTCCTTGACCCATCTGCTCTGTAACTGTATTTTGATATTAATTATGGTTTTGTTTGGTTGTCTTCAGACTGCTCATTGATTATGTTGAGTGAAAGTGAGGCGAAATCTCAGTAATTGGAAATATTTCCTATTGTTTCATGAAAGTTTAAAGGAAATCAAAGTATTCTGTAGAGGGAAAGACAGACCCCACAGCCTGCTCTGCCCTTACAGCAGTAGGTGATTCAGATGCAATGGGAACCTCCATTCATACACCAAAATCTCCAAAGTATTAACACTTTCTAAACTGCTGTAGACATTTCTGTGAGCACCAACAAATTGTAGCTGGCAAAATCAAAGCCTGCTGAGACTTGCTGTATATGAAGGTAAGATGTTTTCCATCCCTGCTCTTGCAAAGAAGAATGTCTCCTGCAGCCTCTTGGTCTCTGCAGATGCTGAAGAAGCTGAGCTTTAGTCACTAGCATTCATGCACGTTTTCCTTCTATGGAAGCATGCAGGTTTTGGAAGACAGCACCAGACAGAAAGGACTATATCTTTTGGCTCTTGCTTCCAAATGAATTTGTAAAGCATGAGAAAAAAATGCCTTCAGGAGGTTTAAAAATAGTTCTCATAGCTGGAATTTTTTACCATATTTCTACATAACCTTATCCACTTTTACTCCCCTGTTAAAAATTGCAATGGGAGAAAAATAGCAGAAGCAGCAAGTGTTATCTGAGAAGTATTTAATATGATAGTGCTACTATCTAACAGGATTTGAAAATGGTGTCTGGGCAAAATCTTTATTTTTAAAGCTTCATGTTCTGGCAAAGAGTTTGCTGGAGATTAACACTAGTTATGATTAGAGTACAATCTACATTATTCCACAGTTTTCCCTTTCATATAGCACATTATGCTAATCAGGCTGTATTCCATTTTTCAATGAAAGGTCAACAGTGCACTGTTTGTGCAGAATGTGCAATTTAAACTTCATGTCTGTCATTAGAGATAATCTAGGTTTGCTGTATCAAGTGAGGTTGTCATAGAAACTAGACCTGAGATCTCTGTTTACAGCCTTTGGAGAATAAACACTTTGCATTTATTTCACTGAAAAATAGGCGAACAATTAAATAAGGTTTGAAAACAAAACCATAATGGCCCAGAGAGAGATGTCATTCATCAAAAATCAATATATGTTATGCAGCTGGTAAACTCCAAGCATTCAAGCAGTTGACTGACAGCAATAGTGAAATATTTCCTGGGGGGGTAAGGGAGTGACTGATAATGTATCATAACACCAGGAGTGGAATTAATTTAAATTTGCTAATAAGTTTTGTTCCAGGAATTACATTGATGAGGAATATTGGTTTGATTTTTTTTGCTTTGTATCAGGTAAGGCTTTTTGTGTTGGCTCTTTGGGCATTTTTAATAGCACTAGGAGATTCTTTAGTTTTTATTTTTCTGTAAAATTCTCTGTCTTCCTAACATACCTGAACTTCTCTTTGTTGATTATAACAAGGTTTGCAGGCATCCTAAAAATATCTCTGGTGTCTGCAGCTTCATTAGTGAGCAAAAAGGCTACAGCTTCAAGCTTAACACTGAGGTTTTAGCTTGCTCTTTCTGTGACATGTTATTAACTTGTAGAGCTCACCTTTGTCAGGCAACGGTATTTAGTAATGTTTCAGGAAAGGATTAGAGAGGTATGTGGACAAAGATGGCTTCTCTTGTTATAGCACAGTAAAATCACCAAGACTATCAATCTTTTTTTCCTCAGGGCATAATCATATTACCAGCTGGGTGTTTATATAGATAGGAGTTTTGTCAATGGCACAGCATTACTCTACTGACAAGATGAATTATGTGGCTTGTATGTCTTCCGAAGCATCCGAATACTGCCTGATATCCCAGTGCACAGTGTCTCTTTTAAAAGCATGAATGGACTGTTTGTCTACCATGTCCTTAGACACAAAGATGTATCCAAATCAGGTGATTTGTTGCCAGCTTTTGAGAAGAAAGTGAAATGCAAAAGTTAACCAAATCTTGAAATGGCACAGGAAAAAAACCAGCAAAACTCATAGCTGAGGCAAACTGAATGAAAACCTTCTGATATTTTGCTTCTGTGCCAAAGTAAGCACGTCCCTCCCAGCAGACAGGACAAGTGTTTTCTGCTGGTGGAAGCTGTGCACAGGTCTGTTTGCTACAATGCCTTTCTCTTCATTTTTTTCCAGCAATGAATGAGATCTGTTAGTCCCTAAGGCTTGTCCCCAATCCCTCGTTTTCCTAGGAAATAAGAGCACAGCTCTGCTAAGGGCTGCCTGTACTGTGTTATGCCACGGCTGAATTTGGTCTTTTAGGTCTATACAGGGCTCCATGTTCAAGTTCTAAAAGAGCAACTGCAACAAATAGAGGCTGATACTCTGATATTTGTAAGCCTTCAAGTCCTTGGTTTTTGGTGGATGTGTTTTCTAACAAATACAAAAAAAGAGATGCTTGGGTAAATCTGTAAATGCAGTTTCTCCACCTTTCCAGAGCAGAAAATCTTCCCATGCCTGATGTGTTTGCTCAGCAGCACGCACTTCCCTTCTAATTATCTGCTCTATTTGTAGTTCTTGACCTCAGCTGCATCAGTAACATGGCAGGTCTGTGAATCAAGTCCTGGCTTGTTGAACTGCCATTCAGACAATTTTTATGATACAATATAAAGTAATCCAGTATTAGCAGGAAGATAGACCTTGAAAAGCACTATTATGCCTGTGCTACTGTTGAGGCACACAGCCCTGCCTTTGGGTGACTGACATTGCATTGGCTGAAATACTGAGAAAATCATTAACCAAAAGTTTGTTTATCCTGGTCTTAAACTTCCCTCAGAGCTTTTGCTGCAACTGTGCTGCATTAACACAGGGCCCCAAGTCTATAGACACCTTCAAACACAGACACTAAAGCAGTGTCAGAGGCTCATAGACAGTTTCTACACTTGACTGAACAGCCTCAAAGGCTTGGAAAAGCCTGGGGGACATCTGCCAATGTTTCTGCAGGCCTGGAGCTCAGGCCATGCCAGTGAGCAGTGTGCTGGATTTGTGAATGATGGGGCTGCCTGACTTTTGTGTGTGCCAGGTTTGAATGGACTCTGCTTATAACATTTTAATTTCATCACATTGCAAAAGCTTAGGTTAGTGGGCATGTCACAAAACTTTCATCTGGGGTGGGAAACCTTTGAAAGGAATTGCCACACAGATCCAAGGTGGTTATCCATCCTTTCAGCCTGGCCTCATGTCACAGCTCGTTTGCTCCTCTGCTCCCTCCAGGAGAACCTCTTGTCTCTGCTTTTGTTCTTGGTTTTATTGGCTGCATGTCTCCATGCCAGTGAGTGTAGCTATGTTGGAAGGCAGTGAGGGAGGTGGTGTTGGTGACATACCTGTGTTTTGCTTGTGATGGCCATGATGTGGGCGCCAGAGCAGAAAGATCTCCAGTGCTCTGAGCAACCAGTGCTGTGGAGGGGGCTGGCTGCTGTTTGGCACTCCTGGGCCTCTTTGATAAGTACAGCCATGGGTAGTGGTGACAAACATGCAGAGAGATATGGCTGCATCTGAGAGGGATATAGAAGTAGGTTTGCCTGCTAAAGTGGAAGAAAGCGTTTTCCCCTGGTGTGATCAGCCTTCAGTGCTGATGGCATGGGCTTAGAGGCTTGGCAAATGCCTAACCCCCCACTTTCAAACTGGGAGAGACATTGACATCTTAGCCAGCTCTCTTCAGAACTGAAATGAATTTAAATGCCTTGGAGTGAAATCTGGACTCTGACATTGCCTGTGACAAAAGTCCCACTGAATATTTTGTTTTGCAGGAAAATGGGAATTATCTCTGTATATGCATTGCATGGTATGTGGCACTACCCTTCTGGCTGGAGTAATAACTGTGAAGTGAGAAGGAGCTTTCTCATATAGCCTTCTGCTACTAGATTTCTTTTTTTTTATGCATATGGCAAAAACTTATTTAATGGAGTGCTTGGTTTGGCAGTTAGTTGAGAGATGTTCTTTCCAAGGGCTCACTAGATAGGACTCACTTTTTGACCTATGCTATGGTAGGGTTTTTTTGATTAGGTATGAATCTCTTTGCCTTTTGTAAGAGATGCAGTGAATATCTGAGTATGTGCTGAACAATATTGTAGTTAGAAAGGGAATTATGTTACTGTGTTTCCTTGCAAGTCTCATATTCTTTTGAGCATATATAGTCATGTTCTCCAGGTAAATGACTTTCCTTGTAATTCTCTGCATAGATAAGGGCTTCATCATGCTAACCATGGATTTTTCCATTTCCTGTTTCAGACTACTTTTCATTTTTATCCTTGAATTCCTCCTCTCTACTTCCTGGTATTTATAGGCTGCTGCCACCTCTTTTATTCCTCACTTTGCAAGCTTCATGTGAAATAGTTGCCATTGGTGCTGTAGGAGGGAAGAGGGTGGGAAAAGCAGTGATTTCTTTGGTTATCGTGGTTTTGTTGAATGATGAGGCCAGTGTCTCCCTTCAGGAGGCAGCTTTCTCTGCACTTGGCTTCTGCTGGACTGAACTATGCTAAGTGAATTGTAGCTAGGGCCGTAGATTGTGTTGATGTGGCAGTTATGAAGTCTGAGGCAGCTGTGGCAGTTATCACTGGTATTTTGAATATTGGAGCAANGCTGAACTATGCTAAGTGAATTGTAGCTAGGGCTGTAGATTGTGTTGATGTGGCAGTTATCACTGGTATTTTGAATATTGGAGCAAGATTTTTTAAAAGAATGAGTGAAAAATGGAGATCTGTTACAGCTTCTTCCCTTGCACACTTCTCCAGGACTTTTAAGTGGGTTTTGCTTTAGGGACTTTATGGCCTTATCCTCTTGGTGGGAACATCTTAGTGTGGAGGCTGATGACAACCAGGATTGTAGCATCCCAAGCCTTGCACAGGGACCTCAGTCTCAGCCAGTGCCCCTGTATAAGCAGTGCCAGATGTCATGATCTGCTCTGCTGCTGCTCCAGATCATGAACATATGTGGAAAGATTGATGGAGCAATTGATTCGACATTTCTTGAAAGCTCTTGTTGACAACATATTGCAGCTTTTGTGATGGGCAGGTTCACCATCCCCACACAGACTCTTCACCTCCACAGGCTCCTGGGCTAGCTGGCTGGGCACTGGTGGTTTTGGTTTGGTGGCTTTGCCCTGGTGCTCTGCCAGCTGCCTTGTTACACAAAAGATAGACAAGTACATGTGTAAGTGTGCAGCAAAAGCACCCTTCCTAAGGGCAGCACTTGTACCCTTCTCTTGAACATTTCAGCCTTCACTCTTGGTAAGTGAGGAAGAGCAGTGCTGGGCAATAGCTGATGTGACTGGGGGTGTGGGACCAAGATGTTACATGCAAGTAAGGGATCCCCTCAGCAGAGCATCCCTGTGCTCAGGAGGCTCAGCAGTGCCCACAGCACTGTGTGAAAGTCAAGGCTGTCGCTATTATAGCCTGATGACAAAGCTTAATTACCCTTGGTGTTCAAATCTTGCCAAAAGGCTGTGATGCCTACAAAAATGGGTGTTTATAATGGCTGTTCTGCCAGGAGCCAAGGTTAATCTAGAGAGATCATACACTCACATGTGGTGATGTGTTATTTGTCATCTTTGCTGTGTCTGTTTCACTCTGACCTCTTCTTCCTTTGTTTGCCTCTGTCTCCTACTGTGTGTGCTGGGAAGGGACAGCTCTCGTTGGGTAAATGCAGCACCTGCCCCTGCCTCTGCTTATGGGTGCTGCAGAAGGAATAAAATTAATCTCAGTGCCTACTGAGCACTTTCCATAATTTTTGGGCTTTTCATTCAATTGCTCCAAAGTATCAAAAAAAAAAGTTTGGATTCTGTTTTACAATATTTTTGTGAAAGTGTTAACTGCACATGACAAACGATGCAGCTGCTTTTGAAGTTAGCTAAGACATAAAGTAAAAAGGCAGTTGAAGATTATGACCAGAATTTACTGCAAAAATTTTTTGATTCAGAAATGTTTCTTTTTAATGAGGAAAGATATCTCTCAGAATTGTTTGGGAAGGACAGGGATATAATATTACAGTTTACTGCTGCCTACTTAAACCTCAAAGGTTTTAGTCAGTTTTAATTTCTGATGGTCTGGGTCTTTTCTTTTTTTCTAATGTTCAGAATAGAAAATTAAAAACAACATAGGGAGATTTTCAGTCTGTCAGTAAGGTTGTTTTCCAAGACAAAATAATTCAGAAGGACAGTCAGTGCTTGGCAAAACTGGTACCTATAAACTGAGCAGACACCAGAGAGCTCATGTGTGACTCCAGAGCTCAGCAGTTAAATAGTCTGGTCTCCAGCTTGGGCCAGTGTATTTTGTACAGTCACTGCAGGGAGAAAGCGATGGGGGAGGAGAGGGTAGAGGCTGGTGCTAATGTTTTTAATTTCTCATTTACTATCAGGCAGCACCATATGGAGCAGAATAAAGCATACAGAGGAAAGAGGGGTTGGATGGCATTTCTCCCTTGAGCATCTTGTCAGAAGACAAGGAAAGTGAATTCTCTGCAGGTAGCTTGAGCCTTGCCAGAAAAGTGACTTTTATGATTGCTAACGGTGGTGAGGACTTTTTAATCAAATGTGTAGGCTTTTGGATTTTTTTGTTGTTGTTGTTCTTAATAGGATGAGTGGGATTGACTTATGCCACTCTAATATTTTCCTAATGTCAGTGCATTATTTTCTTTCAGCATTCGGAAGTACACTAGGCACTTGTCACAATCAAATATTATTTATTTGGAGACTCAGTAGGATGCCCAGGAATCTGAATGCCTCTAAAAGAAACACTGCTGCTTTGACTGATTGTGCAATGGCACTTCTCCTCCCAACTGCATCTCATAATCTCTGACTGCCAGCAGACCCGTGGTGCACAGAGACACTTTCCTCTGCTTGACTGCTTCTCCTCTGACATCTTCCTCCCACAGGTTGCGTCGCCTTTTTTCCAATAACTGCTCAAAGTCAAAAGCTTTGCACTTGTTCAAAAGCCAGAGGTTTTGAAAATGGGAGGAGGGGGGAGAGGAACCTGCCAAAAAAGTGATGCCCTTGACTATCTTGTGTTGTAACTTCTGTGTAGAGGCTGCCTGAGAGCTCATGAGAGTGTAGATCTCCTCTATAGCACTACGAAGGCACAAAAGATGCTGGTGTGAGTAAAGGCTTGGGGTGAGCTTTTCAGTAAAACATCTCTTGAGGGCTGCTTTGGAGCTGTGACATCCTGAACCTAAAGCTATGCCTGATCTTTGTGAACCAGGCTGCTTTGTGTCATCAGGAAGGTCCCCAGCAGAAAACACCTCTAGTCCTTAGGTCATGAGCCCAAAAATTGTGTGTGTCTGTGTGCATGTTTAGTGCTCATCCAGCTCTCCAAGTGCCTCTCCTAGCAGGGTGCCTCTTGAGCTCCAGGGAGCAGATAAGTATATTGGCACAGCTCTTTCAGCCTCCCCTCTAGCCTCACGCACCCTTGGCTCAGTGTGTTGCAAATTTAAATGATTTAAAAAGCATTATTTGCCAGCTCCCCTCTTTAATAGAGATTAGTGTCTCTTCCATCTATTCCTTGCACTGAGGTCATTGTTTCATAGCTGCAAGGCTACGACCCCATGACTCCATCTCTTAATTGTGTTTTAGGACTATTTTCCTTATCCATAATGGATTTGAGTGCAGTCAGAAATGAAAAGTGATGTTTGTAAAATATTAGCTCAAAAAAACCCCCAACTCTCAACCCTCTCTCATGATCCTGACTTACAGCTGACAAAAATGCATAAGTCAAAAATGTTGTTCTTGGTATGGTTTTGAAGTGGAGAGATACTTGATGTCCAAATATTCCTTCAGAGTTTTTTCCTTCTATAATACTTCTCAAAAGCATCACCATGTTCTTTCCATGGGAAAATGAACATTTAAAATGGGTCATTGTGTGCTGGGGGTCTCTGCTGTCCTGCATATCCAGGTTCTTCAAGCAGCAGTAGATATTTGAAAAAGCTTTTAACTGAAGAGTTGGGTGAAAGTGTTAATCTGCCTGAGGCTAGGAAGGCTGTACAGAGGCATCTGGACAGACTGGATTGGTGGGTGAGGCCAGTGGGATGAGGTTCAACAAAGCCAAGAGAGGTTGTGGAGTCTTAGTCTCTGGAGACGTTCAAAACCCTCCTGGACACACTTCTGTGTGACGTGGTCTAGGGAATTCTGCTGCGGCAGGAGGCTTGAACTAGATGATCTTTTGAGGTCCCTTCCAACCCCTAACATTCTGTGATTCTGTGAGTCCTGCACTTTGGTCATGACAACCCCATGCAGTGCTACAGGCTTGTGGCTGGAAAGCTGCTTGGCAGAAAAGGACCTTGTGGTTCTTGTCAACAGCCAACTGAACATGAGCCAGCAGTGTGCCAAGGTGGCCAACAGCACTCTGGCTTGGAACAGAAATAGTGCGGCCAGCAGGACTAGGGAGGTGATTGTCCCTCCGTACTTGGCATTGGTCAGGCTGCATCTCAAATACTGTGTTCAGTTTTGGGCCCCTCACTCCAAGAAGGACACTGAGCTGCTGGAGCATGTACAGAGAAGGGCAACAAAGTTGCTGAAAGGTCTAGAGCACAAGTCTTATGAGGAGTGGCTGAGGGATCTGGGGTTGTGTATCCTGGAGAAGAGAAGGTTCAGGGGGAATATTCTTTGCTCTCTACAGCTACCTTAAAGGAGGCAGTAGTATGGTGGGGGTGAGTCTCTTCTCCCAAAAAACTAGTGACAAGAGAAAATGGCTTCAAGTTGCACCAGAGGAGGTTCAGATTAGATATTAGGGAGAATTTCTTCACTGTGAGGATTATCAGCCTTTGGAACAGGCTGCCCAGGGAGGTGGTGTAATCATTGTCCCTGGGAGCGTTCCTAAAACAAGTAGGTGTGGTTCTTGGGGACATGGTTTACTGAGCATTGTAGCATTGGGTGGATAGTTGGACTTGATCTCAGAAGTCTTTTCCAACCATAATGATTCTATCATTCTGTGATTCCTTGATAAGAAGGTGGTAAATTTCTCATTTACTATTTCAAGTAAATTTCAAGCCTCTTCTCCTCCCATGCACTCTCTGTAAACCCAAAAGAAATGCTGATGGTGGGGGAATGTCTGGCGCTCCTCACAGGGCTGGTGGAAATTAGTACAAAGAAATCTAGGAGAAAGCCTGGTGTGGATACAAAAGCTCGTCCTGGCTGGTCTTGCAGCAGTTCAGACAAGACAAATCCTTCTCCATCCTGTCATTGCAACTTTCTCCTATAAAGCCTGGCACTTGCCTTGCTCAAGGCACTTGAGACTTTTCTGACTCCTTGCACTGTGTGATTATTTGCTAGTGCATGCAGGGTGCATGTGGCCCTGGTTGTGGATCAGTGTCCCAAAGAAGGTGATAATTGGTATGCTTGGATGTTAAACGTGTGTAAAGCTGCTGTCTGTCTGCATTTATGAGTATTTCTTACCTCTCCCTGTTGTCTTTCTTCATGCTTATGCATTACATCCTGGAGCTGATATTAAGGACCTTGTTTTCCTTTGCCAAAAGAAGTGTGTACAGAGGAAACTGTCTGCTGATCAAAGCAGAAGACTCAGATTCGGGGGTTCTAACTTGCCTTCCCTTTGAGTTGACTATTCAGTACCTTATTTTTGTAATGCTTGCACTGGAAGCCAGATGCAGCACCTGAGTTAAAGTGGTGCAATGAGTTGTGATGCTTTACAGGGACACGCCTCGATAACACACACCTGATGTGCATATTTTTGAGGGTGAGGGAGACCTAAGCTGAATAACTGAACGTTTGCCAATGCAAATTTGTTAAATCTTCTGGGAAGCACTTAGTGTACATGCTCAAACTCTCAAGCTTCCAAATTTGTGCAGAAGAAAGGCTTGTTTGGACTCATTGCTAATCTGTGAGAGGTGCTCACTTCCATTGCCCGAGCAGAATGGCTGGCAGAATTCCCATGCAGCACATCTGAGTCCCTAGGCAGCAGTCACACATCATGTCAGTTCAGGGAAATGACCTGTGCTGTGCACAGTGGTGGTGAGAGTAAGGGAGAAGATTGGAACAAGGATTTCAAAGAACCAAAGGTAAAAGAGGTAGGTGACCTTGAATTGAAAGGGTCTTTGTCCGACTTCTAATCTGAACCTTGCTGGATCAGGACCGGCTGAAAATGATTCTCTTCTGCTGGTTGTTCAATGGCCTGTGTGAAACATAATTGACAGATTTGGCCATGATGTTGCCAAGTCTTCAGGCTCCCTGTGAGTAATGCAATTTTGGGTCCTGCTGCGTAGAACCTCTCTTACTGAAATGTGAGGCTTTGCTTACTTTCTGTGGTATTTTGGAGGAGGAAAGCAGTTTTCTACCCCACACAATGACTCACAGCTGAGAGAAGCTCAAAGCCACAAGCTCATGGGCTAAGTTTAGTCTGTTGTTTAGTTCACTGCATGTGTCTCCTGAGACTGCTTTCATACAATTGGTATTAACATTTGTCCTTCATTAAGATAGCATTGTGGCTTTTCTGCACAAGATTATGCCAGATGTTGTTGGGAATAGGCTGCAGGAGCTAGAATCACCCCATCTATTCATAGGTGCTTCAATGATGTGGGTCTCAGCTCCCTGTGATCAAAGGGAAGAGACATTTTTGCTTTGAGAGGGTGACAGTTCGGGGCCCCCCAGAAGTCCCTCTGGGTCTCCATTGTCAATGAGGAGAGGGAAGGGTGATGAGGCTCTTAACTTAGGCTCTTGGTTGGTGAATCTGAAGTTGCACTCAGTGAGCTTGAGCTGAGATCTCTAGTAAAACCCAGGTTCCTCTCTGTCACCTCAGCCAGGGACTCTCAGAGGGGAAATAGTGGAGGCAGCTGTGCCCCACTTGGTAGCAGGGGGTCTATGTGCAGAAGCATGTAGCTCTATTGATACCTCCAAGGGGATCAGAACAAGGTGTCAGGACCCCTTCTGTGTGAGGATGAACTTTTCATCTCAGCTGAAATTTTTCACCTTTTGCATCCTTGAGACTGAGGCTCAGTTTCTGCAGATGATTGGTATGGGCTTGTTGCTGTGTTTTACTAGCAGTAAAGTCAGCCTGCCTCCAAAGGCTGTGAGCAGAAGGATGACCATTATCTTTAGTAGCTCAGAGTTTGCCTGTGGTGACTCCTCTTACAGATGGGCTCAGTTAAAGGAAATTTCCGCAGAAATGGCTTTAACAGAAAATGTTTGATAATTCTGTGCTTCAGGCTTACAATTCTCTTGTGACTTTTTAATGTATTTTACAAAGATGGTATAATGGACTGTAGCATCATTGATGGGATGCATATATAGCATCCCATCATGGGAACATGGGGCAAGAAGCCCTGATTCAGCCACTGGATCCCATCAGATGCAATCACAAGGAAGGAGTGGTATTGAGATAGGACTCTGGATATTGTGCCAGTGCTGCTTTTACTGCAGTGCTTTCCATATTTAATGTGGTTAAATAAGACTGTCTCTTCAGGAGGGTCTCAGTAGGAAAGATGTTTTCTGTGTGCCTAGAAACCTCCTAGGTCTGTATGGGTAAGGTCTGAATGGGCAAGTCTAGAAAATCTATTTTTTTGAGGCAGCAGGTACTTTCTACAAGGTGTGGAGACTTCACTTGGCAATGGGGCACATCTTAGGCATTACCCAAGGAGCTCTCTAGTATTCAAGACTGACTTTCCAGCCTGTTCAGTTAAGTCTAGAAGTTCCCATTCTCTGTATGTTTAGTCTAATATAAAATGAATTTGCATTTCATTTCCAGTTCTTTTTCCAGTACTACTGTCTGTTACATTCCCCTGAGATGTTTACCCGACCTCTAAATTGAGCCAGTATCTATTTTGGGGGGAGAGACCTTGCTGCATTTAATTAGGGATCAAGTAGAGCAGCAGTCTTGCAGGGGTTAATCATTTACTGCATCTAAGAGGTGATTTGAGCAAAGGTTTTATCCCATGGTATGAGAAAACTACTTTCCTGCTCTTGTCCCAGGAGAGTAGCTTGGGCACTGCTTGTTCCCCATACTCAGGGTTTCAAACTGGCATTGGGGTGGGGGGGGAAGTGGAGGTGGCAAAACTCACTGAAGGGGTAGAAAGAGCAACAGGTAAAGAGAGGGGAAGCACATCTGTTTTCAAAGTCTTGAAAGATCTTTGGATGTCAGAAGAGGTGGCTGAGGAGGCATAAAGGTCCTGAAGGGCAGACAGTGAAGTCCAGCCCCAAGGAGCACTGCAGGCTCTAGAGGGAGCCTTTCATTACCACCTCCTCACTGACTTCTTTCCCTTCCCAAGGCAGCTGACAGAAAACAAGTTGAAGGGACAGCATTTTTCCACAAGTGCTGCTATGCTGACTGCTTAATTTAGCAGCCACGTTGGCAATTTCTCAGTGCCCAAAGCTGTCCAAAGAAACTCTGAAGGGACAAAATAAACAAGTCAAAGGCTTCATTAGGGAACGAGTCCATCAGTCATGACTGGGGTGAAAGATGAAGCCCTTTGCTTTCCTGGGGCTCTGCAGCAGGTTCTCCTGTCTTGTATCCTTTGCATTCTCCTCACCTTGGAGTTGTTGCCGTTGACCCTGGAGTAGCTGCCACACAAGCATAAATTGGATGAGAGCTAATTAACTGTCAAAACCCAGGGCAAAAGACAATAAACCTCTGCTTCACCTCCTGGTGGGTTTTAGTCTTTTCTCTTTGATGTGACAGCTTGTCCTCCATTCCTTTTGCAAACAACTCACCATTGCAGGGGAAATGCAATACAGCAAGGCAATCACTTATCAACAGTGACAGCAAATAAACATGAAAAATGGGCTTTGAAATACTAAAGGACAATGATCAGAAAGGTTCTTCTTTCATCCTAAATCATGATGTTCGGCACTCAGCTGTAGTATTATAAGTTATTTATAAATGTCTTGGCTTGTTAGGAAATATATGTTTTTATATAAAGATAAATAATGTTTTTAATCAGATGATAAATGTACATGTTCTACATGAGGAGGGGGGGAATGCAGAGAAATCAACACAGACTTTGTAATAACCCCATATTTATGGGGAGGCAACTAACCAATAAAAACAGTGCAAAGTGACATTTGCTTCTAGCCATGTGTAAACCAAATATGTTTGTATTGCAGGAAAGCTAATTAAAATTAGCTTTTGATGGAACAGTTTTCTGTCAGAAAAAACAGTTTCATCAAAATCAGAATGTCTTCCTGAGAGGTGTCAGTGGCACAGATATTTTAAACTGAGGAATGCTTTTGTTTTGCTTTGGTAAGGCAAAACTCTTGTTTCCATGTTTGTTTGGATTCTTCACATAAAATGTTGATATATTTTAGCAGGATGTAATTTGTTGCTTTGACATTCTCAAAACAAACTGTTTAAATGTATCAATATGGATGGGTTCAAAATTGGATTTTTTTTGGATTGGTTCTTCTGGAGAAATTTTTAGTGGTTTTATTTTTTTTTTGGTTCTGATTCAGTGTAAAAACATGCCAAAATGCCAGTTTCTCAGATGATACTCAACTCCAATTATAGCATTTGAATTTTGAAATTCAAAGCAGCAGAGAGAAACAGGAGGCAGGAACAAGATGTGTTAAAATCACTTCCTCCCCTCCCCTACGTGCAGACACATGAATCAGCTCTGGCAAACTCAGCATTTTCAACTGTTTTTATTGGAATATTGGTGTATTATGATTTCCATGCTATTGCAGACACATTCCCAGCTGAGCCCTGTGGGGATGTATTTTTTTCTGGGAAAGTTCAATCCCTACACCTAATGTTGGATGCAACCTTCTCATCCCACTGAAGCAGGGTTCTTTGTGATTTCTTGTTTCTGCTGCTTGTTGAGGATCTTGGGTCATTTTGCTGAGAGTTTAGAAGTAATGGAAGCTGCTATTGTCTACAGGCTGTGGAGTATCCTACTGACATGGAGGGTTGGAGTTTCAGGGTTCTCTGTGCAGTGAAGCAGCTGGTAGACCTGCTCACAACAGCTCCAGAACCGGGAGGGCTGTGAAGGCAGCAGAAGGCTGCTGTACCTAGAATGAACACCCCTCCCCCCACCCCATCCCCAGCAGCCAGTAATGGTGCATCTGCTCTGCTAGAAGCTTTTATTTAAAAATCATTCCCAAGTCTTCCACACACTGTTGAACACTGTGAGCATGCTTGTGTGTAATTTGTTATCTTTATAAAGAAGTTGTAACACACTTTGAAGCACTCTGTGAACAGCTCTAGGCACATATATTCAAGGTTTGGTTTATCTTGCTCTAAGGTGTAATATCTCTGGAAGGCTTTTCTGAAATAAAACTTCACCTTTTTGTAAACACACAGGCAAAACAGAAATGCAGAAAAATTCAGGTTGGAAACAACTACAATATTGCCTCAGCACCCCTTTGCCACTGTGTGTGTTATGGGTTATTTCAACTGCTTTGAGGTTAGGGCAACTTAGCTTTAGTAAGTCTTTAAGGGGAAAAAGTAAATCATGTTGGAAATGAGGCTTTTAACAAATCAGGTGAACACAGATTTACTTCATATAGGATGGTTTTGATACTGGAAAACAAATTCTGTGCAACAAAGGCATTCTCTTAATGAAAGGGTTTCGATAGGTTTTATTGCAAGAAGAAAATAATGTCACTAACTGTTGCAAGTCAGCCTGAATAAGGACCTTGCTTGCACACTCTTTTCTATGCTGTTTTGAACTGTAATGTAGTAAATTTGGGGCATGTTTACTGAGTTCACTGGGAAATTACTTTGGTTTCCTACAAGTGGAATCAAAAAGTGATTTGACTTGTTGCATTTGGATTTGTGGCTGACCCAAGACATCTGGTAGGTTAGTAAGTGTTAATGCTATTTGCTAATCTGAACTACCAGAAATGGGAGCACACCCTATGTAATGATACTGGGGAAGTGATAAGATCAAGGAGAGAGAAAGATGCTTCTTGAAAATGCACCAGTATATCCCAGGCTTTCCAATCCACATGTCATCATCATTAGTGCTGCTGAAAGGTGTGCTGCAGGAGTCATCCAGCCCTGCCAAGCTACTGAAGGTGGGACAGATGTAAGGTCTATATGGATGTAGAGCAAACTCCTAATGTAAGTGTGCACTACCACTTCCATATCTTCAGCAACAGGTTTGTTATTACTGAGTAGCATTCAAGCTGTAGCTAATAATCAGGTCTGTTCCTAACACAGACTTGTGTGTGTTTCACTGTAACAAAAAAACCCCTTCACAGTATGTAGATGTTTGCACATGTGCATAAGCAAGGTGGCTCCTTGTATGACCTTTGGGACTTGCATGAAGTCTTAGACCACATTGGTATCATGCAAACCACAGCACTGTCCTTCTCCACTTCATAAAAGATTCTGATTTGCTTTTGGTTTTGGGGTTTGTTTTGCTTTTGAGGGAAGAAGGAAGACAGTGTTTCGCTGTGGTGAAAGAAGGAAGGGGAAACTGTGCCTACATGGTTATTCACATGTGATTTTGTGTGGCTTCTGTGTGGTTTTCAGACGGATGGGAAAATGAACTTGGATTGCAAATGATTTGCAGTGTGGTAAAACTGCTTTGCTGGGAACTCGTTCTGAAGTAAACCCTGGAAATGAATCTGGAACAACTTCATATGGAACATGTGTTCAAGTACAGAGAAACAACCCTGAAGCAGTAAAAAGCTCTGTAACTCTGCACTGTCTTGTAAGAAACAAGGTCATTGAGGTGCTGCGAGAAACTTCAACATTGCTGGTATCAGTGGGGTGTGCACCCTGCTTGATAAGCCTTGAAGACTGAAGTCCTTTTCTGGGGAGCTGCAGTTGTTACAACTCAGGCTTGTCCAGATTTTATTGGCTCTGCTGGCTCCTTTTGGTAGTGTACAGCTATTAAATGCAGAGTGTGACTCTGACTCCCAAACAAGAGAGTGATGAGAAGGCATGGTAACATGCTGCAAGGGCAAAGACATGCCTTAGTAAAAGATTCTTTTAGCTGAATTGGAGTTGTGTTAAGTTCTTCCCTGAGGGCAAATACTTGATTTTATTTATGGCTCCAGAGCTGGAAGAAAGCCTTCATTTTTGAAAGGTTTCAGAATTATTTATCTTCTCTCTCCCACTTGTTTTATTTAACAAGCTGTGGCACTGACTATCATCTCACATGATAAAAACACTGTTATAGAAATCAGAAAAGAAAATAACCTCATTATAAACAAAACTATCCTCCCATTTATTGGTTTCCAAATCAGGTAGCTGTGGAAATAGTTATACCTCAGGCCTTTTAAAATTCCCAGCACTCCAGTGTTTCCTTCCACATAGTCCTTAAGTTAGACTTAAGCCTTTTTAAATACATTTATTTTCTGAAGATAAAGAGATTTTTGTGCCCAAAACCTTCGTGCTCCATTATTGCTTACACCTTCAATAACAGGATAACCATGACAAGTAAAATTCCCCAGCAGGACTAACGTTGGGAGAGTCTCTAATCTTAAACAAGTAGGGAGAAGTGCTGCTTTTTTCCAGTTGCATGCACATGGAGCTGCAGCCTGTCGTTAGTTGGTGCCTTTGGTGTCCTAGTGTAGCACATGCCCCATCAAGGTGGGGTGAACCACTTAACTGCGTCTAGCCCTACTGAAATGAAGAACACAAATCTGCCCATTTCTTCCCCTGCAGCACCCCACTGAGCCTCCTGTTCTTCCCTATTTGGAGCAAATAACATGGATAACCATGTTCTTGCTTAACAATATCTACCCTTGCATTGCACAGTGAGAGTCATGTCTGTACTTAGAAATGTGAGCAGAAAGCTTCAAATGGGCGTAACATATATGGGGGCAGAGCTAGAGATATCTTGTTTTACAGTCTTGCCTCTTCCTCTCACCAGCATCAGTAATATGAGGAGCCCAAGGGAGTGAGCTGCCAGGCAGGTTTTGCTCTTCCTCCTCTCTATAAAGCAGCTTTCAGAGTCCAGGAGGGTGTTCTCAAGATACTGTTTTGTGCTCAGTTTTGCCAGATCCCCACAAATGCCTCCACTGACCTATGCCTGCTTTGTATGTCAGCCATTGGCATAGCCAGAATCCAGCTGTGTTGGTTCACTCTGGTAGCGATTAGCCTGCTTGGCCTTCCCTTTGGACTACTACTCTTCCTCAAATGCAGATCACTGCAGTGCAGGGCTGGAAGGGGCTGATGATCTGGTGTATCATGTGGAGCAGGCTGCAGAGGCTGAACAATGAACTGATGAATACAGCATGGACCAGTGGTTTTGAGTCTACTCTATATTGTGCTCTGCACGATAACACACCCATAATAGAGCAGCACACCAGCCTGATTATCTGGTGGCTTCCTTAATGACCTCTGCTCAAGACTTCTTTCTCTTTTTGGGAAATGATTCTCTTTGTTTCTGTTCAAGCTCATCTCTGAACCAGCCTTTGTGGCTGTCTATGGTTTAGCTTTCTGCACCATTTATTTGTTGTCTGTTCACACTTAAATTGCCAGTCTCGATGCCATATGGCTCACTTAATAGATAAATAAGTCAGTGTATGTGGTGTAAATATTTCCTTACAAGTTAGATTGCAGATGAGGAAGTTATTTTGTTGGAAGGCACTGAGTTTTTCAAGTGAGGTTAACAAAAAACCCCAAGTCTAGTTGAATACTGCTCTAAAGGACTTCACCCTGAAGCTTTTGAATGCCTGATACAACTTTTTTTTTTAATAAACTGACTAGCTTTTTGATTACTGTAGCAGTGTTTAAACCTGCCCTTTAGTAAGGCTCTCAAAGATCTATTGGGATATTACAAATGGCAAAAAAGGAGCCAGATCTCTTTTTTTTTTTTTTTTTTTTTTTTTTCTCAGGCAGTGGATATAGCATAAAAAATGTCAGGTTTAAGAGTACTTAAGATAGCGATATAAATGGTATAATGGAAAATACCAGGGAACTTGCAGTGCTTTTACTGCTGTACAGCCTAATACCCTCAGTTCAAAGCCTGACAAAGCCACAAAGACTAAAACAACAACAACCCCTCTCTCCCATGAATGTGCTCTGGGAACAGCATGTAGCTTATTAAATTATTACAGATACATCCTTTTATAGTATCTCAAAGCTCATCTCTCAGATGTACTTGCCTGTATGTGTACAGTGAGT
This sequence comes from Galbula dea, assembly GCA_013399015.1. Taxonomy (NCBI): domain Eukaryota; kingdom Metazoa; phylum Chordata; class Aves; order Piciformes; family Galbulidae; genus Galbula; species Galbula dea. The sequence continues at coordinate 1,353,452 of VWZX01002796.1, forward strand.
TAGATCACTGGCAGGTTTGCCAAGAAGTGTATGTGGGAAGGAGAGGAGTATCCTGGTAGTTACTGCCCTTAAAACACATGGAGGATAACGTGGGCCCATCCATTTCTTGAGACCTGCCTTTTTTTTCTGTAGATTGCTTTAACCTGACTCTGGAAACAAAGGTGTTTAGCTGGTGCTAAGGAGTCAAAAGGGGAAGAAAAATTTAAGGAGGGAGTGTGTTACAAACTTGTGCTTTTTGCAGAAACCTGGAGTAAGATTGTTATTCAAGATGCAAGTCAGATATATGAACCTATTTCAATGGTGGTTTTAAAACAAATATTTAATGCTAGGCCATCTGCCAGAGCTTAGTGTTAAATGGGTTTTTGTTTTGTTTAGGAAGGGTTCACAAGTATTCATGAGCAACCATGACTCCAATATGGTCTCACAGTGCCAATGGGTAGGCAGAAATGGTGTAAGGTGGTAAGAATAAGGTGGTAGTGCCTCCAAGGAGAGTGAAATCACAGGGCTTCTCCCTGTGACACATCAGTGCTTTGCAGACATCAGAAGATGGGGGAAGTAACATACAGACTAACCAAAGAGAAGATCAAAGCTGAGCTGTTTGTGAAACGTGATGCAGCCTTAGATGATTTGTTAACATCTCAGTGCATGTAGGTTAGGCTTGGAAAAATACTAGCTCTTATCTAATGGAACAAGTTGTTCCTGGCACTCAGTGGTAATGGTCTTGAGAGTGAGGAGACTACTGAAGCACACAAATATGAAGAGCACCTTTTGAGAGTCCAACTCTTGTTCATTTTGTTGCCCTTCGAATTTAGGCTTCTAGTTCAACTATTGGCTTCTGAAGACAAACCCTCTGGCTGAGGTAAGCAGAGAATATTTCCAGGCACAAGTGGCTAAAACAGCAGAGCTGCAAGTGTTTTGGTCTAGTCTGCCTTTAAGAAGCCAAATGATGACTGCTAAGCTGCTCACTTGGAATTTGTTCTTGGAAGCAACAGTGACTCTCTGTTTTAGGGAGATGCAGCCATGTGCTGCTGAAGTGGACTACTGAGGTTTTATCTTGTTTGAACAGGACATGCAGCTGTTTTGGTTTCTTGGGATTTAGCCATGCAGGATTTTGCCACTTACTGTGACCAGTAAGTGCTGTGAAATGGGGATCTTGGCAGGTGGCTGGGGCTCTGTTTGCAGCTGAGTTACTGACTTGATCCTGCCTTTGCCCTGTCTGATGTTGGACAGGCTGAAATTAGTGTCAGTTTTATCATCTTTTGTTCCTTCTCCTGGGCAAGCACAATTTCCAAGCACTGCTGGTACAAGTAATGCAGGGATTTGAAAGCAAATATGCTGTGCTTGCTGGCGGGGAACTGACTTCCCTGTTGGGGCTGGTGAGCCAGGAGTACTCAGCATAGCTCTGTGGTCCCTGCCCCAGCAGGGAACATGCACTCCTGACACCAAATTCCTGGCCTTGGTTCAACCAGAGAATTAAAAGCACAGGTGACAGGGAGGAGGAGCCTGCTTCTCAAAATGCTGTCGGTCACAGGGAGAGTTGGGTTCCCAAGAGGATCCCTGTCACCTAGCAGTGAAGAGAGCGAGAGTGTATCTTGTCAGAAGTCTTGATGTTGTGTATCACAGAATCTTAGGGGTTGGAAGGGACCTCTGGAGATCATCTAGTCCAATCCCCCTGTTAGATCAGGGTTAGCCAGAGCAGGTTGCACAGGATCATGTCCAGGTTGGTTTGGAACGTCTCCAGAGATGGAGACTACACCATCTCACTGGGCAGCCTGTTCCAGTGCTCTACCACCCTCTAAGTAAAGAAGTTCCTCCTTATGTTTAGATGCAACTTCCAGACTAGCTGCCTTTTCCCCTCCTGAACCCTGAAGATGTTTGAGTAACACCCTGCTATGCCTTGTTGACTGCAACATTTCACTGTTGCTGTTATGATGATGTGCAAGGCTGGAGAACACCTTCTCTCTAAACTTCCTCCTCTGTGGCATTTTCTCTTTCCATAACAATCTGATTTACTTTGCCACTAGGGATCTCCTTCTATCATTTTGAAATAATTTTTGATGCTTAAAGCAATGTTTGCAAAATGTTTGCCCAACCCCCATAGAGCTCAGTGGCCATTCCCCAGCCTCTCCTGTAACCTGGAGTGCTGAGGGAGCTCCCTCTGTAGTGTTTGCAACTCAGAGGCTGGATAAAGAGTATAAAAGAAATGAATACTTTTGTGCTCAGTGTCATGTGTGCTTGGAATGATCTGCTGGCAGAAATTTAATTTTGTTGCCAGTAATTTGAGGTTATAGATAGGATTACATCTCCCAGTCAGAGGGAGACATTAATCAAGAAATAGGCCTCTTAATCCTCCTTTCAATTTTAATGAAACACTGTAAAAATGCCTTTCACTGAGGGATGTCAAGTATCAGTTGTGCTTTGATTAACATGCTTTTGTGACAGGTTTACTGTTGTACCATGTACCAAGTTATTCAGCAACCTAATTTAAGCTGTCTGTCAAGAGAAAACAAGTACAAAGAGAGCATTATTTTCTCATTGGAATTGCAATGACAGACTTGTGTATCTACAATCATTTTTTTTCTTTTTTTCTTTTTTTGTTTTTAAATGCTGGTTACTCTGCACCTATTGTGACATTTTTAACCTTCAGAATAACTGAGCAAAGGCTGGATGTGACACAAATCACACTCTCCCCTGAATGGCAATTAGGAAAGAGATAAGAAATCGGAAATGTTTTTGCAGCTGATATGAGTTAAGCACTTGCCTTTCCAACAGCAAAGTGGAATTTGGACCAGCTCTGCTGAAGTATAACGGGTGTAAATCTGGGGCAATTGAGAGGACTATTGGGCCCTGAATCTCTAGTCTTCTCTTTTTCCCTCTCCCCCTCATTTTCAATGGAGGCTTTGTGGTTTGAGTTGCGTTTGCCTTCTTATATGCTCAGTTCTTTCTAATGTGGCTTGATTATATTAGATATGAACTTCCTTGTGGCTGGAAGCCAACACCAGACAGACTATTCTCTCTCCTAGTTGCTGAAACCTGACAGGGGAATGCCAAGCCTTTTCACAGGAGTTAGTTTATTTTTAGAGATGTTTTTTTCATGCCTCTTTAAAAATTGACCCCTTGAAAAATAATGACTCCAGATCTTCTCAAAGTAGAACATAGCTGGAGTCTAGAGTTTTCCATGCAGATGCAGCCTTTTCCAGCTAATGTGGCACAAAAGCTCTCAGGCTGCACTCACCAACTTGACACCCACTGAGTTTTAACAGCTCAGTTAACTGAAAGAAGTTTTCTATGTAAGTGGGTGTGATTGCACTCTCAAGCCTTGGAATATGGATTAAAAGCTTCTCAGTGCAGTCTTGTATGCAAGCTGCTCTGTGGACAGAAGAAAACAATTACACAATGGTCTTTCCCTTTGCAGAATGTATAGGCGAACTCTCAGTCTAATTCTGATGGCTGTTTGTCCCCATACCTTGTTTGGCTTGCTGGAGGGAAGGGCTGCTGGGGTGGCAGCACCTAGAAGCAAGGGAGAGTCAGATGGGCTGGCAGGTCGTGCAGGCAACTTTGTAGGAGTGGCCAGTCCTAATTGAACATAGGTGTTTTTCTCTGTGGGGTACAGCTGGGTCTCACTTCAGCAAGGTCCCCCCATCACTGATGTGGTGCAGGGAGGAAGGCTGTGACATGTTCTGTTTCCCATGGCACTAGGACCTTCTCTGGTCCCCAACCTCTTAACTCCCTCTGCTAATCTGCCAGGTTGCTCTGTACATTGTGGTGACCTGAAAGGATGTTCAGGAGCCATTTGTAACATCTTAATGACCTCATTAACACCTCTAATTGTAAATTAGTCTCAGCATAGCAGCTTGAACAATTATGTGTGCCCTACTAAAGTGACAGAATATTCATTAATGTAATAATAATAAAAACCCCCTTCTCCTCAGGATTTGTCCCTCTGAGGAAAGTGGCCTGGCTGTTTGCCTGCTTTCAGTTTCTTGGGAAAAAGAAAAAAGAAAAAGCAAGTTTGAGTGCAACTCTTCCAGAAATGCTCAGCTGTCAAACATACTTATTCCATGAAATACACTTTGTGGCAAGTGTGTGTCTATTCTGCTTCTGACTTGATCCTCACGGGAGAAGTTTGAGTGAAAAAGTGACTCAATCTCTATTTTCTTTTGGGCCAAAGAGTTTTGGGGACTCTTAGCTGAATCCCAAAATACAGTGAGGGAGCCCACTAAGGTAACCAAGGTGCATACATCTAAGGTCTGAAACTGTTCTGGAGGTTGTGCCATATCTGAAAGGTGCTCAGTATTTATATTACTTCAGTGTTTGAGCACAAAGCAGACTTGTTTTTCTGGAGGAGACGGTTTCAATACAGCCAATATCAGCTTTGAAGACCTTGTTTCTTCACCAATACAGCCAAAACCTGAGGCCACTGAGAGAATGATATGAACTAGATGGATGGTGTGCTACATTTCTGACTCCACTAGATTTCACTGCTGTTAGGCAAGTAAAAGCACACATGGTTTGATTTTGGCCATGACAGTGTTATTCCAGTAAGTGGAAGCTGCAAAATGGTGGGTCTGCCTTCAGTCACTTGCAAGAATTGGGTTTACACCCCTGAAATTAGCTTTCTTTAACATGTTTGTTTGGTTACTAGCTCACTTTCTGTCTCTTTCCCAGTTTATGTGGAACAAGTAGTAATTTTCCAGAGGAGTCTTAGCTGGTATTTCCACCACAGATCTGAGGGACCCCATGCGGTCTCTCTGAAGCTGGGGGTTTGCTCAAGATCTCACAGTGGGACTTTGGGTGAAAAGCAACCCTACAGGCAATGTCATTTTTCACAGCCACCTTCTTGTGGTAATTGCTACCAAACAATTTGTGTGGTGAAACTAGAATCTCTTGAAACAAGGTTTTACAAGCTTTGTTTTTACTGTCTTAACCTATGAACATCCTGGCACCTTGAATCAGGTGGCACTGGATTGATTTTTTAATTTTTTTTTTTTTGTTAAATACTTTTGAAGTCTGACCAGTTGAAGTTGTCATTGTTTCAAAAATAGCTTCACTCCTAAGTGAAAGCTGTCATTGCAGATGTGTTTTAGCTCAGTGGAAACATCAGGACTGTGTTTGGGACTTGCAGGATCATGACATCTTTTTAGGCACAGTGGGAGACAGATGGGTGAGCTGCCAACTTGGTACAAAAACAATAAGAACAAATGAGCTTTTTAAAAATAGAACAATTGCATTTGGAAAAAAGAGTTGGAGGGAGGGTGAAGTTGAGAGGGAAATAATTCTCCCATGATTCTATCCCGGTTTTTGTATTAAACAAAACATGTTGCAATATTGTCTTCATTAGCAATGAAGTGACAAACTGGAGCTCTTCCAAAATGGCTGGCTCCAAACTGCTTTCATATTGACCTGAAATGTCAGTTGTTATTATGTTCTGCTGACCACTGATTGCTTCCAGAGTAGCATTTTCTTCTGTGAAATAAAAGAAGTTTCATCTCAGTGATCTCAGTGTCTCCTAGTGTTTGTGAAGTGTGATAGTCATGGGATATGATAGTGCCTTTATTTCAAGCCACTTCTCAGATCAAAAGAAATGCATTGTTAATCTTGAAGTTATTTGTGCTGTGAAAGTATGTTTTGTGTAAGAACATTCTGTTTGCTCATGTAGAAGATCCTCCATGTCACCTCCTCATAGCCAGCAAACCAAGAGAGTAAGTAACTCTAATTTATTTTGCTGCTTTCACACACACGTACACAGAGTTGGGCTTTGACATAGCACTGTTGATGTCACAGTCTCCAGGCAAACTGCTAATATTTTCTGTGCAGCTATGGAAAGAACATGGAGAAATGGTACTTCTGATAGCATTCTTAAGTTCTGTGATCAAGTCTGTAGTGATATGATGCAAAGTGTGTGTGTAATTTTTGTGTGTTTGGTGGGGTTTGGTTGTTTTTTTTTCTAAATCTTCTTTACAAGACAGGAGAATGTTCAGGTAATATTTTATTTGGCATAGTGTAAGCTTAAAGTTATGTGAAAACCTCTTGGTCTTCAATTGTAAGGAAAATGAACTAGGTGATCTGGAAGGTCTTTTCATTATTTATTTCCAGAAAAACTGTGTAATATAGTTTATTCATATTCCTATGCTCTTCCAAGCAAAAATGAAGGAAGTGGGTTTATCTTTTTTTGGAAAAGATGAACAGGCTTGTTGTCTGCTAATTCTAGCAGAATGAAATCTACTGACCAAATAAACCTCCTGGATCTACTCTTGTAAAGTAACACCAACTAAATTATCTGTAAAATGCAGGAAAACTTTCAGGGTTTTATCCAGAGATAGACATTTCCTCTTCTAATTTTGTCCATGCAGACCCATTCTTTCTTTCTCTATTAGTTTCCAATTAAAATGAAACTCAACTTGTTGAAAGACCAACAGCTTTTACAGGCATCAGACTATTGTTTTATTGTGTGGTTTGTGCTTTTTTAGGGAAAGCTAGCTCCATTCTGTCCAATTAATTATTAAGAAGAAAATAAAATCTGCAGCATTTCTATCAGTTCCCAAGGGATGCTGAAGTATCCAAGATAAAGATAAAACCAGCTCCTTGCAAGAGGAGTAGTTGAAGAGTTGAAAATTTACAGGAGAAGAAAAAAAAGTTGTTTCATATGCTGTGCTTGATATTTCTGAATGCTTAGTAGAGATAAGGTAAATAGTTGAGGTGAAGACTTCAAAGATGAAATCCATAACATGAAACACAAAAGCAAGTAGCCCCTTAATAGCTGTGACTGTGGTGTGTACAGAGAAAAAAAGCAATGCCTCAACCCTGAGGAGATTTCATCAGATGGACAACTGTTCAAAGGCTCTTTTGCCTGGGACAGGCAAACAACCATTTGGGATGCTTGACTTGCATGGAGACAATGAGTGATGTGACTTGATTAATGGCAAGTTCAATGCCTGAATTCATCACCTTTCCCGAGCACACAGATGACTGTCATCGCATTTGCGAATCGAGGCAGCCGGGACATGTGCAGCCAGCCTGGCTTTCAGGAAGGGTGTGATGCCATCTGCACACCCGGCCCAGGTCCCTGCCTGACTTCCCCATCTGACTGCTGTCCCCAGCCACAGCACAGCCTGAATTCCCTCTTCTGATTAATGGTGAGAAAGATGCTCTTGGCAGCTGGCTGCCCTGTCCTGTGCAGAGAGACATCTGGGTCACGTTTCCTAACTGGAAGATTGTAAGTTCCCTGTAAGCTATAAAGCCTTTTTATTTCCTACATGGTGCATATAGTGGTCTACCAGGCAAATTCTTTCTTGGTTTAGTGGCATGGTGGTAAGTTGACAGTTGGACTTGATGATCTTAGAGGTTTTTTCCAACATCAGTGATTCTGTGATGCCTTCTCCTAAGCTTTCCTACCCCTATCAGTTCTCTGTTCAATTCTAGCCATAAGTTTTGGTGATTGCATTTGTCAGGTCTGGGAGCCCATCTACACGATATCCCAGGAGTATGTTCTTCCTAGTGCAAACAAATCAGATGATTAATAACTCTTCCTAGTACGATCCAGGCAACCTCCTGGGTCTCAGAGAGAGCCTGGGATCCTGTTCTTGCAGAGTGAATGGTTTGGTTTGGGACTTTGGTTAGTTGCAGGATGACCTTGGGGGCCTCCTGTGATACCAGATACTGTAACAGATTGCTGTTACTTCAGCATTTGGGATATTGCTGCTCTTTGGGATAATGAGGGAAAAGGTAAGAGAATTTTTAGAAGTTGTCTTCATTTTTTTTTCACTTAATTTTCCCTTGGCAGTGAGTTAGAGGTGCACCTATGTTAGCACTAAGTACTATTTTGGGTCAGAAGCAGTGTCTGAGATTTATTTATTTTTTTTAAATTTCAAATCTCTTTATTGGAACCAAGTAGGTGCAGCTTTTCTTGGCACTTGCCAAGCTAGGATGGCAGAGAAGGCTCTGCTGTTTTTCACCACTCTGCTGAGAAGAAATTGGCTTCGGGCAGCTGCTGCTTTTATTATTGTAATAATCTGTGGAGAGTGCAAAATGAACAGCACTGGGGGCTGGATCCTGTGTGCTGGGTTTCAGGAGATGTCGTGCTCTTGACTGTGAAGAGAGCGTGGAGGAGTAACTGCAGCACAGCCAAGAGCAACAGCACAAAGGGCTGTGCAGAGTTAGCTGGGAGAGCACCTAGGGTGAGATGCTTCCTAAGATGAAGGGGCTCCTGATGAATGGAGCCATGACTAACTGCTGGCCTTTGGAAAAGGAGATTGGTGCTTCCAAAGAACCTCAGAACAGCTTTGTTTACAAACCGTGCAAATAATTGAAATATTAGCAGCGTGACTTGAGTCGTAGAGAGACGAAATGGTTTTACAGCTGCTGTGATGATTCTTGTGAATCCACAGGGATCTGACCATCAGGAATTCAATTCCTAACAGTAGAAATAACAACTCTTACTACAAATCAGGGCTTACACTCAGCAGAAGGCATTAGGGTGTTGGTATATTTAGTGAACATGAGTCAGTGCAACAGCAGGGCTCCTGCTGCAGCCCGGGTCACTGCCCAGCAGCAAGCATGCGTCTTTTCCTGAAATCCCATGGAGCCTTGGTGGGAATCCACCCCCTGTTTTCCTCCAGTCTGGTCATTTACAAGCCTGCTCTTTCCCTTTCAAACAGACTGAAGTGCCCCAGAGAACTCCAAAACAAACAAACAATCCTCCCAAAGCTCTCACCAGGAAAAGGTGATTGTTTGGCTGCCTTTACTGAGCTCTCCTGAAATGTCTGTTCTACAAACCATGCGTGAAAGGTACCAAGAGTGAATGATCCTTATCTTCCAGGAACAAGGGGTATCTCTATGGCAAAGCAAGGCTTTGGAGAGAAATTTCTATTCTCTCTTTGGTTCAAGAGAGTGGCTCTTTTGTTTAAATGCCATGATTCCCCAGGGGGAGTCTGTCCCATCCTAGGTTTTATCACAGTCTAGAGAGCCAGCAGGAATTTTGTTGGATCCCCATGTTAAAATATTAGCTGCACTTCACTGAAAAGCCTAATGCTTTAAATTCTACTGTAATGGCCTCCCACTCCCTGTAACTGTAGGGGGAAACATTCTGGCCAAATAAAGGATCTGTAAAAAGAAGCATCTCTTTTTATATGACACCCTGTTAGCCCTAATGACAGTTTTCTCTCTGTAAGTGCAGTAAAGTATGGAAATATTGCTGTGCTCCATGGTGCAATTTTCTGACTGTGATTTTAGTTGATAAAAGCCTTCAGAGAGCACATTACCCTTCCCACTTATCTGCCATCAAAAGACAGCAAATACATGAAAAATTCAGCTGTCACTCTAAACAAAATATAGAATTACTCTGGGTCGATGTTTTAAGCAGAAATCATTTCCATGGCAAAAACCTGCAGCTATTTTCTAAATGCTGTGGTGTTTGCTGCTAGCTTTTTGCATTATGCATGTATCAGCTGTTTTAGATATTTAAATGCAAAGATAAGATATCACAAGTTAAAACTTAGCACTTGCCAAATTAAATATTTGCTGGGCTGAGCCCTAAGTTCATTACTTGCCTGTTATTTTGCACTGGAGAATGAAAACTCTTTTCCAACCTGCCAAAGGCAGTTATTTTAGGAAGCTGACAAAGAGGGCAGATGTTATTCAAGTGGTTGGATAAGAAAAGGAAATGGAACATGTTAACTCTTCTGGAATAACCAGATAGATGAAAGAAAGTGGAAATGTTTCTGAAATCTGCTAATTTGTTTGGACCAATCTAAGGAGAAAAGATAGGATGGAAATTTCATACTTAATCTTCCACAGTTTTAAATATTGCAGTGAAGTTCCTTATGTCTCATGTTGCTTGCATTTAATTTCTACCTCTGAACTTTGTAAGGAGCCAAAATCTAGAAAAATATTTCTGTGGTGTCTGCAGGCTTTTGTGTGTGTGTGTTGGTTTTGTGGTTTTGTTGTTATTTTTTTTTTTCCATAGAGCTGATGATGGAGATCAAGAAGACTGTAACCTTAATGTAGCTGTATTTAGAAGCAGTGGTGGAAACTTTCTTATTTTCTTTCAAGGGCTGAATCTAAAAATAGTAGTCAAAATCATCTTATCTTAGCAAAACAAGTCTCTTTCTTTTTGACTCCAACTGAAAGTTCTCTTACCTTTTGTAAGTTACTTAGGCTTTATTACTCTGTCTTGCCTTTAAAATAATAGTTCTTCTGTGCCATGCAAATTCAAAGCTCAGTTTAAAACTTCAAAAAGTACTTTAGCATTCCTAAGCCAAAATTGTTGACTTTGGAAAAGAAATCTTTAGTTCAGCTTCCTTGCTCAAAGAAGAAACACTGAAACTCTTACTTTGAAAAAATGAAAAAAAAATATTTTGACACATTTAGTGTCACAGAATCACAAAACTGTTTAGTTTGGAAGGGACCTCTGGAGATCATATAGTCTAACTGACATGCTCAAGCAGGGTCAGCTTGAGGAGGCTGACCAGGACCATGTCCAGTTGGGTTTTGACTGTCTCCAAAGGTGAAGATGTCCTTTTATTCTTTTTTTTCCTCTCTCCTGGAAGTATTACCTAACTTTAATGTTAATACATGAACAGATTTTGTGGCTTCCCAAATTCCATCTCTGCATATTTAGTGTTCTAGTGTGATGGGTCGACCCTAGCTGGATGCCAGGTGCCCACCAAGGCTGCTCTATCAATCCCCTCCTCAGCTAGACAGGGGAGAGAACATATAACAAAAGGCTTGTGGGTCAAGATAAGGACAGGGAGGCATCATTCAGCAATTGCCATTATGGGTGAAACAGGCTTCACTAGGGCAAAGTTAGTTTAATTTATTACCAATCAAATCAGAGCAATGAGAAATAAACCCAAACCTTAAAACACCTTTCTATCACTTCTCCCTTTTTCTTGGGCTTATCTTAACTCCTGATTTCTCTACCTCCTACCCCTACAGCAGCACAGGGATGAGGAATCAGAGTTGCAGTTAATTCATCACATATTGTCTCTGCTGATCCTTCTTCCTTGGGAGGAGGACTCCTCATGCTCTTCCCCTGCTCCAGCTTGGGGTCTCTCCCATGGGAGACAGTCCTCCATGAACTTCTCCAGTATGAATCTTTCCCATGGGTTGCAGTTCTCCACAAAGTGCTCCAGCACAGGTCAGTACCTTCTAGAACAGACTCTTCAAGCATGTCCCACATGGGGTCACAAGTCCTGCCAGCAAACCTGCTCCAACATGGGCTCATTTCTCTCCAGAGGGCCACAGGTTCTGCCAGGAATCTGTTCCATCATGGGCTTCCCAAGGGTCACAGCTTCCTTCAGGCATCCACCTGCTCCAGTGTGGGGTCCTTCATGGGCTGCAGAGGGAGGGCCTGCCTCACCATGATCTTCACTACAGGCTGTGGAGAAATCTCTGCTCTGGTGCCTGGAGCACCTCCTCCTTCTCCTTTACTGACCTTGGTGTCTGCAGGGTTGTTTCTCTCACGTGTTCTCACTCCTCTCTCTCTGGCTGCAGTGGATGCTGTGCAGTTTGGTTTTTTTCACCTTCTTAAATATGTTATCCTAGAGGCACTACCACCATTTCTGATGGGCTTGGTCTTGGCCAACAGCAGGTCAGTCTTGAAGCCAGCTGACATTGGCTCCATTGGACATGGGGGAAGCTTCCAACAACTTCTCACAGAAGCCACCCCTGGAGGCCCCCTGCTACTGAAACCTTGCCACACAAATCCAATACCTCTCTAAAAAGAAGGAAAAGTCTCCCATCTTGCTATTACTCATTTCCCAGACAATACTGCAATTTGCAAAAGTTTGTGTTTTGCTATTATTGACTATATATGTTTATATTTGATTATATATGATTAACATTCTCTGGAGAGCACTACAGCATCTTCTGGTTTCATACAGAGAAGTCTGATTAACACTCCTTGAGGAAATTTTCATAATGAAACCAGGCTCTAGTTCAGAGGGTCTTTGCAGTGAAGATTCCTACATGCTGGTAGGGTCATATCACCATTTAAAGTTCCTGCAATGAAAGAAAGAGGAAGTCCAGAATGCAGGTACATGGCATTCAGTTAAATTATGTTAATTCTGTTTGAGAAAATGAGTATTTAGCATTCCATGGTTTGTAAGGACATTTCAGAGTGGCAAGAAAAAGTCATAGAATTTGATGTGCAAGTGGCATAGCTGGTTATTCTGTCCTGAGCCAGTTCTGTTTTCAAGATGAGTCCACTGTGCCAGACTCTCACTGCTGAAGGTTTCATGGATTTCATTTCCTCTCAAGCTCAGGTCTAAGCTGTCAGTGCATAGTCAGTGGTTCCAGGTCTGCTCACCAACGCCTGTTCCTAGGGACTGATTATTTGCCAGCATCTTCTGTTCTGGTGGAGCTAGTTCCTGCCTTAGAGAAGTTCAGTGCATAGCAGGACTCAGCCGACAGATG